>BSBK01010242.1:40000-377500 GCA_027943335.1 Chamaecyparis obtusa | reverse complement strand
AACCACAAGAATCGTGATTTCTGTCCCATGAAATATGTGAATCAACCTACAAACCCTCTATAACCCCAATTACATAATGATGCCTGCAACACACTGATAGAAGCATCCACTGAATTAAGGATAGGGAGGACCAATCTGGTGCTTCAATATATTTTTAGGTCTATAATTTATGGATGTCAATTATATTAAAGAAATTAATAAAATAGGATATGCAATTAATCAATGAATAGGATATATTTTCTATTTCACTTTCATATTTTAAAGGAAAAATATTTTTACATAAGATTATTTAGGTTACTGAAATACTTATGGCTGACTGTTGGATTTCGTCGACTCGTTCCTTACATTGCTTTCATTTTTTTATGTACACTTTCCTTTTCCTCTTCTTTGCATGCAACTCACACTTAGCCGTGACAATTTGGCATATATACTATATGTCACTTTATTTCAAGGTAAGAAAATTAAAAGTTTAGAATGTATAAATCAAGCACTTTTGTAGGCTAAAAAGGAAACCAAGTGGAGACTTTGTTTCAGTAGATATAGGGTTTTCTTTTTCTTTTATATTTTTTTTATTATTATAATTATTTAAGTATAATATTATCATAATATAATTAAAATAATAATATTAATATAATAAGATATTATAATAATATAATTTAATATAAATAATCATATATTGTTATATTTTTTAAACAATAGTAATGATGTTCTAATATAAATATAATAAGTAATATATGATTAATTATCATTATTCATACATATATAATAAATAATTTTTAATATAATAATAAATAATTTAAGAGTTACACATAGCCCACTTTTATTCTATGTTTTATATTAGAATATAAGTATAATTTAAAATTATGATTTAATTATAGGATTCAAATTGAAATTTAATTAAATATTAATAAATATAAGATCTATCAAATTTCCTAAATTTACAGATATGATGTTTTTGGAATTGTTTTTGTGCAAGTTTTTACATCAATGATCTTGAAATATTTGTATCATTAATAAATATTTTAAATAAATTAAATCATTCTTATTCTTATGTTTTATTTAATTAAACTAATAATTTAAATGATGAGTTTAAGATTAAGAATTGGATTTAAAATTACTTTTTTATGATATTTTTATTATTATAATTTTTATAATGTGAATTTAGTTATAAGTATTTAATTTTTTAATCTAAACTAGCATTCTTGTTATACAACCGTCCATGCAAAGGAGGTCTATTAAATGATATTATAGCATAATATGAGGACTTCTCAAGCAAGTAACATCCACAGAATTTGTGATGTACACCTTTCAAACCAACAAAATAAAGTGATGATGCCAACTCAACAAGCACTACAAATACAATGCAAGATAATTTCCCCATGAATACATGATTAAATAGTCTTCTAACTAACCTTATTAGTTGCACAAATATATGCAAAATAATAGACCAATTTTATAAACAATACAAATAAAAACATTAAACACAATACAATACAAATTAATCAATTAAATTGAATCCTCTCTCTATATATCTACTCGATCAATATAAAAAAAAATTTAAAAACTACAAAACAACTAAAAATAATTTTGAAATTATGAGAATTAGAGTTTGTGGATATTTTGTTAAATCTTTGATTTATCATGTAGGTAAAAATTTTCCAAAGTAACATATGCTTTATTTTCTATTTTTTTGTTTAATATATAAATATGAAATATAGAGTACATTACATTTATATTTAGTAATAAATTATTTTTATTTAAAAAATATATTATAAAAATAATATTATAATTTATAGTTATATTTAATAAGATAAATAAGTAATTATAAATTATATTTATTAATTTTAATAAGATAAATAAACTTTAAATTAATATTTGAAAATCAACTACAAATAAGAGAAGACAATTACACATTCTAATAATTTTAAATGTTATATGTAATAACATATTATAATTTAAAAAATAATTTTAATAGTACACTATTATATTTATATTTCTAATAAACTTTTAATTATTATTTGAAGATCAGATGCAGGGCTCACTGGCTTCAATTCAGTGATAAAGGTACAAAATTCTTTTTTAACTATCTTAAGCAAAAACATACGAACGAAACTATCTCAAGCATCTCTGTGGAGAATATTGAGCTAGTGGACCCTGAGGAGATAAAGGCTGCCTTCTCCAAATACTACTGTAATCTGTTTACTTCTGAGGACACTATGGAATCCGCTGAGCTCAGATAACAAATTAGAACCATTATACCTAATAAGATAACCCAGTCCGATTCCGATTCTTTGGGACAAAGCATAACTAAACAAGAGATTGTTAATGCTATCAATACTCTTAAAAAGGAAAAAACTCCTGGGCCTGATGGAATCCCAGCTGAGTTTTATCAAGCTAACATTGATTGGATAAGCTCCGATCTCCTTGACCTGTATAATGAAGCTTTTGATAAAGGCTCTCTCGGCAACATGATAAACAGGGGTATTATCAAATTAATCCCTAAAGAGGGAGACAAAACTAATATCAAAAACTGGAGACCAATTACGCTTCTGAATGTATCATATAAAATTTTGGCCAAAATTCTTGCTCGTAGATTAGAAGGTATCCTGCCTAAGTTTGTGAGCCCTACCCAGACTGGTTTTATTAAAGGTAGATACATACTGGAAAATCTTATAACTAGTTGGGAAGCAATGAACTGGGCTAAGACCTCCAACCAAAACGCTGCTATCCTTCTCTTGGATTTTGAGAAAGCCTATGATAGAATAGAATGGAGCTTTATTGATACTATGCTCAAGGCCTTTGGTTTCCCTAACCTATTCTGTAAGTATATCAAACTTTTGCTTAAAGATGCTATGGCCCAAGTTGATATTAATGGATCTCTTTCGGAGCCCTTTCCTCTAACTCGATCTATTAGACAGGGATGTCCACTTGCCCCTACTCTATTTGTAATTGCTTCTGAAGCTCTTACCTACATCCTTACTGACGACACTTTATCCCCGACTGTCAAAGGTATCACTCTTCCCAACAATGAGGATCTGTCTATCTGCCAATTCGCTGATGATACTAGCTTATTCATTAAGATGGAAGATGATAACTTTAATTGTCTTACTAAGAAACTTGATCTCTTCTGCTCGATCTCGAGTGCTAAACTATCTCAGGCCAAATGTATTTGTCTTGGCTGGGATGAACATCCTCCGGGGTGGTTCTTGAAATTTGGCTTCCAGTGGGGTGGTCCAACCACCATAACCAAATACCTGGGCATCCCTTTTGCTGTAGATCCCTCTATTAAGGATATGTGGTTATGGGTTAAGACCAAAATCACAAAAAAGCTTAATAGCTGGTTCAACCGATTCCTGTCACTTGCTGGCAGACTTCAAGTCTGTCAAAAGATTTTATCTTCATACAACATATACTACGCTTCTGCTTGGATGTTCAACAACTATCAAATTTTAGAAATCCAGAAGGCTATAAGGAACTTCCTTTGGTCGGACGGTAAAGGAAATAAAAAGTGCCACATGGTTAAACGGGACTGGTGTTGCACTGATAAAAAATATGGAGGGCTTGGTCTAAAAGACATTAGACTCCAAGGTATTACACTTGCCACCAAGTGGATCTCTCACTGTGTAGATGGAGAAGAGCCATGGAAAGTACTTGTTAGGAACAATATCTTGAGAGGTTACCCAAAAAAAGCTAAAACTTGGAAAAATTTCCCATATGCTGATATCATCTTTGGTAAATTTCCTACTACTGTGCATGGCTCTGCAGTATTCAAAACATTATGGAGAGCTTGGGAGTTGTCTAGACACTGCATTTCTGATAATGCATTCCATTCGGACGACTCTCTACATGGTGAGAGGTCTATTTGGTGGAATATGTATCTCCAAGGGAAGCCGCTTGCCTTGACTCAAGGCTGTTCGGCCAAAGTTTGGAATAACTTGGGAATCTCCACATTCATGGACCTTTTTGAAAATGATTGCTTGATTAATTGGGATGAGTTAAGATATAAATATAATCTTCCTGCCGCTCATAAAAAAACATACTCCATGCTTACTAGAGCCTGCTCGAATATCCCTTCAAACTGCCTCGTTGACTCTCATAGATTCACTAACAGCAAATGGACTGATGGTTCTCTTCTGACTAAACTTAAAGCCAAAAATGTTTACAACTCCCTGAATAATAATCTTAGTATTATTAAGCATGTTAATAATGTGTGGTATACTGACCTGGAGATGAAGGACTGGAATAAAATTTTTAAAAGAATCTGGAAATCCTCCATTGACCCCAAGATCAGATGTTTTAGATGGTTATTGTTAATTAATAGAATACCTATTAACAATTACCAGATGAATTATGATAATTGTACCTTCTGCAATAAACCTGAAACTTGTAGACATATATTCTTTGAATGTAATTTTGCAAAGAAAGTATGGGAATTATGTGGAATTACGTACCCCAAGTACATTGATATCTTTGAAATTATTACAGGTTACATTCATGGACTTAAAAATGATTCCAATATTCTATGGTTCATTATTTCAGCTAACATTTTATGGCAGCTATGGAAATGCAGAAATGAGGAAAGGTTTCAAGGTGCACATAGATCTCTTACTGAGTTATACCTTAAACTCACCCTTATTAAAATCTCTTCGCAGGTTTGTATTACGATGATGATCGAGAGGGAGAAACTGATCAGATTCCTCAAGATGGGGCACTCTACTATGTTCATGTTTGAAATGAAAGACGGTTACGACTTTCGTAACCACATGAACAATATGGTTTTTTTCAATAAAACGGTGAAAAAGCTGCACAAGGAAATTACCAAAAACAAGAATGCGACTGATGATCAGATAAAAATGATTGCTCAAATCCAAGCTAATAAAAGCATCGCTTGGATGGAAGGACCTCTCGGATGGACAGCTTGGGTTGAACAGTTTGAAGACCTGCCTCATTAATACCTTTTATGCTATTGTATAACTGCTTCACTATGTAATTTACTTTTTTGGCTGCTCTTGTGACTTACTCTCCGTGTGAGGCATGCCTCCGGAGCTGACTTAATTTTGGAACCTCCTCGTGCTGTAATTCTGTTGATAACACTATATTTAATATAAAAAAAAAATCAACTACAAATAAAATATACAACTATAAATAAAAGATAAATATAATTTTTATTTTAAAATTACAATATGAAGATAGATGTGACCACAATCCCACCCCATCCCATCCTGTTTGATGGTTTGACACGTGGTTGGCAAAATATATTGCAAATTGACATTAATAATTGTTGGACTAGACAATGATAGAATCAGCGATGCATGAGTCCATGTGCCCCACCATCCATTTTTCGTCGTAGAATTGCAGAGAAAAATAGAAAGATTAAGATAAAAGATGGGCACTAAATGTTTTTGTAATATTTATTATTTTAAATTTAATGTTTAATTAAGAATTTCATAATTATAATTATTTCTTAAATAAAATAATAATATATTATATAATAAATGAGCATAATTAAATGATAAGATCTAATGTTAAGATAAGTTTATAATGAATTAATATTATAATTTAAATAGTTGAAAGAAAATAAATAATTAGAATAATATAAATATATAATAATAATATATAACTAATTCATCATATATCTCCATTTCCTATTTCAATTATTGTTGCAATCATTATATATTAAAAATTGCTCTTCATATAGAAATGTTACCAATTCATTAGCAACATAGTAGAAAAGCTTGTTCTTCTTTTATTTACACAATGGGCATATTGAATAGGAATTAAATGTTTGTAAGTTTTCTAACCCATATGAACAAAATTCCATGCCTATCCCTCAATTATATTAACATTTTTATTAAATCATTTCCTTTTTCCTTTTTATCAGATGGTTAGAAAATAGGAGGATGCCCACTGAAGGGTTCTGGAATTGAAGTGATTGTGGATGTATAATTATAACTAATTTTATATTTATTTTTTCAATAGAATCATATTTCTGTATTAATCTATAAATTTTATTTTAAATAAACTATTAATATAAGATATATAATAAAAAGTATTATTTCACATTTAAAATAAATAATATAATATTATTTTATTATAATTTAATCAAGGAAGTGCACTTTTCAGAAGTAGAACTAGAGGCTAAGAAGTGAGAATCCCGATTCTCCAAACCAAGTCAAAGTGAAGTCTATCTCATTGACTAGATCTAGTCAAGAGAAATTTAGCTTGAGGAATACATAAATTTGGAAAATAAGAGAGAGTAGCTTCTTTCTAAAATTCGGACAAAAGGTTAATAGACACAAGGAAAAAAGGGTGCATCCTAAAACAAAACATTAAATCTATACCATTGTGCAACAAGAGAAGATGGCATAATTTGGAAAAAAAAAGCAACTGAGAAGTGATTTTCCCGAATACCGAAGGAATACATCATCGAAAAAGAGTTAATCTAAAGAACATATATTTTAGATTAGGTCAATAAAATCCTTCTGTAACACACATTTATTTGAAATTAACCAAATAAATTAGGGTTAATGAAACTTGCTTGCTTAAATATTTTAGATTATGTCAATAAAATCATTCTACAACACACATTTATTTGTAGGTGACAGATTAGATCAGGGCTAATTCAACTTGCTTGCTTAATATTTTAGTTTAGGTCAATGAAATCCTTCTACAAAACATACATTTATTTGCATGTTACAGAAAAAATTAGGGATAGTTTAACTTGCTTTCTTAAACATTTTAGTTTGGGTCAATGAAATCCTTCCCCAAAACACACATTTATTTGCATGTTACAGAAAAAATCAGGGTTAATGAAACTTGCTTGCTTAAAACTTTTAGATTAGGTCAATAAAATCGTTCTACAACACATTTATTTGCAGGTAACAGAAAAGATCAAGGCTAATTCAACTTGCTTGCTTAAATATTTTAATTTAGGTCAATGAAATCCTTCTGCAAAACACACATTTATTTGCATGTTACAGAAAAAATTAGGGTTAGTTCAACTTGCTTGCTTTATATATTTAAGATTGAGTCTGTTACGCTCCCTGAGGATCTTTGGGGGAAAACTCTATAGGAATCGCCACATGGAAAACCCCATCACAGCCAGCGATGGCAGCGTCGAAGCTACCATCTTTTGAAAGTTATGCCTTGAAAAGATTCAACCTTTTAGAGGCGCCGGGAAGGTTGAACATATGCGTCCTTCCCGCTAGCTGTACAGGTGTGACAATAATCTAATTTGCTAAGGACGCAGTTCGAAGAAAGGCGTGTTAAATAATAGAGAACATTTTCATTTTCGCTAGCAAACTTGATATTTTGATGTTGATCGAGAACATTTCACGCGGTCTTTGATGAGATTTCATTGTTATTTGGTGACATTTAACTGTCATCATTAAAGTTAATAGCCCACTACTCATTCTGAAAGGAAAAGAAAATGCAGAAGGTACTAAACGTGAAATGATTCATGGAAATTAGTTGTATAGTTTCCAATAAGGCGAAATAGGTAGTACGAAAAATGATTAGCTAGAATGGTTTTTTTACTTAACGGTTATTGTACAGAGATGAAAATTGAATGTCGTGTTTGTAATCAATTAGATAAGATATTTTAAGATTTACTTATTTATCTTATCAATGAAACTAGTGACTATGTTAGTAGTAAAATTTTCTACAATCAATTTAATAACTAACTATATTACCATACAATATGCTGTCAACTGCTCTATTGCAAATTTACTTCATAAGATTTTAATTTTTTTTTTGAGAAATTATACTTCATTAAAATCGTTATAAATGCAATAAGAACAATTAATACTAACATTCATAAGATGAAATAAATACAAAGAACGTCAAAATAATAATATTATTAGAATAATGAAAAATAAGTGAATTATGCAAAACTAAGAAATTTATAGAAATAAATAAAATAAAACTATATATATAAATAAATCAAAAAAAATAATAAATAATCTCACTTCATATTAAATTATATTATTTATCACAAATTAAATCTACTTAAAATTCAATTAACATATGCCATTCAATTAACATATGCAAAAACACTTTTATATTTTGAAGCAATTCTAATAACCTTGTGAAATTGGCCTATTACTTAAATAGTGGAATTAAAAATTTGTTGTAATAAATTACTATCCAAATTATTAATTCGGGGGTACCTATTGCATACCAATATGCAATTACTAGTTTATAAGACTTTCAAACAACTGTCAATTTTTTTCAAAATATTCAAATGTTTACAACCAAAATTGATGTCACTGTAAAAAGCTTCTCTGTTATATATATATATGATAAGAATAGCATATCCCTTTTGACCTCATTTAGCCTGTGATACGACTCTTCTCAAAAGTCTTTATGAGTTTTAATAATATTTCCCCCTTTGTTTCAAAACTTAGCATGAATAAGCAATGCAGAATAATATTACATCATAAGTTAATCCTCATATCCCTTCTTACGTTAAGAGATGGTTATTTGTAAAAACTTTTGTTTCAGTTTCTATTATTACTACTATTTCTATTTCTATTTCTTTCCTTTGCCACAACTATTCCTCTGATTTTTTGTCATCATAAATTAATAATTGAAAGCTATTAAAAACTACAAAATTAAAATACAGAAACAACAACGATAACGTAAACATAGTTACCCAAATTTTCATCGCTGTATCTTCGTGTTGATCTTTTCCTTTTCTATACTTTTCATGATGCCATCGTGGAATCCTCGCATACTTAGCTCGCTCATATTTGGAAACTGCTTTCTCTAGCTGCCTCTTTTTCTCAAAATCTAACCCTTAATGGAGGGTGATAGAGTTTCTGTACAAAAATCTTCAACATCGTCAGCCTGGTCGATTTCAGTGTCACTGTCTTATTCGTCATCCCTTTCCTTTCCTCATGTCAACTAGTTAGAAAGATAGGCTTCGATTCAGCTTCCGATCGGAGATCCTCTATTATTCTACACTGCATTTAATTTTTATCAATCTGAGATAGCTAATCGATGCGTTCCATAGTCATCGTCTTTAGTTTATCAATAACAAGAAA
This sequence comes from Chamaecyparis obtusa, assembly GCA_027943335.1. Taxonomy (NCBI): domain Eukaryota; kingdom Viridiplantae; phylum Streptophyta; class Pinopsida; order Cupressales; family Cupressaceae; genus Chamaecyparis; species Chamaecyparis obtusa. The sequence continues at coordinate 368,456 of BSBK01010242.1, read as the reverse complement.
TGTTTAATATTCTACTTAAAAATTGCAGATACTTCCTTACTAAGACGATTTGATCGTTGATCAGGCTGGAGTGATTAGTGGAATTGGAAAAGCCTTGTTAATAAATGCCTGTATGATGTTGAAAATAAGAATAAGATAAAAATGTATGACCACCTAAAAGATTTAGGAAGGTAAATCACAAGGACTCTCATACTTTATAATCTATGGTCTCCTTAAATTAGTTTATGGACATGGACAAACAAGAGGAGGTGACGCTAAAAATTAGTTTTCTTGGCTAGTAGAAAACTATAAATCATGGTACTAAATTTTTATTTTAAAAAAAACCCATCTATGTTTTGTTGATTTTTATGTTTTCCTAATTCCATTTTAGGCTCATCCCTTTTGCTTCTTTCTATCCCGCTAATATGATTGATGTTAAATGTAAAAAATAATGATAATCACAAGTTTAATTGTTTCCTGTGGAATACAAGCATGTGGCTTTCCGGCTACAAAATAGCTAGAAGACCTTTATGTTCTCAATTGAAAGTATGTGGTAAGAGAAAACTGTAGGAGCTACTTACACATTGACAAATTATTAAGAGAGTTGGCATGGTTGAGCTGCACCAAACTTTGTCATAGAAGTCTTCCATCATGAACACCTTTAAAAAAATTAAGAAATTTAGAACTTTATGACTATTACAAGATATTAGGCTTGTGGAAGGATGGAGTGGAAGTATCTTTCCTCTAGAGTTCTCTAGAATCTTATAATTTCATTTAAATATTCCTTGCATTTTTTAATCTCTTTTAATTAAATTTAAAATTGATGGTAGGCTCAGTAGTTGATTATTTCATTTATTAAAAATTATAAATAATTTTAAAAAATGTTTCAAGAATTTAAAATTGAAATATATCCGTCTACCTTGCTAAAAGTATAAAGTTGTTTCACACTTTTTAAAAGTAAATGTCAATAATGATTCAAATTTTCAAATGAAAATGATAAAAAGTAATATTTTTAGAATGATATAAACCAATAAAATATTTATTTTCAATCTATTATATATATATATATATATATTTTAATATTTTAATAAAAAATTTAATATAAAATAAGTATTAAAATTTATTGTCACTAACAAAAATGTTAAAATTGAAGTTACATCGCGTCACTCTTTGTATATTAGTTTTTATTCTTTTTGTTATTCAATGTTTTTGTGTGTATTGACAACTTAAATTTTAACTATATGAATACATTTTTTCACTATTTTTATAAATATACATTTTAAAATAAAATTAAATTTGTAAAAAGATATATAACTTTTTCCATTTGACATCACCTTTTATCTTAACTATTTATCCATTTAATAAAAAAGAATTATATCATCTTGAGATGAATTATTTCCTCTATTGTAGAGTGAAAAGACTGCTAAACAAATTTCGCCATCTTTGTTCACTGCAACACCTGCAATTACAAGATTGTCCATGGCTATCATCATTGCCCAACTGGTTTGGACATTTGGAAAACCTGCGACATCTAAATTTGAGTCACTGTGGTGCACTGAGGACGTTGCCAGATTTTAGTAAGCATCACATGCTCTTGCAACATGTTGATTTCCATAAGTGTAGGAGGCTCATATTATAGTACTCATACATCTTAAAAAGCATGTCATAAGCTACACTATTTGAATCTTGACAGTGCAAACAATTGGAGGAGTTGTTGTCTCATCATGTCACAAATTAGGCTTTCTTGGGTGAATTCTATTCAAATCTCTGTCTCCTGCCCAAGCCAGTCAATATATCTCTGTCGGGCTCAGTTCTATGAAATATTGGCTCCCGACTCGCATCACTTGACAAAATAGAACGCTGCTTCAATGTATTTTTTTCTCTGTTGCTACTTATTATGGAGGCATAAAGATACAGAGAGAAATGAGGTTCAGAAGTCATTTGAGGCTACGATCTCCAATGGTAAAATATAGAGCCTTGAACAAAACATGGACAGAAGGAGGCATTCTGAGATATTTAGGCAATGAATCTTCATGGTTTTGAAGAGAGTTGCTCAACAAATCGATGGCTTGCTCTAAAGACAATCTCACTCGACTTCATTATGAATTCCCATTCTGCACTATGAAAGGTCAATTTAATCGCTGAGATCAAATAGGAAGGTGCATATTTAATGCCTCCTCAAGCGTTTGTGGTTTGAAAATGTTTAGTTTACTATAGTGCACACTCTTTGATGAATGAAAATCCAGATTAGAAGTGAAGATAACATTTGGATTAATGAAAATGCAGATTTAATGCTTCCTCATGCGTTTATGGTTTGAAAATGTTTAGTTTACTATAGTGCACACTCTTTGATGAATGAAAATGCAGATTAGAAGTGAAGATGACATTATTGCCACCAAAACATAGAGCATAATCGAAAGTGCCTCTAAGATATCTTAATATCCATTTAATTGCTTTCCAATGAGGCTTCCTGGAATTGCTCATGAACCTACTCACAACTCCCACTGCATGAGCATTGTTGAGATGAGTGGAAACCATAGCATACGTAGTAATACCAACTACAGATTTATAAGGAATTCCTTCCATAAATTCCTTGTCCTCTTTTGTTTTTGGCCACAAATCAGAAGATAAATGAAACTGTGCAGCAAAAGGAGTAGAAGCAACCTTGGCATCAGCCATAAAAAATCTATCTAATACTTTTTCAATGTATGCCTTCTGCAACATGACATGAGCTCCTTCTTTCGTCTATCCCTGGTGATCATAATGCCAAGAATCTTCTTAGCTGCCCCTAAGTCCTTCATAGAAAACTTACTTTCCAAATGAGCTTTTAACTCACCAATAAGCCTTGTACTTGTACTGGTTGTACTTGTACCGACTACTAACATGTCATCAACATAGAGAAAAAGAACGCCAAACTCACCATTAGGAATTTTCTTGTAATAGATGCATGGATTTGATTCATATCTCATGAAGTTTTGGTCAATCATGAAGCGGGTGTGATCAAATTCTAAATACCACTGTCTCGAAGCTTGCTTGAGCTCATACAAACTCCGCTTCAATTTGCAATAAAGATATTTTTGTCCCTTTTGAAGAAAGCCTTCTGACTATTCCACATATAATTCCTCATTGATATCACCATGTAAAAATGTTATTTTGACATCAAGCTATCCCAAAACTGCTCAGATAGTAGTCATTCGCACAACTGGCGAGAAAATTTCATCAAAGTCTATTCCTTTCTGCTGGGCGTATTCTTTGATAACCAAGTGAGCATGGTATCACTTTCTACCTCCATATTCTTCATTTATTTTGTACAACCAATGATTCTTAAGAGGTGTGTGATTGGGTGGAAGAGGCACCAAATCCCAAATTTTATTAGCTTGGAGTGAACTCATTTCTTCTTCCATCGCGACCATCCATCAATCCTTCTCACTTCTTTGATAAGAATCTTTAAAATTGACTAGTTCAATCTGATTAGAAATCAATAATTCATATCGTGCCTCCTCAGAGTATAATAACTCATAATCAGAAAATTTTACAAGCATCTTTCTTTACCTTGTGGATTTTCTCAATTGAGCAACTTAACTGTGTTGATTATTAGTATGGTGAAGATTTCTTTGTTCTATATGTTGAATTGGCTTAGAATTGCTACCAAAATCCTCCATACGCTAGCCATCATCCCTTATATCCTCAGAACCCGTAATTTCATTATAATGTAGACCCAATTTACTGGCTCTTTGGATCTCTAAGTCGATGCACTGTTCACAGACACAGTGACTAGGAGATGAGCAATCAATACTCTGCATGGCATCCAGGTCCACTGTTGGTTCAAGAGATTGCAGTGATTGGAAGAGAGAGTCTCGCATTTGGTGTGAACCTGGAACATGTGTTTGAGGAATTATTCTCTATTGTTTATCATGCACCCTCTGAACGGTATTTGGTTACAGTTATGGTTGCACATCCTCCATGTTGAAGCAAGGCAGCGAGAGTAATATAGGGATTGGATTTGACTATTGTGCAATCATGTTAAATTTTTCTGCATCTCATGTGTCTCTAGCAGTGAATGAACCTGTCATCATTGATGGTGTCCGTTCCTTGTTAGGAACATGATTACTGTGGACCGGAGACTTTTAAGTGATGCCCTGTATGTCATGAGTCCCACACAATTCGTGGTAAATGGGATATTGACTTTAAAACCAATATGTATTGATATTATCCAGTCCCACTATAATTTGAGGAAAGACTACCATTTCCAGCACCATGTTCAATTGGTGTGTCGTTATCACTGTCACTACCCACGCTACTAGATGCAGAAGGATGAGACAAAGAAAGAAATGGGGCTAAAACAAAGGTGGGTGTGGAGGAGGACATATGTTGAGGAATATGTCCTTGTAAAGATTTGTGGGAGGAACTAGTGCCATTGTTGGAAATATCTTGTATAGGATGTATTCTTTAATATGTGTTTCTTCCTTCAAAGATGGAAACATTGTTTCATTAAAAACCACATTTCGACTCCTAATAATCTTTCTATTAGCTAAATTCTATAATTTGAATCCAAACTAATCCTCTCCATACCCAAGAAATATGCACTATTTTGATTTGGGATCCAACTTTCTCATCTTCTCCTTAGGAACATGAGAAAAGGTTTGACAACCAAAAACCTGAAGATGTGAGCATGAGACTCTTCTTCCCAGCCATTCCTCTTCTAGAATTCTGAAATCCAAGCAAGATGAAGGACTTAGATGATTAAATACACCGTTGTGTTACATGCTCCAGCCCAAAATTCTTTTCCCAAACCAACATTATAAATCATGCATCTAGATTTCTCAAGAATGGTTCTATTGAGCCTTTCTACTGCTCCATTTTATTGATTGGTGAAGGGAACAATTTTAACCCTTCGAATGCCATTATCTGCACAAAAACTATCAAACTCCAAGGAACAAAATTTACCTCCATTATCTATTTTCAAACATTTAATTTTGTGACCAATTTGGTTTTCAACAAGTGCTTTGAAAACATTAAATTATGAAAATACTTCATATTTTCTAGACATCATTTAAATCCAAACTTTCCTAATACAATCATCAAGGAAAGCAATAAAGTAGCTTGCGTCTCCTAAAGAGGTTACCTCCATAGGACAAAAGGCATCAAAGTGTACTGATTCCAATGGTGTTGTCTTCTTTTCATGTCCATCCTTCAAGAAGTTGGCCCTTCTTTGTTTTCCATAAAGAGAATGTTTGCAAAACACTAATTCTACAAATTGAAGACCTGGTAGTTGTTCTCGATTAAGCATAACCTCAAGTCCCTTCTTTCTCATGTGGCCTAGCCTTTTATGCCAAAGTGCCACATTGCTACCCACAACAATCATAGCAGCTCCCACCTCACTAGGATTTTCTAAAATATATAAGCTACCAACTTTATTACCTTTGGCAATCACCATGGAACCTTTGGTTGCCTTACATGAATCCACGAAAAACCTCCTTTATTGTTGTTCAATGTCTCATAAATTTGTTGTCTTATTCTTGTTTTCATTTCTCTGTATTTTTTTGTTCTTTCAATATTTACAATTGGTATCAGAGTAGGTTAAAGCTACTGATTGGAAATTTAGTGATCGAATTTCCTAAAGATGGAAGTATTGAAAATATAAATATTCACTGGGAAGAATTTTGGTTTGTGGAAGGTGCAGATGGAATCTCTACTAATTAAGCAAGATCTTTTGCTTGCATTAGAAGGAAAAGAAAAGAATCCAACAATTATGACAGATGAAGATTGAGAGAAGATTGACAAAAAGGTGAAAGCCACAATCATTCTATGATTTTCCTGTAATGTGTTGTTCAATGTCTTAGCTGAAAAGACTTCCAAAGAATTATGGGAGAAATTGTCTTCCATGTATGAAATGGCTTCACCTTCTAATAAAGTCTTTCTTATGAAAATATTATATAATTTGAAAATAAGAGAAGGTGTAATTTTTTCCAACCACCTTAATGAATTAAACACCTTAGTTACTCAATTAACTTCGGTGGGTATCAATTTGGATGATGAAATTAAGGCCATTCTATTGTTGTGTTTGTTATTGAATAGTTGGAAAGGAGTTGTAATGGCCATGAGTACATCGGTGGCCGCCACAACTAAGATAAAATTTGATGATGTTGCAGCAACTCTTCTCAGTGAAAACATGAGGGGAAAACATCAAGAGCCTTCATCTGATGATGCTCTAACTATGGTTAGCACCAAAAATAGGGGAAGAAGCCAAAGTAGAGGAAGAAATTATAACAATAGAAGATCCAAATCTCTTAGAAGATCACAGTCTAGGGGTAGACAAGGTGATTGTTGGTTTTTTGGTAAGGCTGGTGATGTTAAAAAGGACTGTAGAAAATAAAAGAAGGAACAAGAAAGGGTGCATGACAACAAAGAAAACATAGCCCATGAGAAGGATAATGGTATTCTAATACTATCAACAAGTGACACAAAATCAGATTCTTGGGTCTTGGATTCTAGTGCTTCTTTCCATGCTACTTAATGTAAGGATTCCTTCACAAACTACCAAGAAGATGAATTTGGAAGAGTTTACTCAGGTGACCACAAAACTTGTGAAATTATTGGAAAAGGTGATGTTAATTTTCCGTTAGATGGAGGAGGCCAATTATTGCTGAAATAATTCCACCATGTTCCCAAATTGAAGCGAAATCTATTTTTTGTTAGTCAACTTTAAACACAGCTATCATAGCTTCTTCTTTGTGGATTCATGCAAGGCAACCAAAGGTTTTGTGGTGATTGCCAAAGGTAATAAAGTTGGTAGCTTATATATTTTAGAGAATCCTAGTGAGGTGGGAGCTACTATGATTGTTGTGGGTAGCAATGTGGCACTTTGGCATAAAAGGCTAGGCCACATGAGAAAGAAGGGACTTGAGGTTATGCCTAATCGAGAACAACTACCGGGTCTTCAATTTGTAGAATTAGTGTTTTGCAAACATTCTCTTTATAGGAAACAAAGAATCACACACCTCTTAAGAATCATTGGTTGTACAAAATAAAAGAAGAATATGGAGGTAGGAAGTGATATCGTACTCACTTGGTTATCAAATCGATGGCTTGTTCTAAAGACAATCTCACTCGACTTCATTATGAATTCCCATTCTACACTATGAAAGGTAAATTTAATCGCTGAGATCAAATAGGAAGGTGCATATTTAATGCTTCCTTATGCAATTGTGGTTTGAAAATGTTTAGTTTACTATAGTGCATACTCTTTGATGAATGAAAATCCAGATTAGAAATGAAGATAACATTTGGATTAATGAAAATGCACATTTAATGCTTCCTCATGCGTTTATGGATTAAAAATGTTTAGTTTACTATAGTGCATACTCTTTAATGAATGAAAATGTAGATTAGAAGTGAAGATGACATTATTGCCAAAAAAACATAGAGCATTATCGAAAGTGCCTCTAAGATATCTTAATATCCATTTAATTGCTTCCCAATGAGGCTTCCTGGGATTGCTCATGAACCTACTCACAACTCCCACTACATGAGCATTGTTGGGATGAGTGGAAAACATAGCATATGTAATAATACCAACTACAGATTTATAAGGAATTCCTTCCATAAATTCCTTGTCCTCTTTTGTTTTTTGACACAAATCAGAAGACAAATGAAACTGTGCAGCAAAAGGAGTAGAAGCAACCTTGGCATCAGCCGTACAAAATCTATCTCCTACTTTGTTAACGTATTCCTTTTGCAACAAGACATGAGCTCCTTCTTTCATCTATCCCTAGTGATCATAACGCCAAGAATCTTCTTAGCTACCCCTAAGTTCTTCATAGAAAACTTACTTTCCAAATGAGCTTTTAACTCACTAATAAGCCTTGTACTTCTAATGGTTGTACTTGTATCGACTACTAACATGTCATCAACATAGAGAGGAAGAATGCCAAACTCACCAATAGGAATTTTCTTGTAATAGATGCATCGATTTGATTCACATCTCATGAAGTTTTGGTCAATCATTAAGTGGTTGCGATTAAATTTTAAATACCACTGTCTCGGGACTTTCTTGAGCCCATACAAACTCCGCTTCAATTTGCAATAAAGATATTTTTGTCCCTTTTGAAGAAAGCCTTCCAGCTATTCCACATATAATTCCTCATTAATATCACCATATAAAAATGTTGTTTTGACATCAATCTATTCTAATTCAAGATCCCATACAGCTACTAATCCCAAAACTGCTCGGATAGTAGTCATTCGCACAACTAGCGAGAAAATTTCATCAAAGTCTATTCCTTTCTGCTAGGCGTATTCTTTGATAACCAAGTGAGCATGGTATCACTTTCTACCTCCATATTCTTCTTTTATTTTGTACAGCCAATGATTCTTAAGAGGTGTGTGATTGGGTGGAAGAGGCACCAAATCCCAAATTTTATTAGCTTGGAGTGAACTCATTTCATCTTCCATCACGACCATCCATCAATCATTCTCACTTGTTTGATAAGAATCTTTAAAATTGACTGGTTCAATCTGATTAGAGATCAATAATTCAGATTGTGCCTCCTCAGAGTATAATAACTCATAATCAAAAAAATTTACAAGCATCTTTCTTTGCCTTGTGGATTTTCTCAATTGAGTAACTTAACTGTGTTGATTATTAGTATGGGGAAGATTTCTTTGTTCTATATGTTGAATTGGCTTAGAATTGCTACCAAAATCCTCCATACATTGGCCATCATCCCTTATATCCTCAGAGCCCGTAATTTCATTATAATGTAGACCCAATTTATTGGCTCTTTGGATCTCTAAGTCGATGCACTGTTCATAGACACAGTGACTAGGAGATGAGCAATCAATACTCTGCATGGCATCCAGGTCCCATTTTGGTTCAAGAGATTGCAGTGATTGCAAGAGAGAGTCTCGCGTTTGGTGTGAACCTGGAACATGTGTTTGAGGAATTATTCTCTATTGTTTATCATGCACCCTCTGAATGGTATTTGGTTACAGTTATGGTTGCACAAGCTCCATGTTGAAGCAAGGCAACAAGAGTAATTTAGGGATTAGATTTTACTATTGTGCAATCATATTAAAGTTGTCTGCATCTCGTGTGTCTCTAGCAGCGAATGATCCTGTCATCATTGATGGTGTCCGTTCCTTGGTAGGAACATGATTACTATGGACCGGAGACTTGTAAGTGATGCCCTGTATGTCGTGAGTCCCACACAATTCGTGGTAAATGGGATATTTACTTTAAAACCAATTTGTACTGATATTATTCAGTGCCACTATAATTTGAGGAAAGACTACCATTTCCAACACCATGTTCAATTGGTGTGTCGTTATCACTGTCACTACACACTCTACTAGATACAGAATGAGATAGAGAAAGAAATGGGGCTAAAACAAAGGTGGGTGTGGAAGAGGACATATGTTGAGGAATATGTCCTTGTAAAGATTTGTGGGAGGAACTAGTGCCATTGTTGGAAATATCTTGTATAGGGATGTATTTTTTAATATGTGTTGGAAACATTGTTTCATTAAAAACCATATCTCGACTCCTAATAATCTTTCTATTAGCTAAATTCTATAATTTGAATCCAAACTGATCCTCTCCATACCCAAGAAATATGCACTATTTTGATTTGGGATCCAACTTTCTCATCTTCTCCTTAGGAACATGAGAAAAGGTTTGACAACCAAAAACCTGAAGATGTGAGCATGAGACTCTTCTTCCCAGCCATTCCTCTTCTAGAATTCTAAAATCCAAGCAAGATAAAGGATTTCGATTGATGAAATACACCGTTGTGTTACATGCTTGAGCCCAAAATTCTTTTCCCAAACCAACATTATAAATCATGCATCTAGATTTCTCAAGAATGGTTCTATTGAGCCTTTCTACTGCTCCATTTTATTAATGGGTGAAGGGAACAATTTTAACCCTTCAAATGCCATTAGCTGCACAAAAACTATCAAACTCAAGGGAACAAAATTTACCTCTATTATCTATTTTCAAACATTTAATTTTGTGACTACTTTGGTTTTCAACAAGTGCTTTGAAAACATTAAATTATGAAAATACTTCATATTTTCTAGACATCATTTAAATTCAAACTTTCCTAATACAATCATCAAGGAAAGTAATAAAGTAGCTTGTGTCTCCTAAAGAGGTTACCTCCATAGGACAAAAGGCATCCGAGTGTACTGATTCCAATCGTGTTGTCTTCTTTTCATGTCCATCCTTCAAGAAGTTGGCCCTTCTTTGTTTCCCATAAAGGGAATGTTTGAAAAACACTAATTCTACAAATTGAAGACCCGGTAGTTGTTCTCGATTAAGCATAACCTCAAGTCCCTTCTTTCTCATGTGGCCTAGCCTTTTATGCCAAAGTGCCACATTGCTACCCACAACAATCATAGTAGCTCTCACCTCACTAGGATTCTCTAAAATATATAAGCTACCAACTTTATTACCTTTGGCAATCACCATGGAACCTTTGGTTGCTTTCCATGAATCCACGAAGAAGAAGGTATGATAGCCTTGTGTTTAAAGTTGACTAACAAAAATCAAATTTCGCTTCAATTTGGGAACATGGCGGAAATATTTCAGCAATAATTGGCCTCCTCCATCTAGCGGAAAATTAACATCACCTTTTCCAATAATTTCACAAGTTTTGTTGTCACCTAAGTAAACTCTTCCAAACTCATCTTCTTGGTAGTTTGTGAAGGAATCCGTACATGAAGTAGCATGGAAAGAAGCACCAGAATCCAAGACCCAAGAATCTGATTTTGTGTCACTTGTTGATAGTATTAGAATACCATTATCCTTATCATGGGCTATGTTTGCTTTGTTGTCATGCACCCTTTCTTGTTCCTTCTTTTATTTTCTACAGTCCTTTTTAACATCACCAGCCTTACCAAAAAACCAACAATCACCTTGTCTACCCCTAGACTATGATCTTCTGACAAATTTGGATCTTCTATTGTTATAATTTCTTCCTCTACTTTGGCTTCTTCCCCTATTTTTGGTGCTAACCATAGTTAGAGCATCATCGGATGAAGGCTCTTGATGTTTTCCCCTCATGTCTTCACTAAGAAGAGTTGCTGCAACATCATCAAATGTTATCTTAGTTGTGGTGGCCACCGATGTACTCATGGCCATTACAACTCCTTTCCAACTATTCAGTAACAAACACAACAATAGAATGGCCTTAATTTCATCATCCAAATTGATACCCACGGGAGTTAATTGAGTAACTAAGGTGTTTAATTCATTAAGGTGGTTGGAAAAAATTACACCTTCTCTTATTTTCAAATTATAAAATATTTTCATAAGAAAGACTTTATTATAAGGTGAAGCCATTTCATACATGGAAGACAATTTCTCCCATAATTCTTTGGAAGTCTTTTCAGCTAAGACATTGAAGAACACATTACAGGACAATGATAGAATGATTGTGGCTTTCACCTTTTTGTCAATCTTCTCTCAATATTCATCTGTCATAGTTGTTGGATTCTTTTCTTTTCCTTCTAATGCAAGCAAAAGATCTTGCTTAATTAGTAGAGATTCCATCTACACCTTCCACAAACCAAAATTCTTCCCAGCGAATTTTTATATTTTCGATACTTCCATCTTTAGGAAATTCGATCACCGAATTTCCAACCAGTAGCTCTAACCTACTCTGATACCAATTGTAAATATTGAAAGAACGAAAAAATACAGAGAAATGAAAACAAGAATAAGACAATTGATTTATGAGACATTGAAAACAAGAATAAGAAAACAGATTTATGAGACATTGAACTACAATAAAGGAGGTTTTTATTTGTTTCAAGTTGTGTATATGCTTTTGCAAATATATTCTATCTTCCTTAGATTATGCTTTAGATCCCCCATTATCCTAAAATAACTAGATTGGTGAAATTTTGCAAAAGCAATGAAAGATTTGAAATACATTTATGTATCCTTTTGCATGTCCTTAACCTTGCATACTTGCGTAGATCAAATTAATTATCTCTCTTCCAATTTATTTTTCTCAAGTTTACATATGGTCTAGGGAAAGGATCAATACCTGAATGCAATCTGATGGTTGTGATAGCAGATGTTGATTTAATACCTATACTTGTTTTAATGGCTTTTTTTTACAACATTACACCAATAGTTATGACTTTAAAGTTTTTATTTCTATGATGAATATCCTTAATTCAATGAAATATACCCTTAGTTGTAGAAATAAATCAATAATATGATGTCGTATCAGCTACACAAGTATGGGTATCATTTTTGCATGACTATTTGTCTCACCTTTTCGAACTATTTGGAATACCTTGGCAAAATGCATGTTGATATGGCATCATATTTGATGGAATGGTCCTCAAACCTTAGTTAAATAAGTAGGGAAATTTACAAGTAAGCTATTGGAACAAATTGGGAGTGATTTGAAATTTCCATATAGGATTTTGAGAAGCGTGAAGTTGGGGTGCTCAACTACTAGGTCCTCTGCCCTAGCATTAGTTATAATACAAATTTACTTTTATGAGAAAAATTATAACCTAATCATAGATGGCCAAGGAACTAAGATTTAAGGTATAAGTTAAATTGAAACATGGATTATTTGATTAGTTGAGATTAGTGTCAATCTTATTGGACAACAAGATATAAAAATATGTGAACTTTTATGAATAAGGGATTTTTTTGGTGATTTCCCTCCATTAATATGGAGAAAAAATATGTGCCAATGACCGGATTGATTCAAAACACACCTCTCTATTTCATAGTATTCTAAAGCTAAACTTGAATGTTAGAAATTTATCCAAGCTTTGTACTTTAATACTAGCTAGGAACATATTGCATGGATTCTTTTATTGTGCATGAGTGGTCTCTTTGACTTAATTTCCCATTATCAAACTCAGAGCAATATAAGTCTCTCATGTGAGTACCATGCATAATGTATAAATGTCACCTACAATATATGATCCATTGGAGAATGTTCAAATAGTCCTATGATATATGACATACCTTTATCACATAGAAAACACATTTTCCCACACTTGGGCATCTACCAATAAAGAGATAAATATCATAATGTAATTTATTCTTGTACAAAAAATATTCGCTACTCACCTACACTAATAAGCATATACCAATGAAGAGAAATCATATGAGGCATGCATAAATGTATCCAATCTTTCCACTTGAGTACTAACTAAAAACATTGCATGAATTCATTAAATGTGCATGTAGAGTCTTTTTGAATTAATTTCGCATTGCTCCAACTTGGATCAATATAAATCTCCCATATGAAAACCATATATATTGTATAACATATCACCTACTCGACATATTACCTCTAAATGGTTCTCAAAGGATCCCACCAAAGAGAATATTATAAGTCATCCATATAAACATTACATGACCTAGTCACCTACACTAATAAGCCTATACCAATGAAGAGAAACCATATTAGGCATGCATAGACATATCTAAGTTTTCCACTTGAGTGCTAGCTAGACACATTACATGAATTTATTGATTTTTCATGAAGGGTTTCTTTGACTTAATTTCTCATTGGTCCAACCTGGAGAAATATAAATCTCCCATGTGAGAACCATGTGTAATGTATAATGTATCACCTACAACACATGAACTATAGAAGAATTCTCAAAGGGTTGCACCACTTAGCATAATTCAAGTCATCCATATACATAAAATATACCAGATAGTCACCTACACTAATAAGCCTAGACAAATTAAGACAAGAGGCGCAAGCGCCAAAGTTCCTGCCTATTGTGTAGTGTTTATAAAGTTACAGTGAAGTAAGAATGTATTTAAGGTAAAGTGGACAAATTATGTCACAGTGGTTATTTAGAAATAGGAAGACATAATTTGGCACCATGGAAAAATAATGTAACCTGAATATGTGAACAATATTTTGAACAGAAGTTGTAATATTTTCAATTTATTGTAAATTATGTAAGCATATAGGGAAAATGCTATAGACTATGAATTGAAAAGAATCACTGTGTGCTATGAGATTTTTTAAATTTTAAGCTAGTGTTTATTATAGAGTCATAGATTACACTAAAGCTTAAAATGCCATACCAAGGACCAAGGACATGTCTAAGCACATTTATTTGCATAAGCAGATAGCAGGATAATTGGTAGGAATCACATTACCTAAATATGATGGATGACACGTGTTTAAGCTCTGGGTGGAATTCAAAACAAACGTTCTATGTCCATATCCACCTCATTATTTCTTACTTTATTGTGTCTCAAACATTTATGATTTGCATTGTCATTTGTATTAACTTGCAATGAGAAACTTATTGCACCTGTGATCTCCTTACATCTCAGTTCTCAAAGTGATATGTGTCCACCCCATATCCTACATGTGGAATGACTCAACACAAACATGACTTGTTTTGGCTTCAATTTGGTAAAAAATTTTGAGTTGGCAGAAATCAATACTCTGAAAAAGGCAGCAGAAGCAGAGGCACCATATGCAGTCGGGTGTTCTTCCTGCAAAACAATTTTCACTACTCATTTTAGTAATTCTGCATGAAAACAACCAAAGGGGACATCCGGAAGAGAAGAATCTAAACAACCAATCTCAGTTCCAAAGCTAAGCTCGCATATTACATCAAATGCCATCCGCATCAACATATTCTGCACATAAAACAATCCACAAAACCTTACCAATTCAAGATGCAAATTTATCATTTCAATTTCCAGTGTCCGAAATTCACCACAGCTGTTAATGGAATCAAAATGTATCATCATAACAGTGCGAAGTCAATTTGAAATTGTCATAATCTCTTCAACAATCATCTTCCAGATGAAGTGCAAGCACAGAACTACAACGCTTGATTTTGCAGAGAAAGGAATTGTACATGTCTTTCAAAGTCTCAAAGCTTAAGTCTGTTCTATTTGCAAATGAAGCTTCCAGAACTTCCAAAGAAAGCTTCTGGAACTACCGGTACACCTTATGTTTACTTCATGTAATCTTACCAAAATAAAATAACGCAGATCAGATTAAGCCATCTCAACAGTGGCCAAAATCATACCAAGTAATGACTACAAAAACCCCATCAAACTAAAGGTTATCCTTTCATAATTTTAGTTCATAGAGACCGAAACTTCTAGATTGAACACAAGGAAATTGGCACAGTACCAAAACAAGGACCCGTGAGTATGCAGATGGTTGATTGCACAAAACCATCCTTGGTAAAGACAACTCCTGCAAAGTGACAGGCACTTAAAAAGACAACAAGGCAAAACAAAAGAGGAAAAGAATCTGTCAGAAAGTTGTGTGTTAATCATAAACATGTAGAAGAATGGATGGCATCTTCTAATTTGCAAGCAATGTGGGCCAAGATAACTCAACATAGCAGTTTAAGTTGGGCACAAGTTACAACTTCAAACCCCTGTTGATATATATAGACTGTTCGAAAGGCAATGTGAGTGTGGTAAGACTGTTCTTCAACAGCAACGGATCCTTAAGTGCACTATAATCTATATGAAATAGCAATAACAATGGTGATTGACATTAAATCTGATTGCCCTGAAACTGGTTTAATTTTGAAGACAAGGAACCCATGAAATAGCTTCCAACAGTATGTCATGAGAGAGGCGTTTTTTTTTACCCAGAATGGGCTAGCAAAGTTTTGTTCCTAAGTACGATCTGTCCCAATTGCACAATCGACAGAAACCATTATTATAAAATAGCATGTCAGAATGCAGAATTTATAAACAGTCCCCGCAGACAGGCAGGGTCGCACTGCAGGCCTGACATTATACAACTCATCGGGCACTAAAAAGAGAATACCATGAATCCTATGCTGTGAATAGTAAAAGAGAAACAGATACATGATGAGGGCGAATAGAAAGAAAAGCATTCCAGATATCGGGGATTTTTCAAATATTTAAACAATCATCAACGTCAGAATACACTTTGCCCCACTACAGACCTCTATCATCGGAAAATTCATGGACAGGATTCAGTAAAATAGTTGAAAACAATCGGACGACACATTTTTGGGCAGTTCAAAATTTTAAATCGAAGATATGCCTAGAATCATGGAGAATGAAAAAGAGAAAAATCAAGAAGCCTAAGCTACACAATACGACATACACTCTCAGACAGTTGCACAAGACACAGGACTGTTAAATGGACTGCAACAGAGTATAAATGGCCTACAAATCAACATTCTACAAAATCACTTAACCCCATTGGATCTAATGTAGTCAATTTTTAGTTTTTGCAATCATATTAATAAAGAAAATTTAGATGCTATAAAAGAGTTAACTGAAATAAAATATTACCTCCCGGTGAAATTACAAGAATCATGACCTGCAAGAGAAGAAAACAGAGTGTGCCCATTAAGTTCATTTTGCTACACGGGAGAAGCTTAAAACCTAGGAAGAAAACCTTAATCTAAAGAATTAAAAACGAAAAAAAGAAAATCCGCGACTTACTGGGATCATTAGGAGTAATCGTGGCAACCCCGTTGAAAGAAAAAGACCCAGCTTGCATGCTCATCTTGTGATAATAACTGTTGAAGGCATAAGAAGCATGATCCGCAATTGTATTAGGCTCATAGCAACTCCCACCGGCCTGAATAGCCTGGCAATCAGCTCCCCCACTCCCGCAGGCCCAATCTAAGGCCGCCTGAAGAAGCTTAGTATCTGTCCCTGATATAGCCACACAGAAGCTCTGGCCAGTGGAGTCGTTGGCGAGAATCGAAACAAGACAGTTGAAGCATGGCACATAAAATTAAAGGAAGCCCCAATTAACACAGTTGAATTGAACAAACAAGTATATTCCACCAAGTTTCCAGGACAGGGACAATAGGGGACTGGGTGTGCATTCCAAAAATGTCTGTGACAGGAGGCCATTTTCAGGAGATGGCAGAGACAGCCCTTAAAAATAGGGAAAGTTTTATACATATAAGAAATCCCAAATATTCATATGATGAAGCATTTATTGTATTCATCATAGAACCATATCATTAAGCAAGAGAGCTGAATTAAGAAGTCAAGAGTCTACATGCAAATTAACAACTTCTAGTTCTCAATATCTAGTAATTTGAAATTTTTTCATCGTTAAAAGGCACATTCAAGTTATGACAAAATGAAAAAGCCAAAGGCCCAAAAGGCTACAACTACAGAATGACAATCAAAACATAGACAACTAGATCTGCTGCATCTATGCCTCTGCCCCATTGTCACCTAAATCAAAATCAGTTTGAATCAAAGCCACTCCCAATATAAGGGAAATGTCTCATTCAATGGAACTCCAACCAACCCCTCGTGTCTCCTCATCATCAATCTGCATGGCATCTTTGGGATCAACATCAAACCATGCAGCCAGTCTCTGTCAATCCTAAAGTGGCAAGGCACTATGCAAAACCACCAGCTTCTCTACTAATTAAGAGATTAGTGTATTCCTCCTAACTAACTAAATGAAGATGTACGTGGATCAATTTCTCTTTACAATGAAGGAACCAGCAACCTGCATAAGGAAGCAAATGGCAAGCACCCTCACCATGCCATGTCCACCATCTTAAAGGGTTTGTTTGGGCTGATTTGTCCCTATCTGTCTTTGCCTCTTAGCTTGCTAAATTTTTGACAATGACAATTGAGAAAAGCTAGCCATTGCATTTGAAGTGAAGTTGTCTTATCATTGGTATACATCTTTCAAAGGGTCTTCATAAACATTCTTTGTTTCAAGTTTGGGGTTGTTGCAAAGGGACATTGGGGGTCCTAGTGGTCCCCCCATCCCTCTTTTTGCTTTCCATTTTTGTAAATGTTTAAAATGATTTTTTGTGGGCTGGGCAGTAGGAGATGGCTTCTTGTCCCTGATATGTCTAGTTGTTCCCTAGCTATCCCCTTGTACCAGAAATGTTACCGGTAAAAAAATCACAGGGGACAGTCCCACGCATATTCTTGCTCCCATGTCCCCGAAACATCCTTGATGAGGTTGTGGGTGGAAATTTTCAGGTAATGTGTCTCCATATATCCAATCAAATCATTGAAAACATTGGGGAAACACAAACTACCCTGAAATTGAGATTTATGTGTGGAAAAAATACAAGTCCTATGCAATTTAGTTCTGTATAATTAGAAAAAAAATCCATTTTCGTTTACGTATGTTGTAAAACAAATCCTTTTCTTTTACCCCACCCCTTCAGTACCTGTATGGGTCTGCTTTGAGTCAGAGCCCATGGCAAACCCTGGTGGCCCCACAGGCCATCCCAAAAGAAAAGGCAAATGAGCAAATTTAAAGACACAGTGTAGGTGGTTTAGCAGTTTATTTACGAGTACATCTGAAGACACAGTGTCAATGTTTTAGCAGTTTACCCTTTTTCTTGCATGTTGCACAAATCAACAATTTGGATTTGCAAATGGAAGTGTGCTTAACTGAGTTTCACGAATCTTTTAGCTACAGCTATTTCAGAGATCTTCTAGAGTTCCAATTTTGGTATGTGGCATATATTTTAAAATAAGTTATTATATGCTTTATTTTCTTCTATGGTGAATTATAAATGGATTGCAGATCTGAACGTATAAGCTACCTTCAAATTTAGAAAGAATATGATACCTTAATCATGTGAAAAACAGCGCAAAAGCTGTTGATTGCTTTAAATATTTTTTCTGATGTATTTATCCCAGCATGCATTGGACTTACTCTAACATGTGCTATATTCTTCACACAATTTTGAACATCTATAGTTTCGCATGCAGTTATTTGGATAACAATGGTACTTTCCTCAGTGTGAAAATCTAAATATACAGCAGACTAATTATTGCCTCAGCACATAAAATATTCAATTTCAGCAAGCACATATATACAGTGGGGCATAATTGTAATAGAGCATAGCTATTTCACGTTAGACCATGGATGATCCAAATGGCCATTGCATATGCTATTCAGACCGGTTTTTGTTCCTACAACATTTGGGTGCAGCAGCACATGTTGCAAACTTTTTTTTTTGCAAATTATGAGGTACTTAAATATTTTGTTTACTGGCAATTATGAGTATTATCAATTTTATAATTGTTAATGTAATATATGAAATTATAAATTTTTGCCATGCTGAGTATATATATGCAGACCCATACCCATACGTAGGGAGAAAAAAATGACATATCTGCATATCCGAACCCTGAACCTGTACCCATCCCTGTACCAGAAACAGCAACTTAGTCTTTTACTAAAACAAACTAGGTTTCTGGATGAAGACTCTTCGAATTTTTTGTCATCTACATTTCATGTACCCTTCATCAATACAATATTAATGGGTTGCGAATTTGCCTGGAATGAAAAAAGTGATAAAAGTTTTCCCCGTCCAGAGGCCGTATCATTTACTTATATTAATATAAGACTGATAAAGCTTGAAATCTCTAATTTCTATCATATCAACAAATTTACAACTAAGTTCTTTGAAACCATGGAGCAACCATAATTTACACTAATATGGGTTCAGTTCAATGGGTAAATGAGGTGCTTGTCCGTTTAGCAAATTTGGCATATGAGATCCCCTTAGGAAACCCACTAAAAAACTTCCTTTCATCGCAATGGATCAAAAGTGTGATCTGGAACATCAATGACCAAAATTGCGCAATTTTCGTCCAGAAGTTCCAAGCGGATAAAACTAAGAGACAGTGAAAGCTTGAAATCAAACAAATATCCGATTAAATTCTCAAGAAAACGCAGGACAAATACAAATGACAGTTAGAAGAATTCGTTCTCAAAACATCGGGCAAATATAATTCTTCCATAAAAACTAGAAATTAGGCACATGAGAAAACTTACAAATAACAGCATACAACAAAAATTAATCCAGTAACAAAAGTATTACATAATTAAACTTCTATACACAGAAACATAATCTTGAAAAAGAAGAATCTCTAACAGATCGAACTATTCAAACCCTTAAAAAAAAATGGGCCAAATTGAAACTTACAAATTAAGGGTAGTATAGAAACGCCAATCAAAAGTCCCGGAGTTGCAGTAATGAACTCGCCAAACCCTGTCTTCGAGCTACAAGATAGACGGAGTCGACAGCTTCTTTGTTGGCAGGGAGAGTGCGGAACAGAGCATAGTCGAACGGGAAAATGCCATTGGACTGCACATAGACATAGTAAGGGTAAACATTGAGACTGAGGAAAGAGTTCGAGTCGCGCAGAAAGGAAAGCATGGGCATCAGGACGCGGTTCCATGAGGAATTGAAGACCGCACTAGAGGGCGGGAAAGGGTCCAGGATTATGTCGGTCGCTTGGGGACTCGTAACCTTGACCTGCCCATCCAGATTGGCTGCAACCAGTGCACTGTGAAGGAACTTCATGGCCGGATCCAGGACTAGGGCAGCGTTGGGAAGGGTTGTGAGCACTTCGCTTCCCACAGCAATGGCGGTAATGTTGGTGTTGGGCAAAAAGGCGGCCACGTTTTTGTTGACCCAATTGGCCGCAGAGGAGCTCGATTGGCCGATGCCCAGAAGCTGATTGTTGGGCACGCTCACCATGACTTGAATGCTGCTGTTCGCCATCGCCAGTAGCATCTGCCGATCAGCGTCGAATAGCCGGACATGGGTAATGTTCTGCCTCTTCAGCAGCACTACAACGTCCGATGCCGACGGCATGTTTGAGACTTCTGTGCCGATGTTCACTCCCACAAATGCCCCTGCAACCACGCAGAAAGCTTCCGGAACTTCCGAGATGATGTTTTAATTTTTTTTATTGTTATAATGTTTTAAAAAAAATATTTTTGCCCCGGAAAAATGATTTTTCTCATTGCTTCCACCAATGATAAATCAAAGAAGTCATATTTCTTAATTATGAAAAATAAATATTAATAATAAACTATAGTGTTTTAGTTTAAGAAAATTAAATACTCTATTCTTATTGGTCGGCTGACTTAGTCAAATTAAAAGTTTAGCATTGAACGAAAGCATAAGTTATCCTGCCTAATAAGCCATACTAGGCATGAAAATGTAAATCCAAGCTTTCCACTTGAATACTACCTACAAACATTGAATTAATTCATTAATTACATGTGAGCGGATTTCTTGAACTTTATTTCTTATTGGTTCGTATTGAAGAAATAACAAATCTCCCATATGAGAATCATTTACAATGTATAATATACTACCTACAACAAATGGCCAATTGAAGAATGTTAAAAGGGTCCTGCCACATATGTCACACCTTTACCACGTTAATACCATATTATTTTTAACGCTTGGCCATATACTAAGAGAGATAAATCGCATAATGTGAGTCATTCATATACAACGAAGTATTCTCTAGTCACCTACACCAATAAGCTTAGAACAATTAAAAATATAATTAAGCATACATACACAAAAGTATGATTCATTTTTTCACAAACATGTAGTTAAGTATCGAGTGTTAGTGTTAATCATATTACATTCAAATATATACATTTATTTATGCACAATTAATGTAGTTGCAGTTATGGTTATGCTATTGGAGAACAACTCTCCATGCGGAATGACTGACATTTGAGCTCGATCATTGTATAAGGAGATGAGTGTTTAACCAAACAAACTTAATTGGCTGAACAATTTAGTTTACATGAAATGAAGGTCATGTCAAAAGGACCTTCTAGAAAACTTTATGAGCTCTTTGTCTAGGACGTGTGCACATTTGTTCTATATATACAAACATGTCCCATACCAATACTACAAAGTATAGAGTGAAACGTACTTCATGGGCTAGAAAATAAATGTGATGAAAAGATAAGAATTCAAGTAAGTATTGGGAAGAAATAAAACAATGAGAAGGGTAAAAGAAAACAAGAAAATATTATTGAACACCGTAAAACGAAGCTCCAACACAAGAAATTCCCTTCCTCATTGGTGCACATGGAATACCAAGACAAAATGTCAGGGGTGGATATGTTTAGAGGCTTGCCTCTATAAAACCCTCATTTTGGTGTTTCCACCCCCGTGAACAACCTACAAAAGAGATTGCAGAATTGATATACTAATATGAACATAATGTAATAAACAAAAATGTTAGATATTTACCCTCTTTTGAAACCATAAGAGACAGGGCTTTCCTGAATTAGGAACGAAAACAATCTTTGAGTTAAATAAAGATTCATTGGATAGAAATGGAAAGTAAGTAGATAGTGGAGTTGTGAGTGGAAGAAAAATAATAATGGTGGATTAGTATGTTGGTGTGAATGTTTAAGGAGAGTAGAAAATTCAAAGATAATCTAGAGAGATATTTATTCATTATTTCTAAACTAGACAACCAATAGGTGAATTCTACGCATATATGTATTCATGATTGTTGCAATACGATTACCACCAATCTACAAATTGTTAACAACATATTTCAAAATTTTGATGATAAATATATATGATGAGTAAATTATAATTTATTTACTTATTCATGATAAAATTAAGGGTATATAGATTACAATTGTATTTTAATTTCTTGAATCTAACAATTCATACATCATGAACACCCCATGTTATATGATTTCTAAGGTTTCTTTATGATGATAATGGCTAGTTACAAATAGTGATTTAGTGACTAATAATACTTGATGGGAACTTGTTTGCTAAAATCTTGCTACAAAGTCACGAGTCTATCATTTAAATTGTCATTTAGATTTTGTAGGATCACCCTCTTGAGTGTTGTGCATATTGGAGTGAAGGAAAGTTGTATCTCATCATTTAGTCTTTAACTCAATGTCTTATTCCATTTTTCTTCAAGTCTAACAAATATCCATAAATATTTCAAGCAAAATTCTTCAATGAGCTTCTCAAAATATATTGGTCTCTAAAAGAGGAAATCTCAAATAGAGACCATGACTCACTTGGGCATTATAATTTAGACCAATTTTAGTGCAGTTATGGGTCATTATTCTGACCCATGGTCTCAGTAAATGAACTATGGTTTATGACTCAAAATTTTCCCTTTTATTGGTGATTTGAGCATGTATATTGTATAGGTTATTTAGTAAGTTTTGTAGGTCCTATTATGCTATTAGAATTACTCTAGGTCTTATGTTACTGATTCTCTTTCAAAGGATTCAATTGTACAAATGTATTATAAACATTGAGTTTCTTTGGATTATAAAGATTTCCACCCAAAATTGTTTTCCTCATATAAATTACTATATCATTATATGTTATTTTTTTGGTTATTCCCTTGTAATTGTATGCTTTGTTAATTTTTATTTTTATTTTGCATATCTCCTATCATAGATTAGTGTAGGAAGTGTATTACACACCTATGCTCTTTTTTTTAAATTGTTTCTATCTTGTAAACCATTTCAAGTCTAGAACTATGAGATGCCAACTCATATGCATAGAAATAATACAACCCTAAAATAGCAATTTTGATTAAATATTGTTAAATTTTACCTTTCCATTACCATGATGATAGATTCTTTTCAAGTTTTCATTTAAAATGTGGAGAAAATATCCCACAAAAATCTCAAATATTACTATATTTTATGATTCATTCTTATTTCTTTCTACTTTTCCAAAAAAATGTATGTTTGTTTATGTATGTATATGTGTATTCTAAATTTTAATACACATTATCTAGACATGTTGATAGTAGATGGTTTATTGCCAATTCTAAATCATATACATAGAGGTATTTAGGCATGAGGAGGGAGAGAAAAAAGTCATAAGGTAAATGACTATTGAAAATCTAGAGACAAGAGTTGGTTAAAGAAATATAAGTTGAGTACTTGTTGGTAATGTCCTTCGACTTGATCAACATCCTACTTTTTAAACCTCATAAATACCATATTTCACGGTTTCTTTCATAAATCCATATTCATATTCTTCGATGAAAATCTCAATATGGGAATAATTGGACTAATCATCTCCATGATATTAAGATCAAGTTGAAACTTGGATTATATTCACCCATAAATATTTATCCTAGGTTGAGTTCAAATAACGATTATATTGTATGAAGAGAATACATAAGAGTTATTCTCCTACAATATATAAGAGGTCTAAATGAAGAAGACTATGCCTATCATAGATAAAATATATGAAGCCCTTGAGTAGGCTCATATGATAAAAGTGTCTATTAAAGATGGGGTAAGGGGAGTATTTGGAACACTATTGCTAAATTTAGATCCACCTAGTTAGCTTAAAGTCATGAACTATTCTACATCATTGTATATAAGTAAACTATGGTAGAAATGTTTTCATCATCCCATTCTTTTTAATTAACTCATTCACATCCTTCGAGTAGGTAACCATAAAAGATACCTAGCTACTTCTAAAACTCCTATAATCTCTAATACTCAAAAGGATGAATAGACTAAGGGTTCTTCTAATGAAAGTATGTGAATAGGTAGAATAATGGCTTAAGAGAGGAGAGGATATATTGCAGATATATTATTCTACTCCTAGCCCTCACGAATAGGTATATCAAATTTCTCTTATATACTTACCATTGATCCATGGGACCAACTTGTTTAAGTTGGTATTTTTTTCTATAAAAAATATTACACAAGTGCAATCATTAGATTTAGTAGTAACACATGTAATTATAAATGAAGGAAAAACTTAGAAGAAGACTAGAGTATCTTAGCAATTAGGAAAAATGAAATAGGGAAAGGATTATTGAAATAACAACTCCCTTTTTACATAAAGATGTCAAAGAAATGATCCCTCAAGATGACCAAATGACCTAACTCAATTTGGGTAAATAAAAAAAGGAATAATAGGTGGCCTATCTAGACTCTACCATTGAAAATTTGAAGTTGATACTTTCTAAAGATGAAGAATATAAAAAATAACTCAAAGAATGACTACAACAATAGAAAATTTTTGTAAAATATAGATAGCTTCAATATCATTTACACCTACAAATTGTACAAATATCCCAATTTTGACATCCAATTTTAAAGTTGGTGTAGGAGAACCAATGAGCGTATACGAAAATGTAAGGTAAAAACTATTGTTCTCCAAAAGATTTTGAGGGAGAGAGGGGGAATGATTGATATGATAATGTGTATAAGGGAAAATATAAGATCCACCCCTTAATCCAAAATTCCCAAAGGAGCACGATCCAAATTGATCAACCAAAAGGCTAATGCATGTAAAAGAATCAATCTACAGAGAATATGAATAAATGAGAAAACCTTATATTTTGTTATGGAAAGTATGTATTGAAATATTGATTGAATCGAAGACAAATACTAACCTCAAAATAGGGTAAATCTGGAAAATGCTATTTTCTGATGTCTATGTACAGTTTCAGGAATTTCTACTACTTGTTCCAGCCTGGAAACACTGAAATAGAGAAAACCTAGAAATATTTTGTCTTTCTGGAGAAGGTCAACCTTGACCCAGAGTTGGGGTAAGATCTTACCCCAAAAATTTGACCTTGACCTGCACTGCTCCGACGGAAATTTTGTTTGCAAATCTTGAAAGTTTTTTGAAAAGGGTAGTTAGATCTACACTGATATCGTTGTCCCACACCTGTATTTGCAAGAAAAAGGGTTTTGTTGTTTTGATAAGGGGTTTGCTTTGGTCAAACCTCAGTTTAGAATCAACCTTTAAAATGGAATTGAAATAGAGAATGCTAGCAAGTAGTAGAAATAGATCTAATAATGAAGCTATGATATTCAATAGATATGCAATTGTATTTGAAATTTAAACAAGTATATTGATATGAAATCTTGGAATTAATGAAGCTAAATTGAAACCTCCATCATTGTATGCTTGGAATCCACCTTGAAGAGAGAATGAATAGATCTTGAAGATGAACAAAGGATCTTGAAGGAAGATCACACCACCATGATGGCTAGATCTAGGGTTTGAATGATGAATCTTGAATCCTTGAACCAAATCCCTTCAAAGGCTTGAAAGCTTGAATCCTTGATCTTTAATGGAGAAGTTGAATTCTTGAATGGATGATTTATTGAATGCTTTCTCACTTAATTTTCATGGGAGAAAACTTGATCTCAAAACTTGATTGAGAGATATGAAAAATAGATGGAGAAAATGAGAGAGGAAGGCTTCCTTTGATACAAATCTAGGGCACAAAATTCTAGAAGGGTAAAAGTACAAACCTGTGTCACACTTTTATAAAGGAAAAGGACAACAACATTCAATTTTTTCAACTTTAACAACATAAAAGTGGCATTTGTGTTCAGAATTTGAAGATGATGTAAACTAATGAAATGCGTAAAATTTGATGAAGTTTAGGCTTATAATTTTTTTTAAAAATTTGAACAAAAATTGACATAGTTTTTTAATTTTTGAAGTCCATTTTTTTATTCCTGAAATATGTTGAAAATCTAGGGTCTAGTTTGTGTTAAAAAACTATTAGCAAATAATATTTTTTTCCTTTGATTCCATAATATGTTTTAGATGACATGTATAGCTAATGCATAAAAAAACAAAGATTGGATTTCGTTATATATTTTGTCTATTATAACTATCCAAAGTCGGTGTTACCTAAAATCAATAGTTTTTAGTTTGCGTTCAATTTTCCCTATCAAATCTACACCAGTAAAAAAAAAAATACATATTCTTGAAGAGGACTCTCTCCTCTAGTATTAAATATAAAGTTTTAATTTTTCTGACATGATTTGTTATTTTTAATATTTTTCAAACGAGCGTGTTCTTAAATGTTAAAATACCTTCTTGAAGTATTTTTAACTTATAATATATTATATGAAACTAAAACATGATAAAAAATACATGACCATAATCTTGACTACGAGCTCTACAAAAGGGTAATTTTAGATTTTACAGAAAGGTAAATTTTGATAGAGAATTCAGGTCCAGAAGGGAGAACTTGAGAAAGCCACCCATTTTTGCTGATTGGGCTGCCAAATAGGATTCCACATGGGTCCGGCCGGAAGGGGTCCAGCTGGAAAGAGTCCGACCGAACCCATTCCGGTCGGACCCTATTCGACTGGACCCAAGTCTATTTGGCCAGACTGGGTACGGCTAGATGCATTAGGCTACCAAACACGGTACCATGCATGGCCAGCCCCTAGAATCTGAATTTTCACAATTCGCCTGATTTTTTTAATAAAATCAATTTTTTTTTATAGATTTTTAATAGTTTTATAAAAAAATAAATTATTTTAATTTTATTTGTAAGAGTTAAGTGGTTTTTATTTTGAATTAAGTGATTTTTAATATTTTTTGAATTTATTAATTATTTTAATTTTATTTTTTTTGGTATTGCATATCAAGTTTTGATTTAGTGTTTTTAAGTTAATTGATTTTTTTTCTATTTTTCATAGGGCAGTTTACCTGTTTATGGTGTTGCATGCATTGAAAACTTTATTCAGTTTTCTTTATTAAGAGGATTTTGGCTAGTATTTGATATACATGTTTATAGATTTTGGCTCTGAGATTGAATTCGAGGATTGTGAAAGCTTTGGGAAATTTCAGGGTTGTTGGATTGTTCTTTGCACAGTTTCTGTCGAGTGGTGGTTTAAGGTAGGGTTTGAATTTTTTTTTTGCAATTATTTTGGAGTAATTATATTTTTTTCATTGTCCTTGAGAAAATTTGCAAGATTAGATTGTTGTGATTTTGTGAATGATAAATATGTATATATTTTGTTTGCTTATGAGTGTAAGCTTTTATAGAAATGTGTGAGTTTTTCCAGTTAAGTGATTCTTTCATATTTTTCAATCTGAACAGTTTTTGCAATGGGGAATAAAAGGAATAGATTAAGAAAATATGATCGAACAAAGGATGACAAAAAATATCAGACAAAACATAATCAAGATCAACATGTTGAAGTTCAGGAAGAACCTATTGATATTCAGGAAGATGCAATTCAAGCAGGGGAACAAATTGGTAGTTCTAGAGCTGAAAATAGATCTTTTGGCATGGGCAATTTGATGGAGATGAATGAGGATTCATTTTTCAATTAAATTCCATCTAAATAAATGTTATCTGAAAGTACAATTAAAACTCATTGCAAAAAACTTTGGGATGAATATTTTGAAAATAAAAGTATGGTTGCAAGAGCTCAATTATTTGTTAGGTTATTCAAGAAAAAACAAATGACTCCTATTTTGGAGTTGTTGGGTGTTGACAACAAGAAAAACTCAAGAGAAAATGTAAATCGAACAATAGTTCAAAATTTACAAGATGCATTAAACAACATTAATAACTCAAGTCGAGGAGCTAATTTAAGTGCTGCACGTAGAGCAATTATGACTACTTTATCTAGTAGGAGGTTGACACAAAGAAAACAAGTGCATGCAATTTCTGATTTACTAAATGTATCTACAAGAACTATTCAAAGATATATCAGGAAGAGAAATATGTTAGATGAAAACATTGAAAAAAATTAGGTATTTATTTGTAGGCTTCCTCAAAAAGATAGAATTTATGAACATGCAAAAAAATAGGTCATTGAATATTGGACTGCTCACTCTCATGTTTCTTCTAATAGAAGGGATGCAATACAGATGAAAGATGAAGTGACTGGTATGAAAACTGCACATCCAAAACATTTTATAAATACAACACAAAGTGAATTATTTGAAGCATTCAAGAAAGAATTTTCAAATGTGAAAATATGTCAAAGAATGTTTGAAAGGTTGCGCCCTTGCTTTGTACACATAAATAAGGTTTGTGAAACTTGTTGTTGTCGAAATCATGTTGAGTTTCATCTATATTTGCAATCATATAAAAAAGTTATGGCAGTTCTTGATTCAAATATGGTCATCCCTAGAAGTACAACACAATTTATGAAGTCTATTTTATGTGATAAATTAGAAGATTCAGATGAGTTCAAAGTACAGTGTATAAAGAATGCATGCAGTGATTGTGGAGATTTGCATAAATTTCTATTGCAAATTGAGAATATTAATGTTTCAATACCGATTTTGTGGAAAAGATTTGAATATGAGACATATCGAACAAAGAGTGGAGATGAATCTAAAAAAATTGTATTGAAGGAGAGTGAATTGCCCTACCTTGAGTTTATGACTAGATTTCGTACTCTAATTTATCCACATATCCAGCATTGTCATGGTGCACGATGGCAAGCTAGATAGTTTTGTGATTCCAAAGATTGTTTTCCACCTGGTTGTATTCTTTCAATTGTAGATTTCTCTGAGAACTATATGTTTTCCCCTCAAAAAGAGCTTCAAGCTCAATATTATCATTCTGATCAAGTTGCAATATTTGTGCAAGTGACCTATAGACATGCAAAATATAATTTGGATGAGGTAGAAAGTCCCGATCCAAATGAATGCATTATCATCAAGGAGGTTCATTTCTATATCAGTGATGATAAGGTTCATGATAGAAGCTATGTGGCTCATTATTTTGCAATGTTTTTTGAAGATATTGTGAATTATGGGATAAATATTTCACAACATTGGATTTGGTCTGATGGTTGTGCAGGTATACATGTATAGATACTTCAATGTATTTTCATTGTCATTTAATTATTTGTTAAATTATTTTAAAGGATGACATGTATGTATGTATGTACAACTTAATTTTTTAGGACAATTTAAATCCACAAAAGCCTTTAATTGGCTAGCCATGCAACATGCTAGATGCAATGTTAAGTTTTTGTGGAACTTCTTTGAAAGTGGACATGGAAAAGGAGAGCATGATGAAGCAGGAACATGTGTGAAGCGTGCACTTCGCCAACATGAACTTGCAGGTACAAATGGTGTTCAATAGTTATATATATATATATATATATATATATATATATATATATATATATATATATATATATATATATATATATATATATATATATATAAATATAAATTTCAAATAATATAATTTTAGCTTAGATCCATTTTCTTTAAACTAATAATTCAAAAATGTACAAGTAACATGATAGAGAATTCAAAGAAAATTGTTGAATGGTGTCAAAGTCATTTTGCTCCTCGGGACACCATATACAACAAACATTATTTTTGGGAAGTGAAAGGTAATTTATATTTTGTTGTAAAATTTTAAATTAAATTTTGATTTTGTGTTCATGTTTATCTTTTTATAATTGTTGATCTAAACATGTGCAACTTTCATTTCATATTTGTAACAGATATTGACCGATCTAATCCTTACAATTGTCAAAGAATTGTTGGTATTAGAAGTTTATATCAATTGATCACTACAGGACAACACAAGCCTCTTTTGATTCAAGTAAGAGAAAAATCATGTTCTTGTGCTCACTGCATTGAGGACAATCCATTGAGTCAATGTGAGAATATTGCAAATGGATATGTTTCACAATGGGATATGAAGGAGTTAATCAGAATGCCTCCTTATGAAGATGATGACATTGACATAAACATTCATGATCCTATATATTCAACTGATTATGAGTGTGTTTTTGATTTAGTTGTTACAGGTACGTGCACATACATGTTATTTTATTTAATTTTAATTTATCATATAAGTGATGTTTAATTTTAATAAAATATATTTGTATCTAGGTGATATTTTGTGGATCCTGACAATATAGAAAGTGTAGATTATTATCTACTATGATGCACGAAAGCAAAATACAAGTTGACAAAACAAATTATAGATAGTGATGGACAGAAATATCCAATTGGTTCAGTTGTTATTGAAGGAGCCTATTATCAGCAAATAAAGGTCGACAAAAATGGTGTTCAATTTATGGAATACATGTCTGGCAAAAAAGTTCTACATTATAGTCACTTGGTTATAGCAACAAAGTTGCAATTCGAGACATTGCCAAAAAGAAAAAATGTCAATTAGAAGTGGAGGTTGTCTATTGAAGAACATGAAAAACTTTTAGAGATAATAAAAGATAGAGAGGATCCAAACTATATGTATGATGAGCTTTAGAACTCTATAAACTTCAGAATAAACTTCTTTTTGTAGCTCTTGTACTTTCATATATTTGAACTCTATAGTTTGAATTTTCATGCTTGAACTCATATATATATATATATATATATATATATATATATATATATATATATATATATATATATATATATATATATATATATATATATATATATATATATATATATATATATATATATATATATATATATAGTATGTTTTTATGTATGTGCATGTTAGTTAATTAATTGTATGCTTTGACTAATTAGTTAGTTAATTAAATGTATGCTTTGATTAATGCTTTTGGTAATTATGTTAGTTACCTTATTATTTTAGTTAGATTACTTAATTATGTTAGTTACTTACTTAATTATGTTAGTTAATTATGTTAGGTAGATTACTTAATTATATTAGTTAATTTACTTAATTATGTTAGTTAGATTACTTAATTATCTTAGTCAATTTACTTAATTATGTTAGTTAGATTACTTAATTATGTTAGTTACCTAATTATGTCACTTACTTAATTATGTTAGAACTACTTGAATTATGCTTTGATTAATTAGTTACTTAATTAAATGCATTCTTTGATTAATGCTTTTGGTAATTAAGCTTTAGTTAATTATGATAGTTATATATTACTTAATTATGTTAGTTACTTAATTATGTTAGTTACCTAATTATTTTAGTTACAAATTTACTTAATTATATTAGTTACTTAAGTATACTTAATTATGTTAGTTAGATTACTTAATTATGTTAGTTAATTTACTTAATTATGTTTGTTAGATTACTTAATTATGTTAGTTAGATTAATTAATTATGTTAGTTAATTATGTTAGTTACTTACTAAATTATATTAGAACTACCTAAATTATGCTTTGATTAATTAGTTAGTTAATTAAATGTATGCTTTGATTAATTACACCACCTTAACATAATGTATACATAACACATGTATAAAACTAAGTCTAAAAGATGAAATAACACACAAACATATAACATGTAACATGTATAAAATATGTAACATGTAATGTCTGAAATATGTAATGTGATGTATAAAATATGAAATAACACACAACCATATACCATGTAATGTATAAAATAAGAAATAATACACAACCATATACCATGTAATGTATAAAATAAGAAATAATACACAACCATATACCATGTGATGTATAAAACAAGAAATAATACACAACCATATACCATGTACATATATGAAATGACTAAAATATCTACATGTAGTAGTACATTTTACCCTAAATTTTGACCTTAAATTTCGACCATAAAAAAAAAATGTTTACTTGGTCGCATGAGAGAATGAAAATTTTTGTTTTTTTGAAATATATGCCTGTGTTGGTCTCAATTTCGACTAACACGGTATTGGTCAAAATTGAGACCAACACCATAGCATTAAGTTAAAAAATGCGGGAGGCAAAAACACTTCATTTTACTATTTCATGTTAAACGCGGGAGCTCATTGCGACAACTAGTATTGGGTGAAAATCTTCAGGGTTTGGGTTTTTTAAGCCATACCAGTCTATCGAACATTGTAGATTTACAAAGGTTTCAGTGATTTAAGCCATACCTGCAATCTACCGAACATTGCAGATTTACAAGGGTTTCACGAGCTCTGTTTTAGTGATTTAAGCCATACCAGTCTATCGAACATTGCAGATTTACAGGGGTTTCACGATCTTTGTTTCAGTGATATTGCAGGGGTTTTGCATAAACACACCACTCGGCCCTTTTTCGGTTATTCAAGATTGATTTTAATGAACTCTAAACATATTAGCATGGGTAGTACCAGGTGTGTTATAAGAGATCTCAATAAGCCTTCTTTTGAATGCCTCTGCCTCTTCTCATTCATCTTCTTGCTTTTCAGATTCCATTTCTTTGCTACAATGTGCTTTATTTTTGGTTTCTTTTAAATTTCAAACTCATCTTTTCTTGTGCCTCTTCATCTTATTATGCTAGATTTCCTCTACCCATCATGCTATTCCATTTAGTTGTCTCTGGTTTCTAAAACTTAGTTGACTTGCTACTTAAAAGTCTAAAAGATGTTTTGGAATGTTCAATGCTTCTCAACTATGACATTTTTGCTACCTACGTTGGATACTCCTGCATCACAAAAATATCAGTATGAATGGGTTTATATGTAGACAACATTTAGATAAACTTGTGTCAGTCCACTCGTCAAACATTTTCACAGATTACACCGGAGTATGAAATGTGGCATAAATGGACATCGTATGGCCAGAAAGAAACATTTCTCATTACCCATATCATCATTGGCTTTGGAAGATCTACTCTTTGTTCTCTTTCTTTTTTGAATAATGATGAATGACAAGCATACCATGAAACCTAATGCAATTACTGCCCTAGAAACTATGCCGATAATAATACATTTGTTGCTTTTATTCCTGTCATTGCTAATGGTAATATTGTTGATTTTGAAATCTGTGAAAACAAAGAAAGATCATTATTTTTATACCACATATACAATTTATGCGATCTACAGATTTGAGGGTTTGGGCATAACCAAAATATATTTTCATTAGAGGCATCAATGAAATAATTGGCTAACCTCAAGTTTATGGGAATTGTTTAGGACACATAGAGATGATTCTACAGGTTTACTATCCATTGACTCGGGTTCCACCTAGTCCTCCATTGTTGCATGATCGCAAGAGTGTTATTTTATTCACGCGATCATGTGACTGCTTTATCATTGGCGCATGAAATAATATTTAATACTATCCTCATCAGGCTCGGACTTATAACTTTTCATTATCGCATCTGCGTTGTTAGCATATGTGGGTCCTAGTAGAGCACATTCACCTGCCCGAACTCCATTGTCGCATGATCACATGGCATTATTTTATTCCATGTGATCATGCGATCGCTCTATGATTGGTGCACGTGGGTCCCAGCATATTTTTTATTTAACCCGTCCTGTCTTTCCATTGACTTTCCTTATCTGCACGGGCTTCTATTGTCGCATGATCTCATGGTGTTTTTTAATCTCTTGCGATCATGCGACCACTCTGTCACTCATAACATGGAAAGCACCAACTTTATCAACTGTGGAAAATGCATTAGATAGATGTGCACTCTGCTCTACAACACCACATTCGATTGCAATAATCATCCATATGTTTATCACTGTGATGGAAATCAATCACATCTTTAGGCAATTATAATTTGTCACTGAGTCGTTCATGACTACACACACTGTCCCTCGATTCCATTATAATCCAACATAGACTCATTGCCATTTTCTTCGATTGCTGTAATTAGTGGATTCATCCAATTGACCGAACTGGTCAATCAAACTGTAAATAATGAATTTTAATGGGTATAATCAATGGATCCATCCAACTACATCAGAGACAGATCAAAAGAGAGGATTGAGTTCCCTTTTCATTATAACCAGATTGAACCTTGCTCAAAGACTTCAAATGATCTTAAATATAATCCACTTCATGACTGTCCAAGTTATACTTTTGAGAGTTGAATCAAAGTAGTAGATATCATGTTGACACATGTTTGATGTTAGGATCAACAATGTGTTCTTCCCAAGTAAACACCCTTTATATCTTGGGCCTGTGGATAATACTATCATGTGAGATGCAACTGAGATGACATCCATAACTTTAATTTCCCATTCTTCAATCTTTTAGGACAATATCTTGAGATCCTCTTAACACTGTCCTATGGAGTAAAATCTGAACATTTCAATGCTGGCCCTGTCAATGTATCATCCATATGAAGAATCTTCTCTAGTTCTTTTGAATATCTAAAACTTATGACTCCCAAACATCATTCCATCTGCTGAAAAAAGATCATCAATAGGAGCACCAAGTCTTTGCCAAGTTAGGATCTACAACCTACCCAGAATGAAGAGATTAAAAGATAACATAATCCAATGGAACATCAAAGGTGACTAAGAACAGCGGATTATTGACACAATCGACCTGTCGACTGAGGTCATGGGTAGGAAAAGAAAGAAGAATATAATGCTAAAGATGATGTATGCTGTAGCTTGCGGTCTAGTAGATGCGACAAGGGTTGCCACATGTGGTAGTGATGATAAAGCCCTTATGTCAAATAAGGTCGTGCTAAGTATTTCTGAACTATTTGAAAAAGGTTGGATGCAGTGGTATATCAGATGGACTGTTGTTCAAAATATAACTTGACTCTGAGAAGCCCAATGGACTTTGGCTTGACAGGTGTTGTTCAAAGAAGATGAAGGATTCAAATTGAAGTGTCACAGTTCTGATATCTTTTCTAATTCCTATATCGGTGATTGGCTTTTCAAATTCTGTTATAAAAAATATTCTTTCTTTGTGCCTTGTCTCTTTGTATTCAAGGAAGTGGGAAGGTCATGAATTCTGGGGAACTTTATGTATTTTAAAATCTATAAATTCTGAAAGGAAACTCAATGAAAGGGTCGGAAAACTTGCAATTGTAGCAAGAGTGATTCCATTTACTTAGTTATTTTTCATGTTTGCTGTGCCAGTAGTCATTCATTTTTCATTTGAATAGATAGAACGGTTATATGTGAAGCTGTAATTACTTATTGGATTCCATTTCATGTTGGTGATTGCAGTGAAAGTAATTCCATTTACCTTTCATGTATGATTCTTCTCCTATTCATTCAGTTATCTAGATGCATCTGAATAGAAAGTACAGTTGTATGTGGAACTATAATTCCTGATTGAATTCCATTTCATGTTAGTAATTATAGCATAGGTAATTCCATTTACTGTCCATGTATGATTCTACTCCTATTCTCCTTAGTAGAATATGCATTCTTAGAGTAGATAGATTTAGGTTAGAAGATAGACTTCAAGATAATCCGTGATCAACATTCCATTGGGGATTATAGGTTATCCACTCTTATCCTTGCCTGAATTGTTTGTGCCTACAAACAATTTGGTTAAAACTCATAAGGAATAATCTGATGATCAATAAAAAGACACATTCATTGCATATCAAACACAATCAGGGAGTTGTACCTGTCAATTCAGAGGGCAGTGATAGATGACTTACACTGACCCATTTGTTGGTGACATCCTTTTGTTCTCTCACCTTGGGTGTTTAGAGAGTCAGAGATTATAAATCTAACAGGGGGACAAATTGTTAACCAACACGCTACTAATTTTGAAGATGAATTTGAGTTGTAATCTGATATTGCATCAGTGTAAGAGGACTCATTCCCCGCCCCTCCTTCTATTTTCAAACATCAAATAACCTGCAATCTATCTAATCCTCTCAACAAAAACCAAATCAAACCTTGCACACAATGCTGACAAAAGAGAGTTTCAAAAATCTACAAATAATACAATCTGTTTGTAGGTGGAGAAGAGCTTGCCACACCCAAGCATAATGATATTCTAATCAACACAAAAGAAAAATGGCCTTTTGCCAACCCTACCGCTCTTTCCTTCATCATCTTTAAATAAAGATTCCTATAGATTTGTGTGGCATCATTTGATGCTTCCTTCTTCAATTGTATATTTTTAGCAATTTTATATTGCAATAGACTGGCCAAATGTATGGGGGTTTCTAGTTTGGATTTGAATGTCATGGCTATTATAGTTAGGATTTTGCTAAAGTATATAGTGAATATTTCTGTATCTTGATAAGACCTCAAGGAATTGGACTTGGAGGCTCTAATAGTTATTGAATTTGTCTTACTAACTTTTGTTGCAATAGTATGTTAAAATTTGGCAGGGTTTTTGATATTAGGGTTTAAACATTGTCCTATGTTGAATAGATTCATCAAATTTAGTAGAGTATCTGCTAGATCTAAGATATTTCTAAACCATCTAGCAAATGTAAGCACTAACAGTAGGATTATTTTACATGCTACAGGTTTTATTCAACACCAAATCAATATTGTCAAAATAGGCGAAGAAGATTGCTAAACAAGCTGAAGAACATGAGTGCTTTATTGATAAGGTTCAGTTTTTGTGGAGATATTTTGCAATTTGTTACTTAAAATATTTCTTGTTCTCCTGTATTTATTTCTTCTTTAATGTTGTTGTTAGTTCTTAGCTTAGACAGAGAAAATCACATCAAACGCTATAGTCAAGTAAATCACATATGCTAAGGCAATGCTCCTAAAAAATTGATTGTCAAAGAGAGAGAGAGAGAGAGAGAGAGAGAGAGTCATTATGTAAGTAAATCGTGACAACAGTGTAAACTTCAATGAAACAGTATAACAGTAGTAAAACAGCTGCATAAACATCAATAAAATTAATCACGCGATTCATGACAACAGTATTAAGTATGAAAGCATTTGTTGTTCAAAGTTCAAAATTAAAGTTCAAGTAATTGAAAATCTAAAACTTAAAAATACAACAATCTATCAGATGATGCCTCGTTTAGGTTACCAATATCCAAAGAACCATTTATGTCATTGTCACTTTTTGCTTGAAATGGATGGAGACGGGGCTTTTAGAGGTGGGGATGCATCTCTGTGTAATGCCAGATTAAATGCAGTTATATGCATTTTTTGACACTTTCTGCATTTATTATTATTCCATATTTGTGTCTTTGTACGTGGTTTTTCTTTTATTTGAGTGGCATGAGGTATTTTTGCCTTGTCATCATGAATCTTTATCTGCCACTACCTTTTCAAAAGCAAGAAGAAAATAACAACTACAAATGGTAAGTGCTCTTAATTAGAGATGGAGAACTAGACAAGAAGCCCCCTTTCAACTGAACTCACTTCTTTTGGCTTGGAGAGTGTGCCATAGAGGTCAATTTGGTGTTTGCAACCACCCTTGGAAACTCACATTCCTTTAACTGGTATACTTTAGTTTGTCCTTCAATATCTCAATCTTTATTCTTTTCTACTCCTTCATTTTGGTGTGCTGGTGTAAATTTTTTCTTGACCTATAAATCTTGGACACTATGAGGTCCAAGCCAAATGGGGATACAGTAGAGGGGACCATTCCCTGACTAAATAATACACATCTATGGCCTACTTTATTGGGTTTTGGGCCAATGATTCTTAGCTAGGATTTGAATCAAAGTCTTTTCTTGTAATTGCTTTGTCTTATCACTTAGTCACATCTGTTATAGAAAGGATGTTAAGTTAAACAGTAAACAAAACTCTAATATGATTATACCATAGAAGACGGCTTGGATTCTTAATAATAAATATGATTACTCTTGGAGTCTCGACCCTTAACTCCTGGATACTTTGTGATAGACATGGAGGTGGGATGAGGTCCATGTATTGCCATATGTTTGATCCCTACTTGCTTGTGTCCTATTATCAGTTTAAGATAACCAAGAGCTTGTGGGATTAGGGATCTTGCAGTAATAATTCTTAATTACTTTTAGCATCTGAGTACCAGTAGCTTCCTTAATCTCAGGATCGTTCATAACTAAGGTGCGATTGCTAGTTTTAGAATTTCCACCCATGCTAGCATTTCTTTCCATAAACAGCTTTCAAAAAAATCTTAAATATAGAAAAAGATTCACCTAAAATTTCTATATACCAATTAAAATAAACTGTTTACAAATAAACCTTATAAATTGGAGACTGGATTGCACAAATTTTCAAGTATCAGATTATATTTAAACTGCTTTTAAAAAATTCTTGTAAATTTATAGATCACACAAATTTCTAAATACCAATTTGAATAAATTGTTTTGAAAAATAATATATCACATTAAATAGATAAACGGTCTTAGAATGTCGAATGGTAACTTGTTAAGTAGACAATCATGGCAAGAGAAATTTGTTTGAGTATTAGTGATCAGTAATTTTGTTATACCCTAA
This sequence comes from Chamaecyparis obtusa, assembly GCA_027943335.1. Lineage (NCBI taxonomy): Eukaryota > Viridiplantae > Streptophyta > Pinopsida > Cupressales > Cupressaceae > Chamaecyparis > Chamaecyparis obtusa. The sequence goes on along the minus strand of BSBK01010242.1, from coordinate 329,853 downwards.
ATCGATTAGCATTATTATCATGTGGTGGTGTGTCAGTATTAGTGGGTTGAAATGTATATGCTATGAAATGCAATGCAGGTTGATAAGCTAGCCCTCAAGGAACAGTGCGCTTCATTATTGCTAAAGCTTGGGCATTTTGAGGAAGCTGAGGCAACATATCAATCTCTACTTGCTGCAAACCCTGACAATTATAGGTTTTTTCTAATTTGAGGTTAATTCTATAATTAGTGTATAATAAAATTTAAGGAAAATGCTTTATGTAGGATTGTCTTGTGGCTCTTGGTTTAAGTCCTTAAACTCAGAATTTATATGAAGTTAGACATTCAACTCTAGGCTTAAAGCTGGTATTATGGCTTATTAAAATGAAAAACAACCACTTATTTTCTATATTCTAAACATCTACTTTGTTGAAGGATTCGTCTACCAATTTTTTTTCCCTACTGGCTTATTAGAACAATAAACTGACCACCTATTCCCAACCATCTAATTATATCCTTGAAGATATAATTTCTTAGATGATGTCCACTTGGTGCCCCTGCACCAAGATGAAAGCATGCAAAAACTCTATAGGTTTGTCAACATTATTATGCAAGGATATTTTATATGCCAGCTTTCAAAATTACTAGCACTTAGTTGGTATTGACATAACTTTGAATAGGGGTCCTTCTATTACACAGAATTCTAATTAAAAGTTAAAAAATACCATTAAAATTTAAATGATAAAGATATTTCATATGATGGTTTCGATATTAAAATGGTTGAGAAAATGGTTGTTCAGTAACGATTTTTATTTGTAGGTTGCAAACAAATCATCCTTCTTCCACCAATGAGTCATTCCATTCAAGAAAGACCATGTTTGACGATATCAATGCACAAAAAAATAGGGAGACAATTGCTAGACTGTGGTCTAACTTAAAAAGAAAGGGTGATGGATAATGTTATTGTCCTTGCAAAATTTGTAAGGGCTTAAAGACTCGAAGATATCTAATCAAAACAGCTGAGGAACATTGTAGGCAACATGGTCACATTGAAGGGGGAAATGAATTTCATCCATTGGTATGTATTTTAATATTTTATAAAATACATAAGACATGATTTGATGATGACAACATGGTCATGGTTAATATAAGGTCATCATTTTCATATAGGTCAACATCCCTGAGTTTCATGTTATGGACCATGACAATCTGGAGAATGTGGATTTCCAAATGAGGGAACATGGAGGTGTGAATATAGAAGGTAATGATATCATGGAAAAAGACCACGATGATGAAGAAGATCAAGATGATGATGATGATGATGTTGACGTAGAGCTTGATGTACCTATACTTGAGAAGGTACACGAGCCCCTATATGAAGGCTCCGAAACAACTCTTCTTGCTGTTGTATTGTTGTTGGTGAACTTGAAGGTTATGAATGGTTTATCTAATGTAGCAATGACACGTATGTTAAGGTATGTCATCTTTTTTCATTATTTTAGTCATAATTCCATTACAATTAATATTGGGTGAATCGTGTAGCAATTAATATTCTTTAAATTAAACAATTATATTTTTGGTTGTAGGTTGATAGGTGAGTGTTTGTTACCACCATCAAACATTCTAGCTCACTCGTACCAAGAATTATCTGCCATTATGAAAGATATTGGAATAGAGTATCAAACAATACATGCATGTCCGAACGATCATATTATATATCATAAACAACATGAATTTGTAACAGAATGCCCTATTTGCCATATTAGTAGATATCAATCAGATCGAATAACAAAAAAGGTGCCTCGCAAGGTTCTTCGACATATTCCCATTATTCCACATCTACAATGATTATTCAAGTGCAATAGCTTGGCACAATTTATGGATTACCATGCACGCAATAGAAGTCAAGATGACATTATGTGAATGCCTGCGGATGGTTCGGCATTTAAGGAAATAGAGGAAAAATGGCCACACTTTAAAGAAGAACCTCGCAATCTCAAGCTTTCATTGGCAGCGGATGGTGTCAATCCATTTGGAGAGATGAGATCTACTTACTCGGTGTGGCCTGTTTTTGTTATCAACAATAACATTCCTCCTTGGTTGTCCATAAAGAGGGAGCACATAATGTTGGCACTGATTGTTCTAGGTATTTTTTGATTTAATGGTCATCTAAATTAATTTATTATTAATAATCCATCAAAATGGTCATAATAATTATGTAATGTTTTTGTTCATTCAATTAGGTAAGTACCAATTAAAGATATCAATGTATATATTGAGCCCCTTATCGATGAGTTGATGGTGTTATGGAATGGGGTCACTATGTATGACATCTCTAGACCAATAGGACAAAGACAATTTCAATTCCATGCAATGCTTGTATGGACAATACATGATGCCCGTGGGCTAACACATTTTTGTGGTATGTTCTCTTCTTAACGCCTCTTTTTTGGTATGTTATAGTGCTAACACAAAGTTAACACATTTAATCCAATTATACACAATCTTGTAGGTCTTCAGACAAAGGGAAAATTTGCATGTCCAGTTTGTGGTCCAAAGATGAAATCTCATCATTCAAAAAGTTTAAGAAAGCAGGTGTTCGATGAGAATAGACACTTTCTCCATAGAAATCATAAGTACCAAATTACTGAAAAATATCTTTTCAATGGGAAAAAAAAGACTACATCAAAGCCACAGAGAATGACACCTCACCTATGGAAGTCGGCATACAATAAAATAAACTGTCGAGGTAATGTCATTCCATCTGATGGTTTTTGTTTCAAATTTATATTTTGATATTGTGTTTTGTTTACTAATGATGTAATTGATGCTTGTGAAGGTCGTCAAGGCATCAATAACCAACTTCCAAAAGGACTAAAAAGTTATCCTACGTAATTTACTAGGTTTCCGTACTACGAGCAACTCCAAATCATGCATTTGTTTGATCCTATGCATATTGGAAAGAATGTAACAGAGACATTATGGAAAATATTGGATGGAAGGCGTGACAAAGACCAAATTATCAAAATTTGTAGTGACATTGAAGAATCCAACCATGCAATGAAAAATTTTATTCGGTCAAATAACAATAGAGACCAGATTGATACAAGTGCCCTTCCATGGTTATTGTCGGAGCAGCAGAGCAATGCTATAAAAGAAATTATTAAAAAAATACGATTTCCCACAGGATTTGCTGCGAACATAAATGATCTTATATCAAAGAAAAGTGAATTTGGGCCAGGGATGAAAACACACGATTGGCATATATTTATTAAGGTAATTCATATTATTTTGTATTCACTATATATTTGTATACTGCATGTGGTTTTCATTGCATTCTTATATAAAATATTGACAAGATCATTTTACAAATATTGCAGTACGTTCTACCTCTATCTCTCCCACACCACTTCGCCAACGGTGTCAAACAAGTTATATATGATCTTGGAAAATACATGAGGTGGTTGTCATCTAAAGAAATCAATAAAGAAGATATAAAATATTGGAAGAGAAAAATTCCTCTTCTTATGTGTGAAATGCAAAAGTGTCTACCTTCAACTTTTTTCAATGCACAAGAACACTACCTCATACATCAAGTTGAGGAGATTGAATTGTGTGGACCTGTACCAACTAGGTCAATGTGGATGGTTGAGAGACACTTGAAATTTTTGAAAGGCTTGGTTCGACAGAGAGCACATCCCGAGGGTTCTATGGTGGAGGGATATATGGTATACCAGACCATGGTGTACATTAGTGAATATCTTCCTAAGTTTGCAGCAAAGATCTATGTAGATCGTATTTGGGATCCCAAATCCATTAACAAATTTGAAGGGGAGTATTTGATGGGCAAAGGTAGATTGAGGAAAGTGAGAGGTAAATCTAAGATGTTATTGTAGTTAATTAATTCTTATAATCTTCAATATAAGTTATTTATAATTGGTGTATTTTTTTTGATACAGCTGGTCAAGAGTGGGATGCAATACATTTGTATATTGCAAACAATCTTGATTGGATGACGGTATGGATTGAACGATGTCAACAAAATGGTTGCTCATTAACATGGGAAGGTGTTGCTTCATTGGTTAGAGAAGCTCATCGTAATGGAGATTCCAATGTTACTTCAATGGTAATTGATCTAGCACATGGTTTAAGAGGTGGAGAGGTACGTACAAATTTATTAATGATCATGACTCATATGTTTCGTATCAACTCATGATGCAAATAATTTACACGCTTGAAAAATTGCAGGTCAAGCACCACAAAGCTATGTACTATCATGGCCACAAATTTTGCATAAAAAAGTTGGATGACACAAATAAAACTTGTGATTCTAGGATAAGTGTAGTTTTTGAGGTCACCAATATATCATCTAGAAATGACATACATCCTCAACAATCTCAAAATCAATACTATGGCATTTTGGATGATATAATTGAGTGCGACTTTAACTCCTTCAAAGTAGTTCTATTCATCGTCAAATGGTACAGGCTACGACTGAATCAAAATGATCCAGATAGAACTATTATTCAACATGATAATGGATTTACAATGATTAATACACGGTCATTTGAGCTAGTTGGAGATGAGCCCTATGTTCTTCCAAGCCAGTGTGAGCAAGTGTTTTACTCAGAGGTTCCACATAAATAAGGTTGGTCATTTGTTGTTAGACATGATCCAAGAGGAAGACCGATAAAGTATAATGTTATGGAAGAAGAAGATACTGAAGATGATGAAGAAGAAAATGATGATGATGATGATGATGATGATGATGATGATGATGATGATGATGGTGATGATGGTGATGATGATGGTGATGACGATGGTGATGGTGATCATAGAAATGATGATGATGGTGATGCTATTGATGGAGATGATGATGGTGATGATGGCGATGATGATGATGATGATGATGATGATGATGAAGATGATCAATGACATAATTGAAATGATTGCATATTTATTGTGTTCAAATTGTAATGATTACATATATAAGGTAAATTTGTTCATGTTTACGATGTTGCATATTGTTCATGTTATCTTCTAAGTTATTTGTAGCATACGTATCATGTAATTTTTAGCTAACTTAAGATAAATGATTAAAATATGTAGGAAATTTGACCCCTTTGGCGTGGATCGTGCACAGTGATCAGCAGGTATAAGTCAATAAATAGACATAATTTTATTATATTCTTCTTGTTTATCACTGAGCACGTATGTTATAAATAGACATATTATATAATCATATAATGTATATATAGACAAAGAAGAACTGTACAGAAATATAATATATAATCACTTTCAACCTAGTACATTTTATATCTCTCATGTATAGACAAAGAAGAACCGTACATATGGGTCACAACTTGGTTTTTTTTTTGCTAAGTCTATTGCTTTTAGTTCGCTAAAGTTTTTATATTTAATCTTTGTCACAGGACAATATGGATCCCGCACATGATAGAGGCCAAGAGGATGCTCCTCCCACCCATTCTTCAGCAAGGGTAAACCTTATTAAAATTGTACAAATTAGATAGTACAATTTACTGATATTCCTGTCACAATTTGATGTTCAGGATAAGGGAAAAGCACCCTCAACAATAGAGGCAATAGCTACCCCCAAGGATGATGATCATTTTGCAGATTCACCTAATGTAACAATTATGTTGAAGAAAAAAATGAAACAAATCAATAAAGAAATAATTAATATTTTGTATGAAACAAATCCAACTGAGGAGATGCTGATGAGGCTAACTGAACTGAAAGCGCTCGCACGTCGGTATCAAGTAAGCAGTAATGAATCTTTAGTTATAACAAAATTTCAATAAAGGTTTATATTTTATACTCTTTTATGTTGTGAAGTAAAATATATGTAATATGTGTTCTTGTTGCAGGATTTTATGGAATCTCTAGTACCTGGTCAAGGACAATGCGGTGAGGCCGGTACTAGCAGACCTCCGGCCGCTTCAGGTAAAATAATCCTTTAGTTGACAAGTTACAAGGAATTTTTTCTTTGGAACATTCAAAAACTTCTCAAGTTAACTCTTACTTTTATTATTTCAAAATGTCTTTGCTAACAATGTATTGTTCAAGTCATCAATTGTAGGAGACTCCTCCTAGCCAGGACGTCCATACAAGATTGCCGAGTGCAATGTCGGCCACAAGGGCCATACAAACATCAACGCCTTCAAGGTGTATGACAGCTGGTAAATCCTTGTTTTACTATATTTGGTTTTGTGCTAAGTATGATTTGATAATTTGTACTTTAATCTTGGGTGCATCACATAGTGGATTATTTTTTTGGAGTAGGAGATACACCGGCGATACCGTTTGGTACGCCAGATACTGATCAATCTACATGTATTGGTGATAATTCACCACCATTTCCTGGATCTACCCATGTTACTAGCACGGGAGCTACACAGATGTCATTATTGATTGACAATAATGAATCAATGCCTTTAAAATGTCCTCAAATTCTAGGTACTTTAAATAATTATTTTTTATATTGTAATATGCATTTACTTATTCATAACAAGTTTTGGATTGATTATCCCATGACATTTTTTTGTAGGAAATGATACATTTTATAAGAAGCTTTATGACCTCACACTGCATATATTCGGGCCCACCATACGTACAAGGTGGAACATCATAAGTGAACTAAGTTTATCCCACTATTTTTTTTCATATCATTAATTGGTACAGTATTTTTCCTTTCATTCGGGTCTTTTCTTTTAGTAGCTATATCTAACAATTTTGTGTTTTTTCTTAAAAGGTGGAATTTGCAAGAAAGAACTTTAAAAGATCAGCTCGTCAAAGATTTAGAGCATGAGTTTGGTAATAATATTTTTGACGAGAAGAAAATTTTAGAAAGAGCTTGCAAACATCTTAAGACTGTGAGGGATGCATATAGAAAGAGTCTCGTCCAGAACCCAAAGTACGAGTGTCCTCCCTTTATTTCAGTGAGGGATTGGAATGAATTCATTTTGGATGCAAAGGAGAAAGCGGATGCTCAAAGAGGAGTTTCATCAACAAATGGGAGAAGGTATGCAATAGTATTAACTACTAGTATAATGTAATAATGCACTAATTAGTGATCTTTATATCTATATCATCTAACATATTTCAAACTTTTCATAGGTTGCAGGACACTTCAATGGCAACAAAGGCCAAGCTGCAAAAGATTGGGCAACACAGACTTGGTGCTGGAGGATATTCAAAAATTAAAGCACGAATTGTAAGTAGCAGTAAATGAATTGTAGAGAAAAATTATTTATAAAATGCAAATAATTTTGTTTAATAAAAAAATGCAGGGCTCTGATTTTAATTTAGAGGCCACGGAAGAACACAAAAAAATTGCCTTCAAGGAAGGCTATCAAGCCGTGGCTGAACACCTACAGCAAGCTTCCACTGGCCCAATCAAAGAGTCTCCTACATCATGTGCATAGGTAAATATGCCAAAAAATATATTAGAAATTGAATACTTGAGCAACAATCAATTTGATAATAATGTGCATGACATTGCAATGCAGCCTCTTAATCGTGACCCAGATCATACACTGCATCATGAAGCCCCTGATGTGTATTGTACTATCCAAGGAGGTGCTCATTTTCTATTTAAAACTAATTATGTAATTATTAATATAATTTAACATCTTAAATTAAACTTGATGTAACATTTTTGTGTATATTTTAGAGGATACAGAATCATGTCATGCTGAACGAGTGCCGGAGGATGTTCAGACTAATCACCATGTAGATCATGTGGCACATTCAGGTAAAGAAAATCTATGTTTTGTTCTTTTAAATTAATTTTTTGATTTATAGTTCTTTTACTTACATAAATACTTGTAATTCACTAATATAAAATGGTGTGAATTTAACTCATGAAGTAGTTATTGCAGCGGACCCCCCTTTAGTGCAGCGGCCTCGTGTTCCTGAACAGATGAGGAGGAGACACACGTTGGGATTAGAATCAATAGAGGAGGGGAATGATGAGGACATTGATCTTCCTCTTAGAAATTACATGATTAAAAAAAATAGCAAGAAACCCAAAAAGAAATGATTGTAATTAACAATTATTGCTAATGAAAGAACATTGTCTTAATGGATGTAATTTTGTACTAGTAATGTTGATGAATGATGTGTGTTAATATGTGTTAATGAATTATTCGTGAATGTTGCGTGTTAATGAATTATTCATGAATGTTGTGTGTTAATGAATTTTATGTGTTAATGAATGTTATCATGTGATTATAATGATTGAATGTTATATTTCAAAAATGGATGAATGAATGAATGAATGTTATTAAATGTTAATGGGGAATTTAGAGTGATGTTGGGGGGGGGGGGGGGGGGGGGGGGGGAAATGAGCATCCACCTTCACGTGGTTGGCCTTGTTTAGTAGAGAATATTAAACTATTCTCGAAACCAAGTGAAGCTCAAACTTTAAAGACAAGCTTCCTTATTAGGCATCCCAATCTTCCATTTGGATTGTTGCAAGGGATTCAATTAAAAATATACAAATTAATGGTCTTGACTCATGTTGAATTGCCGTGGTCTAATGTAGTTTAATATTTTTCATCTTCATTTCTTTTCTTGTTCAGAGATGCTTGTTTGACTTACCAAACTTGCCTTTCATCATAGAGATTCTAATTCCAAATGATGCTCAAGAACTGTCATATTCTCTGCTATTGCATTTCAATTGGATGTACAGTAGAGTATTATGACAATCCAAACTCTCTATTTGATGCAGCTTACTAATCTCATTGAAAAGTTTGTATTGATTGTGCTGAGCAATGGAGCTATTCTAACGATGACAAGGGACATGTTTGACCATGATGTTGGATTTATGCTTTAACATGGCTGACATATGATAGATGTCGATTGATGATATTGGAGATGTTACAATCACTAATGACGGAGCAACAATTTTGAAGATGCTGGAGGTGGAGCATCTAGCTGCAAAGGTCGGGTCATTTGTTCTCTTGGTGTTTCTTATTGTCTGTTTGTTTTTCTTAATATCTTATGCTATTACACATTATCAGTGGTAATGGATGTAAAAATATTCATTATTTGACTAGTACTTCAAAAACTTATTATGTTTATCAATTTCATTCCATAAATTTTTTCAATGCACTCAAAATATATTGTTAATGAGGTTGGTGTTTTCATCTATCTATAGGTTTTTGTGGAACTTGCAGAATTGCAGGACTGAGAAGTTGGGGATGGCACAACGTTAGTTGTTATTATTGCTATAGAGTTTTTGAAGGTATGTTATATAGATTATATCTTGTTTTAGGGAGATTGTTTTTTGTGTTACCTTGTACATTTTTGTAAGACCTTTAAATCTTTACTTCGCTTCTTAGGTTCTTATTTCAAATTTCATAAAGGCATCTTTCTTACAGTGTGCTGCATGTGCCCATTTGATTTTTGTACTTACAGCGGGAAAATGACCTAGTTTGAAATAAAATCCACCCAACTTCTATCATCAGTGGATATAGGGTAATTTAAGCTTTTTATCTTACTAAAAAGAAATGCATGCATACAGAATTGTATTTATGGATTTCAGAATAGGGATTAAATAAGCATAGTTTGTGAGCAGTAGAATCAGCTGTTTTGCTATTATTTAGATGACTATTTTATGACTTGAGTGTCCATTGCAAATCATATTGTGATTTTTTTTTTGAACAGCTTGCAATGAGGGAAGCCTACAAATACATTGATGATAAATTGGCTGTTAAGGTGAGTTATGCATTGATAGTGTTAAGGATGCTTGTAGAATTAATGCTTGCTTGATGTACATTCTCATATGTTGTGTGTTTAGGTTTAGCAGTTGACATCATATTCAGATTTTTCACTGGGGAGTCACATTTTCAGCTTCTCATATTTGTATTGACTTGATTATTGGAGGTGGCCTTTTTTGTGTAGGAATAATGTTAAAGACTTCTAAATTTGGTCTATCATCTAGATTATTTTGATGGGATTCTTTTTTGCTTCGATGTTTAATGCTTAGTACAAGAATGGGGCCAACTTTGAGGACTTGAATGTTTCATAACAGGTTGATAAGCTTGGCAAAGATTCTCTTATCAACTATGCAAAGACTAGCATGTCTTCAAAAATTGTAGCTACTGACAATGACCAATTTTAAAAAATGGTAAGTCTTACTAGATCTATCCAGCATATAAATTAAATGAAGTGAGTTATTATTGTGCTACAAGTGTTGAAAATGTATATGTATATTTTTTCCCTCTGAATTGCAAATGAATAGATTTGTCATTTTGTTGCTTATTCACATATCTTTATGCTAAAGGTCATTCAAATTAATTCTAGGCATTTCAATCTTGAATAGATTGCTTAGGCGAATCTCATAAAAAACTAGCAAAATGGTAATTCATCCAAAATTTATCAGAACTCTCTTTATCATAACAGATCGGATTGTTCATATCTTCATAGAATTTCCATATCCAAACTCTAAAGGAACAATTCCCATTATATCAGAATTCTGTGCATTTTCAGATTGTCCATTATATTGGACTTATCACTTAAATCAGAAATTGCAAATTCTTAGAAGACCGACTTATACTCTCGACCTCATAATTGAATGTTGTGAGATCAAGATCCCATCTACCTGGTCAATTTCAGATTAGAGATTTGTATCAGGACTATCCTTTGACACTAGAGGGATTGATGGGGTAAGATGTGACAAACATGGGATAATTGAGATTTGTTTTACATTTTAATTCAACTATTTATAATTTTCCAACTCAATGTGATGGAGGAGTTAATGAATTAGATCAACTAATGTGTTAAACTAACATGTTAATTGTCTACTTTGAGGAGTTAAAAGTGCATGATTAAAGGGAGATCAAAATTGCATGAAATAGTTACCTAATTGCATGGATGAGTGAAGTGGATTTGATTGATGGGTGGGACTAGGAGCAAGTTTGAGTATATTGATTGCACTAGGTAGTCAATTAGGTGAGGTGAAATTAATTTATTAAATATTTATGCACATGGGATGAGAATTAATATTAAATTAATTTATTAATATATTGCACACATGGATAAACATGATGAGGTGTTTGAAGTTAGAGGTGTATGCACCCAAAAATGGTCGCCTAGACTTTGGGCCCCATTTATTCAATTTATCAATCCTGAATCATTTTTATCAATAATCAATATTTTCAACAATATCAATCTCTTAATCAAATCTTAAATTTGATCACATATTGGATTTTTATCCTTGGGCTAACCATTTTTCCTAAGTCTTTATTTGATTAAAAGGAATATTTCCTCCCCTTTTGATTAAATAAAAAGCCCACCTTTCCCTCTTATCCTAAGTTGCACAAATAAAGCATTATTCCTATTTTACAAAAAGAAAAAAAAAAAACACTTTTTGTCTCACATGAGGCTCAAAAGTCAACACTTCACTCTCATTGGAGGATACTTGTGCACATGGATTGCTCCTCTTTCAAGCTCCATCGCCGATTAAGACTTTTTGCCTCTTAATCTCAATGGTCCATTTCTTTGCATTTCTTATAAAAGGAGAGCTCTCTCCTCCATTTGCATACCATGTTTTTATGCTAATGTTATGCTGCAGGTTTTAGGTGCATTTAGAGCTTTTGAGGATATTGAAGACTTGTTGCTCTCATCATTTAGTTGCATATTTGCTTTCTTAGTTGCATGATAATGGCATTCTTAGTGTAGATTTCTTTTTATGCAATAGATTAATCTCACATAGTCTAAATAGGAGGCATTGTAATCCATTGCTATTTCCTTTCGTAGATTAGTTGCATTGTACTTTCCTTTCATAGCTTAGATTGCATTCCCACTTAGATTTGCATTGCATTGCATATTTGGTTCTTGGAGATATTGGCATTGTTGCCCTTGTCTTCACTTAAATCTTTCATTGTGTGGTTGACTAGCAAGGTCATGAGTTCATAGCTCTAGCTGAGAGCAATTTTCAATCTTGCAACTCCATACATAGAGAGCTATGAGCCACTTTGTGAGGCCTCATTCTTGAGCAACCTTGCATATAATGGTTCATAGAAGTGCACCTTTTTAGTGTGTACATTTTTGGCGCCCACCGTGGGGCAGAGTAGATAGGCTTTGTCTTTTGTTTCATTTGCATTTTCATCATTTTTTGGATTATTTTTCAGAAATTTTGTAGTTTTGGTTTTCTATCTCAGAGTATCGCGCGATACTTTTCAGAAATATCGCGTGATATACCTTTGTATAGTGGTGTGACACTTCGCATGACAAAAGAATCACCCGCCAATACTGAGGTATATCACTTGGCATCATGTGAAGTATCGCCTGCCCATAGTGCAGAGTATCACCCAGACTGAGGTATATCACGTGACTATAGGAAACTGTGTCGCGCGATACTGGTGAAGTCTGAGGTATATCGCCTGATCTGATAGAGACTTGCATTTCTAGTTTTATCATCTGAATTTGATCATTTTAGTTTGTTGTCTTATTTTACTGTATTTAGATAGGTCTAACCTGCATCTTTTAGCTTGAATCTATCAGTTTATTGCATATTTACATTTGGATTTTGATTTTGCTAACCTTGTTGGTCTAACAAGTTGTGTTTGTAGGTGCTCTCATTGCTTAAAATTTGCTAAAAACACATGTCAAAGAGGGCTACTAACAGTTTTTGCAGGGCTGCCCAAGCATAAAAATAAAAAAAAATAAAAATTTCTTGCTTGTTTATTTGCTTTCCTTTCAAGTGTGGCATTCACTAATTGTATTAGGAATCTTTAAAACCTTGTGAAAGAGATTTTGAGGTGTTAGGAGAAGTATGCTCTTCACCTTTAGGTGAATCAAAAAATCTTGACCTATCTTAAGGTTTTGGAAGCAAGGGAGTAATTGAATCTCTTTGCTTGGTGTGTTTGGGAGAAGTTTTTGAGATAGGGGAGTATGCTCTTCACCCTTGAGGTGAACCAAAAACCTTGAACCTCATAAATTATCCATTTTTGTTTAGTTTAGGAATCCTTTAGCGGGCCTGCTCTTGAGCAATCAAGAGGAATGACTCAAGTGGGGACAACCTTGTCATCATTTTTCTTGGTGGCAAGTGATTCCAACTCACTATAATCTCAAGGCTATCAAGGACACCAAAAACCTTGGTAGACATAACACTTATCTTCATTTGATGTGAGTAGCTCATGGGATTGCGACCATGGGGAAAATATTGAACAAGAATGCTTAAGGTACTCTTGAGGCCGCAAGGTCCTAGTCCTTTATGAGGAGCAAGAGGGGTGTTGTGAATGGAAATCCTTATTAAGAACCATTAGATAGAAGCCACCTTGTTTAGCCGCTTATCTTCTTAGTGCAAGGATTGATCCAAGTGGTTTACCTAGATCACCTTAAGATACTCACCATATGTGTCCCTTTGGTTGTGTCATTTGACGCTTCCACGAAAAAGCCAACATCTCTTGTGGGTAACCACTTGGTGTGAGGCAAGGGGACATCAAGTTATGGGCTAAGTTGGTAAGCATTGAGCCTTGACTTTTTAGGATAGATTTGCTTGAATTGTCTTCGGTTGTGTGATGCCAATGCAAATGTTCTTACATACAAACAATCGGTAGCATTCATAGGGTGTTGTTTCAATTCTGATATCACAAGTGTTTGTCTTGGCAAGGTTACTTTTGCCCTTGTTTCAAGTGTTTGAGACATGTTTTGATCCCTCACTATTTGCAAACCTGCCAAAATTCTACTGATATTGTGACTGAAATTGAAAACATCAACCCTCAGACTGAAAATTTTGATCAAGTAGACCCAAAAGCACAAATTTTACACAATTCTGGTCAAGAGTTGAACAATTCTGCAACAGTATCGCACTCTGTAAAGTGAAATATCGCGCGATACTTCGCGCTTGCTAAAAATATCGCCTGCTTTGAAGAGAAATATCATGCGATAGTTCATCCTTGACGGACTATTGCCCGACCTACCTGGAGTATATCGCCCGCCAGTGCTGAGGTATATCACCTGACGTCGTGCGAAGTATCGTGCGGTTATAGGTATATCGCCCCAGTAGCCTGGAGTATATCGCTTGGTTAATTTCTGCCATGCTTACAATTTGGTCAGTTTCAGTTGCTATTAATCAGGCTAGGTCTTAGAGTAGGCTTCTCGCCCTGACGTTTGAGACCTGTCTTGACTCTAAATTTCTGGTTTTAATCCTTCGGGATAGCATCATTTGATTTACAAAATCACTTTAGAATAATTGTCAAGTTAGAAGGTCATTCTTGGTGCCAAGGTTCATCTCTAAGATTGTTAGCTACATTCTTGGAAAATTTTAGTACTCTTATTGTCCAAATCGCTTTCATTTAAATCTCAATTTCAATTATATTTTTGGCCTAGTCCAACCTCCTGATTCAAAAGTGCAAGGGTAGTCACCCTTTGATTTGAAGCACCTCTTTGACAGTGTTGGTAAAGCCCTTTTTTTATATTCTCATTTCTTTTTTTGGACAATAGAGGACTTTGATTATCCTAGTTTGGCGTTGACACTTTGAGAGGTCACCTTATCATTGAGAGTATATTTCTTTCATGTCAGTTATGACAAGGTACCAAGTCAATCAAGGGAAGCGACCCCCTGTTGCCTTTAGCCAGTTACCACCCGTCAAGACTCGTCGACAACATAAGGGAAAAGGACCCCTTTTTGATCAATCTCCTAAGAGTGAATCTGAGGTTTGTTTTAATCCGGGAGCTAATCCTAGTGAAGTGAGCACTTCTTTTGTACCACTTTCATCAAGTATGGACATGAGTTACACTTTCACCCGACAACAAAGAGAAGTCATGAATCAAACTCTCGAGGATATCTTCCAATGACATATAAGAGAGTATGGTGGTTCTTCTCATGCTAGTCCACCCGGGTCACCTCCTAACAACGTGAGGTATTTTGATGCTCACCAACAAGCCGAGAGACATCATAAGAAAGCTCACTCAGATTCAGGGTCACAACACAAAGACCAGAACAATGAATCTAGTGATCACCACATAAATGCAGCTAATGCTATAAGGCATTCGAGACAATCCTCCCCACTTAAAGACACCTCTTGATATGCAAATACAAGATTGAGAAGCATTGAGAGAGAGAAGCAAGCCTATTTGGATGAACAAGCTGCTAAAAAGGAAAAATTCAAACAACTAGAGGAAGAGGAACGTGCGTTGTTGGATATAAAGAAAAGAGTCACCCAAGAAGAAGAAGATAGACTCTACGCACAACAACTCCAAAGCCAATTCAATGGAAGGGGCACCAATAGTGGGACCAACTCACCCCCATCTACCCCTTCGCCAAGTCCTAGAAGATGGTCAAGGACACCCTCACGATCCCCAAGCCCTAGAGGAAGAAGGGTTTCAAGATATGACCATCATAGGAGACAGTCATCTCATAGACATTCAAAGCAACCCTCCCAACGAGCACATCATGGCTCACAACATGGAGGAAGTTATGCTAAATTTGATCATATGGATTTCATGACTATGCAACAAGAACCATCCTTTCAAGCATATGTGGAGCAATATGTAGAACAAAACAAAGATCAATTCTTGGAAAGTCTTATTAACAAAGGCGCTAAAGTTCCATATAATTTTGATGTTCACCAAAAGATCAAGAAACAGAGCCCTTCCACTGATGAGGTGATCTTACAAATGCAAAAGGATATAGACAGGATGAAGGCTCCCAAGAGCACGTTTCATTTGGACTCCATATGTCCTAACCCCATTGACAAAAGTGTGGTGATGGTAGAATTCCCTAAGAAAGTTGAGTTCCCAACATATGACAAATATGATGGCACTGGTGATCCTCACGACCATGTTCGATAGTTCTACATAATGAGCTTTTCCTTTCACCATGAAGACTCCTACTTGATGAGATTATTCCCAAGGAGTTTAAAAGGTCAAGCCATGGAGTGGTTCACCAACCTTTCCCCTCTAGTAAAAACATTTAAAGAACTTGTCCAAAGGTTTGTTCAGCATTTTGCTTACAACTTATCGAGGTCGGTCACAATGCTTGATTTGTGCAAACTCAAGCAAAATCAAGGGGAATCTTTTGTCACATTTTTACAATGATGGAGGTGATTGTGTTCAAAATACCCAAGGATAATTCCTGAGGAGGAGAGAATTGATATCATTGTGAGCAATCTAATACTAGAACTAAGATATGAAGTCAAGAAAATCCCATTTAATTCCTTTGATACTATGGTAGAGGTGGCATGTCACATTGAGGATGTCCTAAAAGAACAAGGAATTTTGGCTAAACCAACAAATAACAACAATAGCCAAAATAACAATACTAATGGTAACAAGGACAAAAAGAAATCCTATTGGAACAAAAACAAGCAAGTGGTCAATGATGGAGTTGTTGACTCATCTCAGCCCAAAAATGAAGGAGTTCTTAACCTCTCTCATGCAGTTCAAGCTATGAAGCTACAAACGTCTTCAACACAACAAGACAAACCTAAGTATCAAAGGAGATTAAAATGGAGAAGAGACAATTTACTAAATTGGGAGAATCTTATGCAGATATTTTTAAGACATTAGTTGCTCATAATTTGGCACACCCACATGATCCTACAAAACATCGTATACCAGATCCTTTACCTCATTGGTGGGATGCGAAGGCTTTTTGCATTTTCCATAATGGGATTGGACATGACATAGAAAATTGTTTTAAACTCAAGCATCTTGTCCAAGACCTTATTGAGAAAGGACAATTACAAGTTGATGGGTTAACCACTAATGCGGATCATAAAGCCTTTAAAGAGCCCTTGCCTAAATATGAGAAAGGAGAGAATTCTAAGAATGGCAAGGCGGCTATCAACTACACCTACACAAATGTGGAGAACGTTATTAACATGCTTGAAGTTATGGATGATAGTGTCAACATGGTGAGAGGGAAAGATCTTTATGGACATGATGTGGACTCAACTCCTATGACTGATGAAAGACCCACTGTGGTGATAAGAGGTCCTCACTCACAAAGAATGCCCCAGTCCCTCAATGCTGTCACTAGGGGTCAGGCTCAAACTCCCATTATTATCAGAGGTCCTAGCACTAGCAAGTCTAAGCAGCCCATGTCCAAAGGCATTCCTCCTAAATCTATTGTTGGTCCTGATTCCAATTATAATCTTATTGACCAATTACAATGTACACCCGCGCAAATATCCATTTTTGAGCTTTTAGAATTGTCCCCTAAACATAAGCATGTCCTTGAAGATGCTTTGCGAGTAGCCAGTGTCCCTAACAACTTAGATATTGATCAATTCTAGAATATGGTCAACCATTTGGCTAGCCCTCATTACCTCACCTTCTCAGAAGAAGACGAAAAATCCATCAATCACCCACATAATTTGGCCTTACACATTGAAGTCATGATTCATAAAACCCGTGTCAGGCGTGTACTGATAGATGGGGGTGCGGGGCTCAATATTTGTACCATGAGTTTGTTGCTGGCTCTAGGATATTCTAAGAACGTCATTGACACAAGGAAAAAGATCACGATCAAAGCATATGATGAAGTAGAAAGAAGTTCTAAGGGATTGGCCGTTTTGCCTATTCGCATTGGTCTAGTAGAAAAGGATATCTTATTTCAAATTGTTGATGTTGGACCTTTAGCCTACAACATTTTTTTAGCTAGGCCATGGATTCACGAAATGCAAGCAGTCCCATCAACATATCACCAGTGTGTTAAGTTTCCCCATAACGGTGTAGAAATTTGCATCCCTAGAGATAGTGCTTTGTCAGTTAATAACATTTCTGTGGGATCACATGTACCTTTGAATAGGGAAGCTGACAGTCCTAATAGTTCACTTGAACAATGCAAGCAGAAGTTCAAGACCATAGATCTTGGGATGGGAGATTATAAAATTGATTCTTTTACAAAAATGCCAATCTCTCCTAGGTCTTATGGGAGACCATCACCAAATGTGAAGCCTTCGTCATCAGCAATGACATTATTTGGAAGAGAAAGAGGAAGTTTCCGTAAGGGACTGGATCTATCAAGAGGAAAAATACAAGCACAACGAGAATTTTGCTCCTCCACCTGAAGCTTATGGGAAAGGGTATACAATGGTTAAGAATATGGGTTATCCTGGGTATGGTCCCCTTAGTCATAGGCTAGATGCTAAAGCTGAGCCTCTTGATCATGCTCTTTTCGGATGAAAGAATAAGTCCACGGTTGGCTTAGGTTTTGAGAATAAGAAGAAAGGTGTCCCTGTCCCAGCTGTGACGGACAGTGACTCAGACTATATGCTTGATCTTTCTAATCAACAAGATGTGTCTGATGATTGGGTGCCCTCAAAAAATCTCCTTTGGGGAGATTCCATAGATTTGATACTTAATAGTCCTACTATCCCAGCTGTGACGGATAGTGACTGTATGACTGCTAGATCGATAATAGAAAGTGTTGCTATCCTAATTGCGATGGATAGTACCAATGCTAGCACTAGAGAGGGGGGGACCCTTCCTAACCTGGAGGCTTCTACATCACGAGGCCCAAATGATGACTCAGAAATAGACTCCCATGAATATGAATGGGACTCACTTTCAAATGCAACAGTTGATTTAGACGTAGATATTGTCCATGCTTATAGTACCCAACCCGATACGGCTAACGAGCTTAGTGTAGGACTAGAGGATTGCACTCCTCAAATTGCCTTAGTGGACGACACTTCATTTGATAGGATGAGTCCCAATTCAGGTATCTTAGGAGAAGACTTGATGAATCCCAATTGTATAGTCACCAGAGATGACACCTTTCACATAAATAACATCAAACCAGTCATTGACCTACCCCTTGTTCACTTTGACCTAATTGACTGGTCTCAGCGCCATCAAGAGCCTATCTTCCTCACTTTTCAAAATGATTACGAAATTGCCTACTATCTGAATGCTCTTGAACCCATGGCTTCTTCCACCAGTGAACCAACAACCAACATGACAGAGCCTGATATTAAGTACCTCAGTCTAAAAATAAAAGAGAAAGAAAAAAAGAAAAATAGGTCTGATGGCGAAAACCACTTTGTGCTAGTATCAGAACCAAAAATAGTAAAAAGAAATGACGCATTCGAGGGTGAAAACCTCTTTGAGGCACCTAAGGATGGGGTACTTAATAACTTGCTGAGTTATTTCCAGGATAGATCATCAGTATTGATTGAGCCAACAAAGCTAGTCAATTTGAACATAGAAGAAACTCCTCAAATAGTCCATCTTGCTCAGTCTTTATTAGAAGAAGAGACCAAGACATATGTACAGTTCTTACAGAAGAAGAAAATTAATTTTGCATGGACCTATTCAGACATGCCAGGGCTTGACACAAATCTTATAATGCATCACTTATCCATAGCCCCAGGAGTCAAACCAGTGAAACAGAGACTCAGAAAAATGCATCCACATGTAGCTCTCCTTGTCAAAGCGGAATTAGAAAAACTTTTGAGAGCTGGATTCATTAGAGCCATCGATTATGCAGAATGGATCTCAAACATAGTACCAGTTTCCAAACATGATGGGTCCATTCGTGTATGCATAGATTTTAGAGATTTAAACAAAGCATGCCCAAAGGACGATTTTCCACTTCCAAACATTCACATGATAGTGGACATGACAGCGGGCTATGACATATACTCTTTAATGGATGGTTTCTCAGGGTATAATCAAATCAAAATAGCTCTCGAAGACCAAGAGAAAATAGCGTTCACATGTGCATGGGGAACCTATTGCTGGAACATCATGCCATTTGGATTAAAGAATGCAAGAGCAACCTACCAAAGAGCTATGACCACTATCTTTCACGATATGATGCACAAAAACATGGAAGATTATGTGGATGATACCCTGGCAAAATCAAGAAAATGGGACACACACCTCGATGATCTGGAAGTAATTGTAGATCGCATGGAACAGTTTCAACTCAGGTTGAATCCAAAGAAGTGCGCATTTGGTGTCACCTCAGGCAAACTTTTAGGATTCATAATATCAGCAAAAGGTATCGAGGTTGATCCCGAAAAGGTCCAAGCAATTCTAGATATGCCACCTCCTCAAAATATCAGCCAAATGAGAAGTCTTCAAGGACGTCTTCAATCGATTAGGAGGTTTATTTCTCAGCTTGCAGATAGAGCACAACCCTTTAACAAGACATTACATAAGGGTGCTTCTTATGTTTGGAACGAGGATTGTCAAAAGAGCCTAGATCAGATCAAACAATACTTGGCTAATCCTCCAATCCTAATGCCTCCTATTCTAGGGCAACCATTGATCCTATATATTTCAGCTACAAACACTTCCCTGGGGGCATTGTTGGCTCAATCAAATGATATTGGGAAAGAACGGGCCATATACTATATCAGCCGTACTCTAGTCTCCTATGAGATCAATTACAATAATATTGAGAAGTCTTGTCTTGCAGTGGTGTTTGCTTCTCAAAAGTTGCGCCACTACATGCTTTCTCATACCATACATTTGGTTGCCAAAATTGATCCTCTTAAATACTTGCTTAGTAAGGCTACCCTCACGGGTAGACTTGCTAAATGGATGATGGTCCTAACTAAATTTGACATAGAGTACGTTGAAAGGAAGGCCATAAAAGGGCAAGCTATTGCTGACCAATTAGCTGATTTCCCAATTCAGGATAGTATGCCGGTCCAAGTGGAATTCCCAGATGAACACATCTTGTATACGACTACTCGCACTTGGACAATGTTCTTTGATGGTTCCCACATGCAAAATGGATCAGGTGCTGGAGTACTATTTGTTTCTCCACATGGGTACAATATTCCAAAATCTTACAAACTTTTATTCCCATGTATGAATAATATTGCAGAATATGAAGCTTTAACCAATGGCTTGAGAATGGCTATAGAATGGAACATCACAGAGTTACATGTCTTTGGGGATTCCCAGTTAATCATCAACTAGGTCAATGAGGAGTATCAAACCAAGGATGATAAATTGATACCCTACAAAAAGATGGTTGATTCTTTGAGATGCTATTTCACCTTTGTGACGTTTCAACAGATCCCTAGGATAGAGAACAAGGCTGCAGATGCCATGGCCACATTAGCTTCACTTCTTCAGTTGGAGACACATGAATCAAGATTTGAATTCCTGGTGGAAGAGCTACACCATCCCATCTTTGACTCGTCTAAAAGCCATGTCATTTGTACCATTGTCACACATGAGTCTTCCCGATATGGTGCTATCTATTCATATCTTCGTGATGGCATCATTCCCGACACATTCAACCGCTCTAAACATCAAAACCTCATTCATAATGCCTCTCGCCACACCCTTATCTCTGGTGATTTATATAGGAGGGGTTTAGATGGGACACTCCTTAGGTGCTTGGAAAAAGAGGAATCCAACCAAGCGTTAGTTGACATCCACGAGGGCATTTGCGGTGGACATTCTAATGGTCTTGCCATGGCCCGAAGGTTGCTTAGGGCAGGATATTATTGGCCCACAATGCAGATAGATGCAGTCACCTTTGCTAAGTCGTGTGAAAAATGTCAGAAACATGGAAACCTGATTCATGCTCCAGGTAGGGAGTTGATCCCTTCTGTTTCTCATTGGCCATTTCAGCGCTGGGCCTTTGATCTAGGTGGGAAAATTCATCCCAACTCATCAGGTGGACATAAGTTCATTATTACTGCCACTGACTACTTCACAAAATGGGTGGAAGTTGTGCCACTTTCTGTTGCTTCAGGGAAGACTATCTCCTTGTTCATCTTGAATCATATTATTTGCCGATTTGGAGTGCCTTCTGAGATTATCACTGATAATGGAGGTCAATTCAAGAATAAGGACCTAAAGCATCTATGCAAAAAGTTTAAAATCAAGCAACATTGGTCCTCCATCTATTTTCCACAGGGAAATGGATAGGTAGAAGCTTCTAACAAAACCATTCTTAAAATTCTTCATAGGACAGTGCACAAGAATGGTAAGGATTGGCACTTGCAAATCAATCCAGCACTATGGGCTTACAGAACAAGCATTCGTACACCTACAGGAGCCACTCCTTTTTCTCTTACCTATGGTGCTAAAGCAGTATTGCCTTTAGAAGTCGAGATACCATCACTTAGAGTCGCACTCAAATGTTTGATTACAGATGAGGATTACCGCGCCATGAGGCTACAGGAATTAGAACTTCTAGATGAGAAGCGTAAGGCTTCCTTTGATCATATGAGAGTGTATCAGAAGCGTATGTCCAAAGCATTCAACAAGAAGGTTCGCCCTAGAGAATTTCAAATAGGTGATCTCATTTTGCAAGAGAACCCTAAAAACCAACAGAACAAAGAGCAAAAGGGCAAGTTTGAACCTAACTGGCTTGGACCATATGTCATCACAGCTGCTTTTGGTACCGGTGCATATTTACTGTTAGATCTTGATGGAGAACAGCTCCCTGATCCCATCAACATTGTGCATCTCAAGAAGTTCTATCCTTGATGCCTGTTTCTGTCTGGGGGCATCCTTTGTATATATCTTATTGATCCTGAAAAAATACCAAACAAATTGATATATGATGCTGAAAAAATCCTAAAAAGCATAAAAAGTCTTGAAAAAATACAAAAAAAATCAAAAAATTTCAAAAAAATCAAGAAAAATAGAAAAAGTGCCTTGGTGAAAACCTAGCAATAGGCGCCTTGGTAGCAAAAATCCAAAAAAAAGAAAAAATAAAAAAAGATTCCAAGTGGTGAAAACTTAGAAACAGGCGCTACTTGAGGCCTTTGCACTCCTATTTGTTAGCATGCGTCCTCGACACTGAGCCTTTCCCTCATACCTTGACCTTATTTGGCTTAGTCTGGAATTGGTCTTTGCCTTTGTCTAAGGGGCATAACTGTTAGCATTGGTCTTTTAGGTGCGTTTGTGTCTTGGGGCATTTCACAACAGGTGTTTTTCAACACCACCCCAAATAGTGTTTTTTTCAACACTACCCTTGCATCGAGTGTTTCTTAACACTTATCAGGTGTCTTACCCAACAGTCTCGTATGATGTGATATTTCTCACTAAGCAGATATGATACTCAGAGTTTGACTCTATGACCAACACACACGCACTTAAACAATCAACTTGTTGAGATATGTTGACTTTATTTTTCTTTGTGTGCTGTCTATGAGGATTTCTTTGATGAGTGGTCTCTCCCTAAGAAGTTTTCGATGATGCATAGCTAGAAGACTGAGGGTATGAGAACATGTTTTCTTTCTTTATTTGCTTGTGGGTATATTTTGTTGATCCTAACTATCATAAGCATTTATGCTGGTCTTACTTGACCCTATGGATTGACAAGGTATTATCCTTGACTGTTTTGCGAGTGCATGCTTCTAGCTTTCTTGACTTTCATATGTCTTGATACAAGCATAATCTCGCCATATCAAACTTAGGTAATCTCACTGCACTAGTCATCTTGACCTATATATCTTTTGATGCCTAGGTGGAATTCCCACATTTCTATCTGATAAAGATCATATTCATATCCACATAGTTATGCTAGTGTGCATTGTATGATCTTACGATGCTACCAATAATGCTCGATGATGATAATTAGATGTCTATAAGCGTTGTGACCTTGCAAGTCAACCACTTTCATAGTAGCTTGCATTTTTAGGGTCATGATAGTCTAGTTTTTCATTTCTTGCATATGGAGAGAGTTCTCATTTTTCATCTTACGTGGACCTGTCAGTCGACTGCGCTCACCTTTTCTTCTTCTCGATCATGTCTTTCACTCCTTATCCTTTTCATCTCGAACCTGTCCCTGTTCATCACAAGGGGTTAATCATATCATCATATCTATATCAAAACTATCATTTTTAAGAAACATAAGTCTATATCATACACATGAGAATTAAACATACATCTATGAGAGAGAACATACATAAGCATATACATAAGCATTTTTGAGCAAAATGACAAGACAATATACATAAACTGATACATCCATCAGAGACATAAACACGTGACACAATCAAACATCCAGTAATCTCATATATACATCAATGTCATATACAAATGGGATCCCATAATCTGGATCAATGTCTCAAGATATGTATAAAACATCTATCAACCTAAGACCTAACCCTAAGACTCGCTACCACCCTCGTGAGGAGCTCGTGGTGGTGGAGGAGGCATGGCTCTCCTATCAAGTACTACATCTAATACCCCTACCCTCTGAGAGTATGATGGTGCTCTCTCACCCTCTAGAACGACCTGCAAGTAGAGTCCATGATAATAGGCTGCTCTCGCTGACTCCCGTCGGAGCTCTAGTGCATCTGCCTGTGCCATCGCCTCACGGCGTGCTATCTCTACCCTGAGGTCGGCTATCTACTGATCTCGCTCCGCTCTCAGATCTAGTAGCTGCTAATCTCTCACTGCTATAGTAATCCAGAGCTGCTGTATCTCTGCCTCCTGAGCATGTATCTGGGCTCTTAGATCATCCCCACCCGCAGGTTGCTCCTGCTGTGCCTCTGCCTGTCGGTGAGCTGGTCTCATCTCATCCTCGAGCGTCGTCGATCTCTGTCCCCGTGACCATTTCTGGCCACCTAATCTCAATCCCTCTCCTCTCTCCATCCTCCTCCCTCTCCCCCTCCCACCATCTCCTCCATCCCCTCCCTCCCCTCTGTCCCCTCCGTCTCCTCCGTCTCCCCTGTCATCTCCTCCGTCTCCTCCCTGTGCTGGTACCTGTGCATCTGGTACCGTAAATCGAGAGAATGGAACCCTCCACCGCTCTACCCTATATGCCGCATCAGCCTCCGCATCTGTCACATCTGGGAAATACTCCTAGGGCTCGCTCCTGATACCTGTTGTCTCTGTGACAGCCTGTTGATAATCCAACATGGGTAGCCACCCATGGCCCTCCTCATCCCTGGCCCTAGCATATGTCGTAGTCTCTATTGAGACTCACTGCTGCCTCCCAAAGTGTCGCCATACCTGAGTGATGCAGAATCTCTCGACTATCTCCGCATATCGACCTACCAGTGGCCGAGTGCACATCATGTAGCTCAGCTCATCGGCTGCATCTCCCTAGACCTCACCTCCCTGTATGGCCTCCATGTGAACGAGGCTATCTCATCCAAAATCCTCCTGTAGTACGTCACATCCCCAGTATGGGCATGTGATATGAACCCGAGGTACCTATAGATAAAGGGGTACCTCCTCTCCCTCGGCTGAACCCTGGGGTGCACCACAACGATGTGCTCCCATGCCCACACTTGTGCCAGGATGGCACTGCACGCCCATGTCCGATCGTCTCTATAGACGATCTCATGCAACTCGTGGTACATCTCTACCAATATGGCAGGACCCCATGCCATCCGACGAGGCCTGCCTACCAAATCAACCAGTAACCGAGCCCATCCAAGTGGGAATCCCTTCTGACTACGATCAGTCATTAGGATCTATGAGATAATGGAGGCCACAATACATGGCACTGGGTAGTCTCTGCCAAAATCATCTATCAGCCTCTCCCAGCTGACATGCCTATCCAGAATAGTGACATCCTGGAACATCTCCTGGATCAGTCGTCGCCCCTCAGTGGCATCCTGATCATAGTACACCTGTGCCAACAAACAAATCATGTCAATTTTTATCATATGGAAATATTACATTTATGATTATATCTCAAAACATGATTATACTCACCGGCTCGCCATGACATGGCACTCGTAAGATCCTGTAGACGTCCTCTAAAGTGATCGATGCCTCTCTAGTAGGCAGGTGGAAGGTGTTGTGCTCGCTATGCCATCTCTCGGCAAGAGTAGTCAACAACCCATGGTTAGCTCTGATGTACGGATATCTCAATAAGTATCTGAATCCCATGGCCCGGACATCAGCATTGCCCGGATCATTTAGATCTCGGACACACCGCAATCCAGTCACCTTCGGTGCTCTGATGATCAGCGCCGGAAAGACCTCCTGCAAGCCAAAAACCAAGCCATTTGTTAGCACATATCATAATGGATGTTTAAAAACTTAGTATAAAACATCTCTAAAACGTAACGTTGTCTAGACCCATGTCATTTTTGCTCAAAAATGCGTTAAATATCAAATTTTTAAACTAGGTGATATTCTTTTTTGGAGAAGTATCGCACGATACTTCTCCCTATAGCGGGGTGATATACCTTATTCCGCATGATACTTCACCCGGTATCATGTGATCTTTCGCCCAATATCATGCGATACTGGTGTCTTAGGTCATGCGATACTTTGGGGACCCGCGAAGTATCGTGCGACACTTCTCCCCAAAGGGCGCGATACTTCTAAAGTATCGCGCGATAGTTCACTCAACCAAAAAATTTGAAATTTGAAAAACTTGAAAAATGTGCTAAAAAAGGTATTAAATGCGAGAAATGACTCAAAAAGCTCAAGTTTTTTCGAAAACATACCGGGGTAGGATAGTGTGGTGGCCGGTTGTGCAATCGGGCGCGCTCGAATCAATGTCTGTGGACGAGACTCCTGCTTGCTGGGCCATTTTCTCTCTCTAAAGCTCTGAAAATTCTTAAATCGCTAAAAGACAAATGATCTTGAAAATGACATTTTGACCCCTTTTATAGCCTTTTGACTTTTTGACCTCATTTTCAAAACACCTCAGAATTGCGTGAAAATTGCACCCCTAGCTAATTTCGACATCTTGGATCCATTTTCAGACTCGAAATCAAAATTCGAGGTCATCTTGATAGTCAAAATCACATTTCAAAATCTTCCCTTCTTCTGCGCAGTTGACTGATCTTTTGAGACCTAATCCTTCGATCTTTGTTGGGGCATTGTCATTTCTTCATTTCCATGTCTTCCAAACTTCTAGTCTTTCATTCATATTCATTCCATTCCCTCCTTTCTCATGTTTGACTACATCTTTTCAGTCAGGCTGAGGCATATTTCATTGCCTAATGGTTAACCTATTGACCCTTACCTTCGATTGTGATTTCATTCTGATTTGATCAAATCCTTATCAATTCGCTGTTCTCCTCTCTACCTGATTTTGATTTCAATTCTGAGGGGGTAGTACCTATGGGATTCTCATCCCTGATTTCCTTGATTTTCCTGATTCAGACATCTTTTGTGAGCTGTCGCTCAAATTTGAGATTCTTATCTCTTATTTTGAATATGATCCCAAATCGACCTCATGTTCAAAGGCCATTGTCTATGTTTGTCTGGGTGTGATCCCGAATCAACCTCACATCTGAGTTGTTTTGTGATCCCAGATCGATCTCACATTTCAACTTCATTCTTTGACTGCATGTGTTCCCAGATCGATCACACATTAGTCAAAGAGGGGCAAATGTATGCACCTAAAAATGGTCACCTAGACTTTGGGCCCCATTTATTCAATTTATCAATCCTGAATCATTTTTATCAATAATCAATATTTTCAACAATATCAATCTCTTGATCAAATCTTAAATTCGATCATATATTGGATATTTATCCTTGGGCTAACCATTTATCCTAAGTCTTTATTTGATTAAAAGGAATATTTCCTCCCCTTTTGATTAAATAAAAAGCCCACCTTTCCCTCTTATCCTAAGTTGCACAAATAAAGAATTATTCCTATTTTACAAAAAGAAAAAAAAAAGCACTTTTTGTCTCACATGAGGCTCAAAAGTCAACACTTCACTCTCATTGGAGGATACTTGTGCACATGGATTGCTCCTCTTTCAAGCTCCATCGCCGATTAAGACTTTTTGCCTCTTAATCTCAATGGTCCATTTCTTTGCATTTCTTATAAACGGAGAGCTCTCTCCTCCATTTGCATACCATGTTTTTATGCTAATGTTATGCTGCAAGTTTTAGGTGTATTTGGAGCTTTTGAGGATATTGAAAACTTGTTGCTCTCATCATTTAGTTGCATATTTGTTTTCTTAGTTGCATGATAATGTCATTTTTAGTAGAGATTTCTTTTTATACAATAGATTAATCTCACATAGTCTAAATAGGAGGCCTTGTAATCCATTGCTATTTCCTTTCATAGATTAGTTGCATTGTACTTTCCTTTCATAGCTTAGATTGCATTCCCACTTAGATTTGCATTGCATTGCATATTTGGTTCTTGGAGATATTGGCATTGTTGCCCTTGTCTTCACTTGAATCTCTCATTGTGTGGTTGACTAGCAAGGTCATGAGTTCATAGCTCTAGCTGAGAGCAATTTTCAATCTTGCAACTCCATACATAGAGAGCTATGAGCCGCTTTGTGAGGCCTCATTCTTGAGCAACCTTGCATGTAATGGTTCATAGAAGTGCACCTTTTTAGTGTGTACAAGAGGAAGATTTAGAATGCTAAATCTGAAACACCTTTGACTGTCACCTATAGGAAGAAGACAGTCAGGTGTTCATCCTAATTTTAGGATGTAAATGTGGTATAGAATGATGGTAGGAAGATTTGAAAGAAGAAGATTGAAGATCAAAATGAATTGTATCATATTTAATTAATAAATAAAGTGTTTGCAGGTTTATATTTGATGGTACTATCAAACAGTTTTGGAAACAGTCATGTTTTCCTTTATTACGGAGCATGTTTGTACTGGTAAATGGATAAGATAAGTGCTAAGATTGATTTGAGAGTGTTATTTGATGTCTTAAATTTTTTTTGGAACCAATTTGGGCTTTGGCCGCTGAGCAAGTGAAGAATTAGACTAATTTTTTTCTTAAATTGTCTGAAACCCTCATCAATAGAGGACTTGACAAGGGTTTATAAATATCTCACAATTCAACTAGTGGAAAATTGTGTTTCTTGACTCATTCTAAAGTAGACTCAGGATCTTTAAGATGTACTTGATTTGGTATCAGATGGTTTGATATTTTGTGAGCAATTTGATGCCCTAGCGGGCAATAACAGTAATCTTTATGGTTTTCTTGACTGTGTTTAGTTTGTTCTCCTAATTAGTTAATGTCTAAAGGGTATCCAATGGAAAAAATAGTTGAATAAGGTTATAAACATCTTTAATATTCCATTCAAATGCATGGTTTGTTAATTCATGAAGGTTGGAATCTGATTCAGTGCAGACAGTCAGCTGATGTAATGGTAACAGTCACATTGATGACATAATATTGTTTAGGTTATTTGATCATTGCTATCAGAACTGCATATTGAATTTGAAATGAATCTTTGCTACACTAACACTTAGCATTTAGGAAGTATGAATCCTACAAGGAGTTGATTGAAGAGGTTTGATATTGTGAGAAACTATGATCAAATTCCTTTAAGTAGATAGTGGCAGTTGAAAGTTGTGAAGTTATGACATCAACTTTTTGGGTATGGAAATCTAGTATATTGACAGGAGCTAGAAGGACTTGGTGATAGATAAATGTACTATAGACAGGGTTCCTACATTGGGTTAAGGAGAGTGCATAAGGATAGCATAAGGAGGCAGTTTTTAGGTATGGTGTACTTCTCCAAGTTCAATAAGGTAATGATCACTATTAATTTTTTCCAATTCCTTAGTAGAGTTCCAGTTCTCCATATTGCTTGGAGCAACATGGAGAGTATAGTTTTGCCCAAAATATTCATAATATTCATTATAAGGCAATTTTTCTAGGGGCTCAATACCCATAGCAACTGTAGTCTCTATCAAGCAAGTTGAAACATCCATTTAGAAGGTACAAAATTCATAAAGAAGAATAGATGTTCAGAACCATGTAAGTATCCCTAACAGTATAGAAAGAATATATACCTCATAACACCAACAATGGGCAACGTTGTGATTTGTGTAACCCCCACCTCCAACAAGCATTAATGGAACATTGAATGATCAAAGAAACCGAACACAATCTGTGTGTCCTCTAATTGATAAATTAAAGCATCCCAGCCTATCGCCTGAAAGTGAATCTGCTCCACATTGTAAGACAACTGCTTCTGGTTGATATACTTCCATGACTTTCTGAATGATACTTCCATGACTCACATTTCACCAATGATGGGAGTATTTTTAGAAGATGTAAACCCTTAAGTTTGGTTTCAAAGCATACATTTAGGCCTCATTCACATATGTCTGGAAAAGGAGGCCTATAAGGGCAAAATCAAATTGTACTCTGATGCAATATAAATACAAGGTTTCAATAAAATATCTTATTCCAATGGGATGATAAGTGTTTCAATAAAATATCTTATTGAAATACAACTAGCTAATGCCCAGGGTTTTCTTTGGTTGAAATGAATTGAAACAATCATATAATAGCTCTCAAAATGTTTAGATGTTCGAAAGTTAGAAGTTAATATGGTTTGAAGGAAGAAAATTGTGGCTGTCGCATGATCGCATAAACCAAATAAAAAAAAGGGTAGATTAGTGGGCCCTGTTTCTCAGCGGGACCTGAGTTATGACATAGCAAGAACTTCCATGTGGCAGTGGGACCCACGTACTCTGATAGCGTAGATGCGCCAATGATAAAGTGGTCGCATGATCGCATGGATTAAAATATTGCCATGCGATCATGCAACAACGTAAGTCACCGAAGATGCTTAGCGGCAAAGCGGGATGCGGATGTGTGGCGGTGGGTCCCAAAGACTTATCGGCCAATGTGAATCAACGATCCCTATTTTTTCGCTATGGTGCGGAAAAGTCACAGAGGCAATGCAGGATCTCGATGTGTGTCCGGTGCATAAAAGAAGTAAGGGATTAAGTGAGAATACAAACTCCATTGGATTACATTGACTTTTTAATTTCTTTATTTTCCTTAAGTCTTGGGTCCCACCTGACAGCTTCTTATCAGGCAGACAAAATTTTCTTGGCCCCACCTGACACGTGGACGAATCTCACAAGTTTACAAAAGCATTTGGCAGGGGTCGTGATTTTGCAAGGACCGTCGGATGCGTTCCTTTATTCCACCATAGGTAAGTTGATTGACTCGGGTCCCACCTGACCTCCATTGTCGCATGATCACAAGAGTGTTATTTTATTCACGTGATCATGCGACCAATTTATCATTGGCGCATGAAATAATATTTAATACTATCCTCGTCGGGCTTGGACTTATAACTTTTCATTATTGCATCTGTGCTGTTAGCATACGTGGGTCCTAGTAGAGCACATTCACCTACCCGAACTCCATTGTCGCATGATCGCATGGCATTATTTTATTCCATGCGATCATGCGACCGCTCTATGATTGGTGCATGATATAATATTTCTTTTTAATAAAATGGGCCCACATGAACACATGGCATAATCCTGCATTGCCAAGCATACATCATTTTTAGCATTATATTCTTCTTTCTTTTCCTACCCATGACCTCAGTCGACAGGTCGATCATAACACTGTGTCAATAATCCACTGTTCTTAGTCACCTTTGATGTTCCATTGGATTATGTTATCTTTTAATCTCTTTGTTTTCCTTAAGTCTCAAGTCCCACCTAACAGCTTCTTATCGGGGGGACAAACTTTTCTTGGCCCCACTTGACACGTGGACGAATCTTGCAAGTTCGCAAAAGCATTTGGCAAGGGTTGCGATTTTGCGAGGACTGTCAGATGCGTTCCTTTATTCCACCATAGGTAAGTCCATTGACTCAGGTCCCACCTAGTCCTCCATTGTCACATGATCGCAAGAGTGTTATTTTATTCACGCGATCATGTGACTGGTTTATCATTGGTGCATGAAATAATATTTAATACTATCCTCATCGGGCTCGGACTTATAACTTTTCATTATTGCATCTGCACTGTTAGCATACGTGGGTCCCAGTAGAGTGCATTCACTTGCCCAAACTCAATTATCGCATGATCACATGGTATTATTTTATTCCATGCGATCATGAGACCACTCTATGATTGGTGCACGCAGATTCCCAGCCTGGCACATTTCAACATCAAATCATACACTATTTTCACTATTAGGATCATGGAGACTTAAGGAATTGATTTATACATTCATTTCATGGAGAACATCAGTTTCTACTATTACTTGAAAATACATTAGATTGATGAGTGTTCGGCTTTGCAACATCAGTAGTTCGAACTTATTATTAAGTCCTTCATAACAGCATAACACTATTCTTAGATCCCAGGAGATTCTAATGAAAAATCCATGTCATCTTTAGATTGCTGCAGACAGTATTAAGCTCTTTTTGAAACATATTCAAAACATTGAGATACAATAGGCATGATAAAATCCTTTGTAAACACTGCAATATGACATAGTTCGAACTAGTCAATCAATCTGTCAACAATATCTTTGCACTCGTCCAATCCATAGATTTATCTAATCACATCAAAGACTGATCACATTTAGTATTTATATATGGTATGATAATTCTAATTGTAACTGATAATTCTATTTATATATGGTATGATAATTAATTAATAATTATTGTAAATAAGAAACCAATACCACTTTTTAATAGAGATTTTTTTTTAAAATTTTTTTTAGCATTGGTCTCAATTTTGACCAATGCTATGGTCAAAATTTTGACCATTGGACCAAAAAAATCAACGACAAAGCCATACATTCGACCAATAGTATGGTCAAAATTGAGACCATTGCATGGTCTCAATTTCTACCAATGCATGGTCTCAATTTCAACCATTAGACAAAAAAATGACAGTGATTCTTCCAGTTTCAATTAAGAGCTACAGTCGAAATTTCGACCACTATTATGGTCAAAATTTTGACAAATAAGAAATACATAGAACATTCGACGAAAAAAGAATGATGAAAGTTTTGGTCGTGGATTCGACCAATTATTGTCAAAAATTCGACCAATTCTCATCGAAATTTGAGGTAAAATTTACTAGTGATGTATAAAATGTCTAAAATGAAATATCTATGAAATGTTGTAGCATGTATATATGAAATGTCACATGAAATATCTAAAATAACATGGTCGTTCAACTAGGGACATCTCCTGATCTGTGACCTGACACTAGTGCACCTCCTCCTGATGCTAGTGCAACTCCTCCTGATGTCGGTGCACCTCCTCCTGATGCTGGTGCACCTCCTCCTGATGTCTGTGTACAATAAACAAAATATGTCACACATACATACATGTATAATAAATTTTAAATACGTATTATCATAGAAAAATTAATTTTGTGAACAAAAATCTCAATGTACCTATGTATCATGATGAATAGGATCGCATGGAGTCTCTAAATCTCCATATGGTGTAGCATCATACATAAACTCCTAGAGAACACATATATATAACATATATTAATCAAATTTCAAATATATGTGTAAGCTTTTTAAATAAATAAAAATTAAATTTAATTATAAATATACCAAAGTGGCCTCTAATGCTCTCCCAAAAGTGCTCAAACCTGATGACTCTAATGATATAGCCACAGGATCAATCCGGTCATCTGTAAGCAATGTAGTAAAAAGTTGACAACCTGGACGTGATGAAGTGGCCTGTGTGGTCTGATGATGAGTTGTATGTGGTGTCATCTGCGGAGGAGCTATCGATGGTGGTGTAGTCACCCAAGGACCTACTGACAGTGCAATCTACTGCGGAGGAGCTGTCAGTGGTGCAGTCTACTGTGGAGGAGCTGTCGATGGTGTAGTCTGCTATAGAGGAGCTGTCAGTGGTGTAGTCATCTGTTGTGGTCCTGTCAGTGGTGCAGTCTACTAAGAAATGATATAGGACCTCACAAATACTGGAACCTCCCTGAGTGAAATCCCACCGAGCATCTATATGGTCTGATAAGAAGAAAGAAGATCATTGGATAACAATGCACTCATGCGTCACAATCGGTCTATATCTGATATAGCTGCAACCTCCAAGGGAGATGGTATGTCGACTATATCATATAAATCAGGTGCACTAGAAGATGCATCCTATGCAGGTGAAGGAATGCTAGAATGAGATCATAACATATATCTCCCCACACAATCAGAGCCTGACATCTCATGAGCCTATGTGTCAATAGTCACTATACTAGAAAAAAATCCATCCTCATGGTGTCATCTGTAACACTCGCTCCTGCCACTTCCAAACCTTTTGGTATGACCAAAAGGTTTGGACCCACCCTTGCTCCCTTATTAGTGAGAACAGGGGCATCAGGCACTCTGAACCTATCAGATAATCTCCCTTTCCCTTGCCCAACATAAGCAGGGAAATTTGTATAATCAACATCAAGGTGCAAATGAAATTCTGCAAACAATTGTTTGCAGAAATATAATGGCAACTCATCCTTCTTAGACCGCATATGGTGAGAAACCAACCATCAAGGATATATAAATGGTACTACCAAGTCATCCTCACATCTCGTAGGCATGTACCCTCTCACCTTCTTTAGGTCTCAATAATGAGGAAACATCTCCTTCACCATAGGAGTGGAAACAACTGTATCAATCTCACTATACATCACAGTGCCAGTAACACTGTGAGACAAAGAAGCATAGAATCTATCAATGCTCATAGTATAAAATGGGTTGTATGATTGAACTATGTCAATCATATGCACCAACTCATCTCTAATAGTGTTCACCCTTTCCCTATTGGGAATGCTAGTGGGTGAAGGTAATGTCTGATCCAGAACATGTAGTGCTCGTGTCAATCCCTCAGTAGTTTCTGCAAATAGCTTCTATCTAGCCTGTGTTGTATCAGCTAATCTATGAGAGGAGTGAGTACTAGTACCACTACCACTAAAAGGTCCCCCCCCTAACACTAGGCTCTCCTGAATCAATTGAACCTCTACCCGATGCCATGTGTAATAGATAAACAAGAAAATATATATAGATCTCTGCACATGTACATACTTGAATTTAAGAAACATACATGTGTTACAAATTTAAGAAACATACATATACATACAAATTTAAGAAACATACATGTTACGTGCATAAATGTTACAAATTTAAACATGCATACATGTAAACTACAAATTTAAACATACATACATTACAAATTTAAGACCATCTAGTTTAAAAATGAAATCTATATATACATGTACATACAAATTTAATAAACATGTTAGAAATTTAAGAAACATACATTTAATAAACATGTTAGTCACATGTTAGAAATTTAAGAGACATAAATGTTACGTGCATAGATGAACTAGAAATTTGAGAAACATACATGTTACGTGCATAAATGAACTAGAAATTTAAGAAACATACATGTTACAAATTTAAACATACATGTCACTAGGTATAGGTTAAGTTTAGGTTAAGTTTTAACTGTAGTCAATTAATAGGTCTTAACTGGTTAAATATTAGTCACTAGTTAGATCGTAATTGGTTAGGTATTAGGTCCTAATTGGTTTAGACTCTAGAATTTTTGTTTATGTTGTTTATGTGGTATTAATCCTATTAAGTCTTAAGGGGTCATATTAATCATGCTAGGTCTGTCTTAATTGGTCATATTAGTCACATGTTAGAAATTTAAGAAACATACATGTTACATGCATAGATGAACTAAAAATTTAAGAAACATACATGTTACAAATTTAAATGTGCATACATGAACTACAAATTTAAACATACATGTCACTAGGTATAGGTTAAGTTTAGGTTAAGTTTTAACTGTAGTCAATTAATAGGTCTTAATTGGTTAAATATTAGTCACTAGTTAGATCTTAATTGGTTAGGTATTAGGTCCTAATTGGTTTAGACTCTAGAATTTTTGTTTATGTTGTTTATTTGGTATTAATCCTATTAAGTCTTAAGGGGTCGTATTAATCATGGTAGGTCTGTCTTAATTGGTCATATTAGTCACATGTTAGAAATTTAAGAAACATACATGTTACGTGCATAGATGAACTAAAAATTTAAGAAACATACATGTTACAAATTTAAACGTGCATACATGAACTACAAATTTAAACATACATGTCACTAGGTATAGGTTAAGTTTTAATTGTAGTTAATTAATAGGTCTTAATTGGTTAAATATTAGTCACTAGTTAGATCTTAATTGGTTAGGTATTAGGTCCTAATTGGTTTAGACTCTAGAATTTTTGTTTATGTTAGTTTCTAGTGTTACATTTTAATAGGTCTTAATTGGTTTCTAGAATTTTTGTTTATGTTGTGTTAATCCTATTAAGTCTTAAGGGGTCGTATTAATCATGCTAGGTCTAGCTTAATTGGTCATATTAGTCACATGTTAGAAATTTAAGAAACATACAAGTTACAAATTTAAACGTGCATACATGAACTACAAATTTAAGCATACATGTTAAGTATAGGTCCTATTAGTTCTTAAGGGTGGACTATTAGTTCTTATTAAAGTAGGTATTAGGTCTTATTAGGTCATATTAATCAATTTAGGTGTTATTAGTCATATTAGTCACATGTTAAGTTTTAACTCCAATCAATTAATAGGTCTTAATTGGTTAAATATTAGTCACTAGTTAGGTCTTAATTGGTTTAGACTAGAATTTTTGTTTATGTTAGTTTCTAGTGTTACAGTTTAATAGGTCTTAATTGGTTTCTAGAATTTTTTTTTATGTGGTATTAATCCTATTAAGTCTTAATGGGTCATATTAATCGTGCTAGGTCTATCTTAATTGGTCATATTAGTCACATGTTAGAAATTTAAGAAACATACATGTTACGTGCATAGATGAAGTAGAAATTTTTAAAAACATACATGTTACAAATTTAAATGTGCATACATGAACTACAAATTTAAACATGCATGTTAAGTATAGGTCCTATTAGTTCTTAAGGGTGGACTATTAGTTCTTATTAAAGTAGGTATTAGGTCTTATTAGGTCGTATTAATCAATTTAGGTGTTATTACTCATATTAGTCACATGTTAAGTTTTAACTCCAGTTAATTAATAGGTCTTAATTGGTTAAATATTAGTCACTTGTTAGGTCTTCATTGGTTAGGTATTAGGTCTTAATTAGTTTAGATGGAATTTTTTTTTATGTTAGTTTCTAACAAAATTAAATTAAAACATTTTAAAACATATCTAACAAAATTAAATTAAGTAAATAACTAACACATTTAATTAACTGAAAAAAAAGATTATATTAATTACATAACTCATTTTACATAAAATCATATTATTTTATTTCTACAATTAAAAAAAATAAAACTAAATAAACAAAAATAACTATTAAATTAAAATATTTCTTTTAAATTACAACTATCTTATATTAATTAAACAAAAAACAACTATTAAACAAAGATTTTTAATTAAAATAAAATTATTTAATACTAAATTAAAAAAAGCAACTAAAAAAAACATTTAAAAATATTGAAATAAAAAAATAAAAAAGGTACTTACCCCTTCCGGTCGGAACTCCACTGTAGCTCTCCTCACAAGCCTGAAGCTGCTAAATGACAATGACCTACGCAGGCCCCCTTTTTTTCTTATATAGAATTTTGGGGGTTTGGCCGGACCCACCTCACCACATAGACACCACCTGGTGCGTAAAGGGTGCCACACAATTTCGGCCAGACCGCGTCCGGTCGGACCCCTTCCGGCCAAACCCTTCTAGTTTGTCCTTTAGTGCTACATAGTATTATACTTTTACCCAGAAATGCTAACATATAGGAAATAAAATCCCATTAAATGAAAACCCCTAGAAATGGGCCCATATTAAATATAATTTGAGGGTTTACCATTCTGAAGCCTGAAATAGCCAAATCGGAAGCAGGAAAACAAATTTTTGAACTTCTCCTCGCATCTGAAAATTTTTTTGATGAAAAGGGGAACCTAGGTCAAGGTCAAGGTGGACTTTGACCTAGGTCAAGGTCGAGGTCGACCTTGACCCAGGGGTTCAGAACCCTTGGAAAATGATTTGGGAGAGGAAAACAGTGCCCACGGAGGCCCAGACAAAGCCCTAAACAAGCACAAAAGATGGGAAAGGGGAAGAAAATAGGTGACAACATGATGAAGGCCCAAAACACCCCATAAGGAGGGATAAAAACTCTTATCATGGAAGTGCTTCCATTTTAAGATGATACATTAAGCCCCCACTTTAGTGGGAGTATAGAAATTGAAGATGCTCACGGTAAAGGAGAAGAAAGATCCAAGTGAATTGGAAATGAGATAGAATAACACTTAGCTAAGGACACAAGCCCCCAAGATAAGGATCCTAACTCAACATACATGCATGAGGGTGAAAAAACAAACAAAAAGGAGGGGTGAGTACTAAAACAAACTCAAATCAACTAGCAAAGGAAACCTCACTAAGAAAATGTTTCCTATACTAATATCATATTTGGAAAACTATCATAAAAGCATAAATGATTACATAAGAAAGACAAGAGCAACACTATAAATAACATATCTTCATGATCAAGTCCTACTAGCATGAAAGCAAAAAGAGAGAAAAGAGAAAGTGATTAACTCACCCAGTAAGATGCCCACCTTACCGTGAATCACCTAGGAGGGAGAGCCGAATAGGTAGCAAAACTCAATAGTTCACCCAAAAACTGTGCTTTGTAATTGTAATGTGTCCTGATGGCTTCTAGAATACCCATAGATCCACCTTCTTGTATCACTATAAATATAAAATGCGTGTCCCTTCAAGATTTAGCAACTTATGTGTGTTACCTTCCGTGGATTTAGCATATTGAAAAATTGAAAATGCGTGTCTCTTTAGGATTTAGCAACTTATGTGTGTTCCCTTAAGAGGATTTAGCATATAAAATAAAATAAACTAAACTATAGTACAAGGGAGACCCTATATATGCCCCCCTCCTTATTGTGGTTGTGCACTAGACATGATAAGGAAGAGAATGAGGATACCTACTTCACAACATAAGGAGATATCCTATTAACAACAATGTACACTATGGTCTTAGTGAAGGGTATTGACCCCTACATCCAAGAGCATAGATAATTGTGAAAAGGATATGTCACTTATGGAAAAAGGATCCTCAAAAGAGAAAGAGATCTTATCAACAAGACCCCCACCAAAGAGGAGTACTTTAGATAAAATATCATCTTTCATAGATAAGCCAAGAAGGAACAAAGATTCAATCATCAAGCCCCCTGCAAACAAGAGGAAGCAGAATCTTTGAATGAGGGAAACAACTCTAACACCAAAGCAAGGTCAAGAGTTTATAAAGAACATAATTTGAAAAATAAAGAAGAGGCGATGACCTAGGACAACAACTTCTCATATAAAAGGATATCCATAGTCAAACATTAGTTATTATAATGAAATAATGTTACAAGATAAACAAATGCCACTAAGCTAAGGAAAGCAAATCCCTAGACAAAGAGAAAGAAGAAATAACCTTTCCCCCTAGGGATGAAAGAAAGGGATACCTTTACAAAAAAACTATCTTAGGAAAGATATCTTGAATAGATTCTATGGATGATTATAACATAATTCAAAACCATAGAAAGAGAGGATAGAAAGAATACTGATTAAGCTCAAGGCACAATATATGATAAAATGCATAATGGATCCTAGGAGACTGGATGAAAATACACCTCTTTCCCCCTAGTCTAGAGACAAGAGGGGAAGAAATCTATGCTATATCAAGATGAGGGGTATCCCCTATATCAAAATTATGAAGAAATTGTAAAACTGCACAAGAATAAGATATAATTTCTAGAGCAGCTCTTTCTCTAACATATAACTTAAAATGCACACAATCAGAAAGTAAATGTGTATTAAAATAATGAAAAGGAAATTTGTATTTGTATAAAGCATCTATCAGCATAGGTCTAAATATTTCTTTCTTGGAATTCATTAACTCAACATATACCTTCTTAGCCACCTCTTGATGAATACCAGGGTTATCTAGGGTAGGTGTAAGGAGTAGATCATGAAGAGGAGGATGACGATTAACATCAACCACCTTGGACTGAAATTGTGAACAACTAACACCATGCATATCTAGTTTAGGGGGTATGTGAATGGGATATTTGATACCATGCTCATTGACACCAAGCCCTAAACCTTTATAACCTTGTTTAGTTATCATATTATATCCTATAATGTATATATCATGTAAAGCTTCTACAAGAGGTGATTGTTTATTGTATTCATGAGTAAAAGTTGTATAAGGTGGAATAAGAGGTTTAGAAGAAGTTTCTTTTCTCTTCCCTTTAATATCATTTCAGATTGGATAAGAAGGGGAAGGTAAATCTAAGAATTCTTGCACATTTGCATCATGAACCATAGTTTGAGCCTCATTAAAAGTATGAGAAGAACTAGGGATAGCAAATGGAGAATCAAGAATGTTAGTAATCTGATAAGGATTAGGAATATTAGGAACTATATTAGGAAGTATAGGATTAGGATTAGGAAGATTAGGAGATGGATTAGGAAGTATCGTATTAGGATTAGGAAGATTAGGAGATGCTGTATCATCTACCAAATTCTTCACATAATCCAAAAGAGTAATAAGTCATCCACATAAATCTTTCATGAAAGCC
Source organism: Chamaecyparis obtusa (assembly GCA_027943335.1). Lineage (NCBI taxonomy): Eukaryota > Viridiplantae > Streptophyta > Pinopsida > Cupressales > Cupressaceae > Chamaecyparis > Chamaecyparis obtusa. The sequence goes on along the minus strand of BSBK01010242.1, from coordinate 289,605 downwards.
TTGAAAGTAGGAAGAATAGTATTGGTCAATCTCATAATAGCATAGGCAAGTGAAAAATGAAGAGTAACCAACATAATGAAGTGTATAATGCTCTCAAAAACATCATAAGTATGATAAAGAGATGCTAAAAGAAGGATAATAAAGAAAATAACCACACACCAAAACATCTTAAAGATCTTCATAATAAATGGAATGCAAGAAATATTTATAGATGTTTTTTTTTTGGGGGGGGGATTTGAATACTAAAATGCAAGAGCATAAAAGGAAACAAAAGATCTAACACCAAAAAGAAAGAGACTAAGCTTGTTGGGTTCACAAAAATGTAGGAGAACAAATGAGCGTATACCAAAATGTAAGGTACAAACTATTGTTCTCCAAAATATGTTGAGGGAGAGAGGGGGAATGACTGATATGATAATGTGTATAAGGGAAAATATAAGATCCACCCTTTAATCCAAAATTCCCAAAGGAGGGATCTAAATTGATCAACCAAAAGGCTAATGCACAAAATAATCAATCTATGGAGAATATGACTAAAGGAGAAAACCTTATATTTTTTTATGAAAAGTATGTATTGAAATATTAATTGAATTGAATAAAAATACTAATCTCAAAATAGGGAAAATCTGGAAATGTCATTTTCTGATGTCTGTGTACAGTTTCAGGAATTTCTGCAACCTATTTCGGCCTGGAAACATTGAAAAAAGAGAAAACCCATAAATATTTTGTATTTTTGAAGGTCTACCTTGACCTAGAGTTGGGGTAAGATCTTACCCTAGGGTACAATCTTACCCCAAAAAGTTGACCTTGACCTGGATTGCTCCGACGGAAATTCTGTTCCTAGATATCAAAAATTTGTCAAAAAGGGTACTCAGATCTACACAGATATTCGCTGTCCCACATCTATATCTACAAGAAAAAGGGTTTTATTGTTTGGATGAGGGGTTTTCCTTGGTCAGACCCCGGTTTGGAATCAACCTTTAAAATGGAATTGAAATAGAGAATGCTAGCAAGTAGTACAAATAGATCTAATAATGAAGCTATGATATTCAATAGATATGCAATTGTATTTGAAATGTAAACAAGTATATTGATATGAAAGCTTGGAATTAACAAATCTAAATCAAAACCCCCATGATTTTATGCTTGGAATCCACCTTGAAGAGAGAATGAATAGATCTTGAAGATGAACAAAGGATCTTGAAGGAAGATCACACCACCATGATGGCTAGATCTAGGGTTTGAATGATGAATCTTGAATGCTTGAACCAAATCCCTTCAAAGGCTTGAAATCTTGAATCCTTGATCTTCAATGGAGAATTTGAATGCTTGAATGGATGATTGCTCACTTAATTTTCTTGGGAGAAAATTTGATCTCAAAACTTGATTGAGAGATATGAAAAATAGATGGATAAAATGAGAGAGGAAGGCTTCCTTTTATACAAATCTAGGGCACAAACTTCTAGAAAGGTTGACATATAGGAAATAAATTCCCATTAAATGCAAACCCCTAGAAATGGACCCATATTAAATATAATTTGAGGGTTTACCGTTCTGAAGCCCAAAACATTCAACCCAGAAGCAAGAAAAAAAACTTTTGAACTTCTCCCCACATCTGACAAACTTTCCATTGAAAAGGGGAACCTGGGTCAAGGTCGAGGTCAACTTTAACCTAGGTTAAGGTTGAGGTCAAATTTGACCTAGGTCAAGGTTGACGTCAACCTTGACCAAGGGGTTCAAAACCCCTGGAAAATGAGCTAGCAAAGGAAAATAGTGCCCGGGGAGGCCCAGACAAAGCCCTAAACATGCACAAAAGATGGGAATGGGGCAGAAAATAGGGGACAACATGATGAAGGCCCAAAACACCCCCTAAGGAGGGCTAAATGCTCTTAACATGGAAGTGCTTCCATTTTAAGATGATACAATTGGTAACTTGTACATTAGATAATTTGATAGATACAATGATAAAGGAAACTTGTGAACAAATGTAGTAGAGTAGTAACTATCACTGACAAGCTACCCATTTATATCAAATTATGAATAAATTTTTTAATCTAATAGTTAGATGATTATTAAAGATATCCTAAAGAAGTCTAAACAAATCTTAAATTTTTTAAATTTATTCAATGACCATTATGTTGTATTTATAAATTATTGAGAAATTATTATATTTATATCATTCGTTCATTTTGTTTTATTTAAATAATTATAAAAAAATAAGATTAGTTTAACATAAATATTAATAATACTATTTATATATCACTTTACTAGAAAAATAAAGATTATTTTAATTTCTATAATTGATTGATTACATAATAGTTATTTTATTTTAATTTAGAACTATTTTGATTTTTAATTTTATTAACATTGCTTACTTTTATTTTTTATTTAAAATTGTATTAAGAAATATTTTAATTATCTAGTGAGAACCTTAATTTTTAATTAAAAAAAAAATATATAAATAAAATAATAAAATTTTATATGATTCATATTATATTATAATATTATTAACATATAATTTATTTATATATATTTAATATATAAAATACAAAAAATTATATATCTTTACAAGAACAACAAAAAATTAATATTCATAAATATTACAAAGATTTAAAAATAAAATAAAAGAAATGGAAGTTATCTTTTCAAATTCAATATAATATACACAAAAGATTAAAAAAAAAATAAAAAAAATACGAACTGCCAAAGATAATCAAATCAGACAACTAGGATAGGTCTTCTCTGACAAATAATTTTTCCTTGCTCCCAATCCTTTTTCGCACTAACAAACACATCCATTCTTCATTTCCTACCTCTATTTTACTCCGTTCGGTATGTCTACCTCTATTTTACCTCGTTCGGTATGCTTAACATGCATTTAATATGTATGCATCATGTAATTTTTAGCGTACGACAGGGCATTCTATCCAGACTATAGTCGCATCCTTAAATAATTGTGGCTCATATTTTGGGCCACTTGGTGTAAAGTATGTGGTTTTTTCTGTCCACCCAAACAATAAAGTAATGATGGTTTATAGTGAAAAATATGGAAGGGAAAATGGAAGAAAAGTAAGAACCATGCTTAATTTTTTTCCACGAAAACCACACTTACTTATCTTCCACACAAACCTTTGTGCTACTTTATCTTTATTCCAACTTTATTCTTTAACTCATTTCCAACTTTATTTTCTAACATTGCATACTACTTCATCTTTATTCTTGTTACTTTATTATTTTGTCTTTCTCCTTTGTTCATTGTTTCTTTTGTCATTTCACAAATTGGTCCCGAATAAGAAGAATTTTTTTTATTGACCTACCTATCTTTCACCTAGTGGCAGACACTAGTCTATATCAATCGTGATGAAGGAAAGTGGGCAAGTCAATACATGAAAGGTAAGGGACAAAATAGGCAGAGAAGGATAGGTGAACAACAAGGATCACGTAAGAAGGATCAATAGCATTCTTTCCTATGTCTTGGCCTATGATTATTCCACTTTATATCACTGACATTGTCTATCTTTTGTCACTTCTATCTCTATTTTTTATTTTATTTTATTGAATAGAAGAAAAAATAATAGATTTGAAAGGATAATTAGTTAGCTATTATTGAAATTATGACAAGTCAAAGGTCCAAAATAACTCCAGTAGAGAATACATCATAAAAATGAGAGGAGAGATGCCATTACACTCTAAAATTTAGCATTTGTGAAGTTGCTTCAAATATAAAGCAACATTTAATTCTGTCAAGTTGGTTACTGATCTTCCAACACACTTTGTAATCACCCCGCAATTCAGAGTATAAAAAAATAGCCTAAGAGATGATCTGAGAGTAAAACCGTAGAAGCTCTCCTTCCCGATGAACCTTATGGTTAGAAAAAAAACTAAGCATCTACTTCTCTAGATATTAAAAAGTATAGATTGTCTAAAAGATTTAGCAAAAATAGCTGGGATATAATTAAAAACAACATTCCACTTTTGATTGGTCCATATACAATCCCAAAAAATATGCTTCAATTTTTCAACCCAATGGAAAAAGGGCATTTAACTAGTTGAACCATTAAGCATTTCAACTGGTTACTCATTGGTAGTTTAACATGTAGAATTTTCTAGACTAGAATTTGTGCATTAGGGGTATGTGCAAGATCATGAGGGGCCAAAAAGTGGCGATGTTAGTTCAAAACTTTGACAATGTAGCTGACAACTTTTTTTTCACCCAAATTTGATAAAATGAAAAGGTTATCTTAAGGAGATTATCAGCTTTCTATCAATATAATTGCTATCAGATTTTGAATTCGGTAAGTAATTATTAGTTATTTTCTAATTGAGCTACCTCTAAAGTGTTGATTTATATATTGATTGAAAAACAACTATAACTTTCAGACAATATAACATTTTTGAAATCCAAAAAATGCATCACATTCTATGCTTCACCTACTATAAGGGGGGAAAAAAAAATTGAATTTTGTAAAGTTTTGAATGAGTTAAGGTGGTCAGACACGGGAGTTTTTTTATTCTGAAAATGTTGTAGCAAAAAATTCATAATTAATTATTTTTTTGGAATAAAATTACAAAAAAATATGCGTCACATTTAGGCATGAATCCACTACTTATATATAAAATCTTATAATAAAATATTATCATTTGATTATGATTAAGGTGGTCAGACATACACCTACTTCTTATTTTTTTCCTAAAATTTTTGTACTGCTACATTGAAATCTATACTTTTCACCAATCATACTAACTTTTTCTCAAAAAAGGCCTAGTAGTTTAGAAACTACATTCAATTTTCTATAGATTCTATTCTTACAACTTTTTGATATTAGGTTCATAGCTAGTTGAAATTTTTACGTCAAGTTGACTAACCCTGATTTGCTGATTTTTCATTGCCACTTAAGGGCATAGTTTGGCCCCTCATGATCTTGCACATACCCTTAGCCTCAACTTTAGAAAACTAAATCTAAAAACTCAATTTTCTCCATGTTTTTTCCTTAAACTTGCAATGTCATTTTAAATTCACTAGTAGATTTAAAGATATGAAAGACAACAATGTTAAATAAGTTTTCTCAGAGGAAAATGAAGGAATCGGTGAGAAGAAAACCAACACCAATCCTTAGAAAACTTACATTCCAGCGGAGAACAAATCTTAATGATAAGATCAATAGGAACCAATGATCCCACAAATGGGATAAACCCTCTAAAACAATTTCTTAGACCAAAGGTGTTTTTAATAATTCGCCAAGGAGCCCAATCTAAGGATTTAAAGTCTCTTAAGTCACTGAATTGATAGACTCCCTTATTGAAACTATAATAAGCATATCTTTGGAAGGAAACAACAAGAGGTTGACCATGGTATTGAACCAATCTATTCCACCAACTTGAATAATGGCTAAAACTAAAACCATGTTGTAACAAATAATTTTTCCAGACCAAGAAGTTTATAATTTGATATAAAATAAATCTATTATGGGAGAAGAATTTATTGTGAGGTAGCCTCTACAATTGATCTCCATAACCTTGTAATTGACACTCTAAAAAATGTATTTACTGGCATCTAGTAAGAGAGGAAGAAATGGAAAGAGAATCCCACTAGATACAATTTATTATGCCAAAGGTGTTTCCTTGTTTGAAGGTGAGGAGCTAAAATTCTCATGCAATGATGGAAAATCATGCAAATAAAATGACTACCATTGAAGCAATTAGGAGTGTAGATCGATTCTAGCATTGCAAAGATGATTGGTCTGTGAAAGGAAAGTGGATTTATATGGGAAATATGTGACATACTGGAGATGAAATCCTAATCGTAGAGTAAAATCCTGACTATATAGTAAATTAAATAAGACAGTTTCAATAGAGGTAGTTGGTGCTCCACATTTGACAAATATTTAAGAGTGGCAACACTGATTGTTATGGTCATATTTATAATCTAAATCAAATCTAGTGGAAGAATTTGAACAAGATAATGAGGACAGTATACATGATGGAGGTTAATGTTGAGTCCAGTCTCTCCTTCCATTAATGTATTATTTGACTTCTATATCAATTTGAGCACATATTCACCCTTGCTTCAATTCCCTCTTCTCCTTCCATCAATGTCCTCACTCTCTCCATTTTCACACTCTCATAACAAACACTTCTCTTTCCATCTTTAGATCTATAGTCACTGTAATATAATAGGTAAAAATAAAGACCCCTTACAAACTATCCAGCAAACTAAACCTTATAATATATAAGGAGATTTAAATGAAAAAAATCATAATTGTCCCCTTGGTAAGTTATGCTCAGTTTGTTGTTTAGATATTTTTCACAAATATGGTTATTTTTTCCACTTTGTAGTATTTAAAATAATTATTAGGTGGCTCCAATATTTAAGGTTGTTTTGACAATTTTATTTGTTGATGAAGTAAAACATAATAACATTCAAATAAATTAAGAGGCTGAATTTGGTATAAAAAAATAATATAAGAGGTAGTGGTTGGAAATAAGTTTATCTTTTATGGATACCTTCCTTTATCACTTATTTTATTTTTAAACATTATTATAATACACTTACATTTCTTCACATATGTATTTGTTTATATTTTGATCATATATTATTAATTACATTTATATTTCCACACTTTTTAATGTAATATGATATCCACCTTTATTTGACCATTTTCAAGTTGAAATATTACTATTAGGATTCAAGTGTGTAGTTCACAAGAATCCATGTGTCATGAAAATGAATGGAACACTTAGCCTTCATTGTATCTAGGCGATGCTCACAAGGGTGAAGCACTAGGCCTTCCTAAGAGGTCATTGATCCTAGTACAACTCTAGCTCAAGCATGCTTAACTATGGATTTTCCTCCAAGGTTAGCCCACTTAGCTTGCTACTCCATTTTCAAAACCTTCAACAAGTTGTGCCTTGTGGACCATTCATTTAAGAGCCCCTTTATCTCCTCAATTAATTTAATGTGCAAAATAGCTCCTACTTTTCATTTTCAAGTTATAAGTCAATTTAAGGGTTGTCATTTCAACCCTACACCTACAGACATGACTGTCACAAACTCAAAATTTGACCAACTTATGCTCATTTCTTTATTGGTAAGGGACAACTAAATATAAATTTGTGCAATTTGTGGCTATATACTTGTATTTAGAAGCGTCAAATTGAGTTTTTTTTCTTCATATAACCTCCTCATGTTATCTCATCTCTAATCATTCCAAGATAAATATTTTACAATTAAAAAGATAAGCACTTCAACTTGTGCTATAAAGATAATTTAAGGAAGTAACTTAGAGCTAAAAATGAAGCTTTGTAAAGGTCATTTCTTACTCAAAAGAGACACGTAAACTCTACAATGGAAATTTCGGAAAGTCCAAGCCAAAAGTAAAATTCTACAAGATATAGAGACTTTTCCATCTTAATTAATTTCATTTCTATTTAAACGAAGTTACAATAATCTAAGAGAATGTCGAATATCCTCAAAAAAATAGATAAATTTGACCATACTATGGAATAGTACTACATGAGTAAATAATACATATGGGATGTCGACCATACTGTTGCACATAAAACATCAAAGTACATAGATACAAATACAATAGAGTACATGTCTGAAAGGTTGAAAAATACATGATATCAAATATATGTCATTGGACTATCAGTCGTCCAACTGCATATTCTTGTCTCCTATTCCATTGGACAATCAGGCATCCATCTACAATCTTAAGACAGAAATGTGATCCAGGTGTTTATTCTTCCCAACCACAGAGTGGTTAGCTCCCCTGGGGCTCATCTTGAAATGAAGAGAACACCAACCCTACTTGAGTGATCTATCAACTAGTCACTAATGGATTGAAAATATATCTGGTGCAAGCTGTGAACTAACTACTTCTCATACATAAAGTAGAACTAACACAGTTATGGTAGAGAGAAAGTAAAATAACCAACACAAATTCCATTATGTGTTTACATAGCTTAGGCCTAAGAATTTTATGCAATATTTCTAATGGCACGTAAAAGAAAATAATATTTACCCTTCTCTATTTCCCCATATTTGGCACCCCTTTCCCCAAAATATCTTTTCTTGAAAATTAAAAGTAATACTGAGATATAAAAAAAATTGATCAATTCCATTTCTAATTTACCCTTTTTCTTTTAACGAAAATGACCATTTAGTCAAATTTTAATTATTAAAATATAGTTTTTATTTCAATCAATATACAATTTTCTTTTATCAAAATTTAATAAAAAAAAAATTTAAAAATTCATTCTTGAAAAACAAGTAATCTCAGATTTCTAAATTTCATCTTATGGTAATCATATGGAAGATATATGTAAATTTTGAGCAAATTTAAATCACTAATTAAAGAACATCATTCACAAATTCATTGAATCCATCTTCTATTTTTATGTGGAAATATGGTTTACAAATGAGGGAAATCGAATAAGGAAAATGTTTACGTCTAAATCTGTTCTATTTTTCTATGTCTCTAAAATCATTCTAGAAATTTCAAATTTAGAAAATAGAGTTTCACTAAATTTTTTGATAATTTCTAGGATTTAGTTCTTCTATTTTCTCCTAATAATTTTACAAAAGAATTTTTTCAATAAGAATAATTTAGAATTTTAAATCTACTCATCTTTTCTTGTCTAATATTTCTGCCCATAAATAATAGATTGACTATTCTATCTTCAACTGTTATGGTTTCCCTATTTCTTCCTTCCCTAATATTTTTTTTTACATAAATAGATCTTTAAAAACCATTTTTCTACAAGAAAACCACATAAATTTCTTAAGAAAAAATAAATAAATAAATGTTATTCTGAACATACAAAACTAATGTTTTACAATTTTCTTGTACATAAAATTACTAAATGAGAAGGGAACTTGATTTTATTTAAAAATATGGAGCTCTAGCAATGCTCCCTTCCTTCTCTACTAAATTTCTTCCTTTCTCCCTTCTTGTGCATGCAGCCTTTTCTCCAAAAATATCACTCTCTATTCTTTCAGAAGTAACTCTATGTTCTATTGTTTTCTTTCTTTCCGCTCTACGTGCAGTTCTTTCTCTAAAAAAAATCCCTTCCAAATTTTTGAGTGACTCAGGGATTTATAGCCAAAGGGCTATTGACTAAAAAAAAAACACATTCCCAGACTATGTGAAGCACATTTTGGGGATTGGCAAAGAGTCAAGTAAAATCATTTATTACTCCCCCAAAATTCGGTGAAAAAGCCTCTTTTCCAGCCACAAATTATGGAGGATATTTTTTATTATGACATCTTTTCCCCTTTAGAAAATGCATCGTCCTCGATGTCATATTAAAAAGGTATCATCAATAAGAATTTATGTAATTATTGAAATAATTCCAAATTAACTAACTTTAATCTTTTTAGCAATACAAAAAGAAAAACAAACAAATTTATTTTCCCTAGATAACAAAAAGTTCAACTTAAAGCACTCACACACAAATTAACTCAATCACTTGAGCTAGAGAAAAATAAAGAAAACTAATAGTACTATTTTACCCAAACACTTACTTTACGAGCTAATTCCAGAAACTCATAAAATTTCAAAAGAAAATTAAGTGGTGTGTGCTTGCAACCATTATTCCAATCTCACCCCTATTGTGGAGATAAATCCTTCTACCTCAATCACATTTCCATCTTCGATCTACCTGTCAATCATGTTCAAACTCACTGGATCATCAATAGGTTAGTTCCTTAAATCAAAATTGAATTGAAATGCACATTTCATTTACATTTTTTATAGGCATGCATTTCATAATAATATTAACAAATAACATTTCATAAGGCAATTCAAATTGCATTCATGATATCATTCTCATTGCATCAATTTATTTCATCATAAAATAACTAAAGAAACATAACAACACTATGTCTTAATCATTTATTACAACAACTTAGATTGACAACATTCACCTAAGTCAACATAAGTCAAAATAGATCACACAAACAGTCCTATAAACTAAGAGTATTAAATCGGGTTATGACATAGAACCGATATCTTATGGAAACATATAAAGAAGTTCACTACTAAAATTAATGCATAAACTTGATAGAAATAAAAGTAAGCAAATAACTGTAGAAATGATCTATGCATATCTTCCACATCTTCCCAAGTAGCATTGTCAACAGATAATTGGTCCCATTGGACCTTATACTAAACTACATCTTTGTCATGTACCCTGATGGTACATTGATCAATGAGGCAGGTAGGCTACACCAGCACCACTCCCAGATCTTGAACCTGTAATGAATGCCAATCTACAATATGAGATCCATCTAGATGGCATGGTTTTAAGAAGGAAACATTAAAAACATTATGGATTGTGGCAAGAGTGGGTGGTAGAGAAAGTCTGTAGGCAATGGGGTTGATAACCTCCAAAACATCAAATGGACCAACATATCTCCATGCAAGCATTGAAGACTTTTCAAAAGAAATTGAGCTTTTATGTGGTCTCACACGCAAAAATAATTTGTCACCTTCCTAAAACTATCTAAAGGTACAGTTTCTATCTGCATAACTCTTTTGTCTATTAGCTGCTTCCTTCAACTGAACTCTAATCAAAGTCATTTGTTTGTCCATCTCTCTCAACATTTCAAGACCAATGATGATCCTTTCCTCTATTCTATCCCAACTAATAGGAGTATGACACTTGCATCCATAAAGTGCCTCAAATGGTGCCATTCCTAAAGAAGCATGGTAAGAGTTATTTTAGGAAAACTTCACCAACGAAAGATACTCTTCCCACTTGTACTGTTCATCCATGCAATACAAACAGAGTAAATCCTCAACCACTTGATTCACTCTCTTAGTTTGTTCATTTGTTTGTGGATGATAACCGGTACTAAAATTGTACCTAGTTCCCAAAGAAGCATTCAAGGTTGTCCAAAACCTTGATGTCATCCTGGTATCCTTTTCAGAAATAATATTCTTAGCTACACCATGTAATCTACAAATTTCTTGAACAAACTTCTTAGCCAAAGCCAAAGATCCACCTCTCAAGCTCCCTAGAATAAAGTGAGCTACCTTGGTTAGTTTTCCAACTACAACCAAGATTACATCGTGTTTACGTCAAGTCATGGGTAAACCCTAGATAAAATCCATACTGATGACTTTCCATTTATACTCTCGTATATCATGTGGATACAAAACTCCTATTGGGTGGATATGTTTAGCTTTAACTTGTTGACGTTCTAAGCACTGGGCTACAAAAGTTGTCACATCTCAGTTTAGCCTTGGCCAAAAATACAATGGCCTCAAATCAGCAATAATCTTGTTTACCCCTAGATATCCTGAAAATGGAGTGTAATGCATCTCCTCTAAAATCACCTTCCTCAACCCTTCTTAGTTGGGAATATACATCCTCTCTTGGTATCTCATGATACCATCATCCTCAATGTATCCATCGAAATGATGATCTGATGGATCTATAAGTAATGCTGTCTAAACCTTCTCATAATGGTCATCTCATGAAGGATTCTCTAACACATGTTCTCTCAATTGAGTCCTAGAAGTAGATATAGTAGAAATGTGCGTTCTTCTACTTATAGTATTTGCTACTCTATTCTCTTTCCCTTTAATATACTTAATGCCAAAATCATACTCACTTAGAAACTGCAACCAATGTCATTGTCTAGCATTGAGATTTGGCTATGTGAAGATGTATGTAAGTCCCATGTGATCTGTCTTCAACTCAAATGGCTTACCCAAAAGGTAATTTCCCCACATCACTAAAGACTAAACAATTTTTTCTGATTCCAAGTCATGACGTGCATAGTTAACCTCATATTGTTTTAGTTTTCATGAGTCATAAGCCACTACTTTTCCATCTTGCATAAGCACACCACCAAGACCTTCACCTGAAGCATCGGTGATAATTGTAAAGTGCCCATTAGGATCTAGTATGATCAAGATAGGAGTAGATGTGAGTTTCTCTTTCAACAATTGGAATGCTCTCTCACATTCCTTAGTCCACTCATATCTTTTCCCTTTCCTTTGAAGAGATGTAATAGGTGCTACAATCTTGGAGAATCCTTCCACAAATTTCCTGTAATAACCTGCAAGTCCCATGAAACTTCTAATTTCACTCACACTTTGAGGATTTGGCCACTCAAAAATGGATTTGATCTTCGCAGGATCTACTGCAATTCCATCTACAGAGATTATATGACCAAAATAATGTATCTCTTTCTAATAGAAAGAGCACTTTGATAGCTTCCCATACAACTTCTTATCTCTCAGACACTATAAAACTATTCACAAATGTTCCTCATGCTCCTCCACACTTTTGGAATAAATAATAATGTCATCAATGAATATTTCTACAAATTTATATAGACAATCCCTAAACACACTGTTCATTATGTTCAGAAATGAAGCTGGCGCATTAGTCAATCAAAAAGGCAAGACAAAAAACTCATAGTGCCCATACCTTGTCCTAAAGGTTGTTTTGGATATGTCCTCCTAGATTCAGATTTGATGATATCCAGATCTCAAATCAATCTTGGAGAAAATAGTTGCTCCCTTCATTTGATCAAAAAGTTCATCTATCCGAGGAAGAGGATATCTATTCTTAATGGTCACCTTATTAAGCATTTTGTAATCTATGCACAATCGTAAGGTACCATCTTTCTTCTTCACAAAGATTACTGGAGCTCCCCATGGTGAAACACTAGGGTGAATAAACCCTTTATCCAAGAGTTCTTGCAACTGTACCTTCAACTCATGCATCTCAGTAGTGGTCATTCGATATGGAGCCTTAGATTGAGGATCACTTCTAGGAATCACATCAATAGAGAAGTCAAATTCTCTCTTCGAATGTAACTTAGGTAAATCCTTTGGAAAAACATTCTTGAATTCCTACAAAATAGGAAGATCTTGTAAACTAGGAGGAGTGTCAAGATCTTTGACATAAGCAACATACATCGTACACCCCTTCCTCTTTTCCTTTTTCATTTGCATAGTAGAAATCTGTCTAAGCTCAAAAGACCTTTTTACTCCTAAGAGTACTACAGGATTACTGAAATCATCTAGGCACCCAACTATCTTGTCCTTATAGTTCACAATTGCCTTATGATTTATTAACCAATTGATGCCCAAAATGACATCATAGGAACCTAAAGGTGCAATGTACAAGTTTACTTGTGTTTGAAAATTAGGAAGTTCAATCTCATTACAAGATAAACATTTCTTAACCTTATGCTCTGCCTTATTTCCATATTCTACCATCCATGTTTCTAACATATATCCTGCTATAACTAGCAATTTAGAAACATCTCTAGGATCTATAAAACATCATGTTGCTCCATTATCTATCAAAATAGAAATATCATGACCAAAAAGATTACCAACCATCTGGATAGGTGTTCCTTGAAATTTAGCTTGTCCATGGTCCACAATTGCGTGAGTATGGTACTGAGTTTGAGGTCCTTTTCCATTTCTATGGGTTGATCACTAAGGAAAAACACTAGCATAGTGGTCACCTTCACAACTAGAGTAGCAACCATCTCGTGGTCCCTGTTTACCATCAGTCTTATTTCTTTTGTTATCATTCATGTTGTTGCCTCTGTTCAGGTTATGATTATCATTATTGTTTCTTCAAGCGTTTCCTCTACCTTTTACCCTCATATTTTGCACCTGTTGTTGACCAATGTCCTTTGGCTTATTATCTTGAAACTTCCTCTTGAATCCTTGAGGAGCACTAGTCCTTTGATTCAATCTGATTGAAGCTACTTGCTTTAATTTCTTCTCTTGTCTCAAAGCCTTCCTGAAGGCAAAGTCCATAGTCTCAGGCTCATGCATATCAACTTTAGATCCTATCTCCAGACATAATCCAAGTACAAACTTGCAGATTCTGAACTGCTCATCTTGCTGATAGTGTGGTACATATTTTACCAAGTGGTAGAATCTCTCATGGTATTTAGTGACAGTGAAAACTCCCCGAATCAAGTTCTGGAGTTCAGCCAATTTCCTATCATAGTATAGCTGAGGTAGCCACCTCTTACAGAAGAGTACTATGAATTATTCCCAACAAATTTCACCAGGTTTTATCCTCTTTTCATCCATCTCATTGTCCCACCAAGTGCCAACCTCACCAACCAATTGAAAAGCACCCCACATAGCTCTAGATTCACCTGAAAGATTACAAACATAAAAATACTTTTCCAAAGATATTATCCATGCCTCTACAACATAACCAATGATCTTACCATCAAATGTGGGAGGTGTGACCTTCTTGAGGTCCTTATTCAATTCTTCCACCATTCTTTCTCTATTATTAGGTACATTTACATCCCTATGATTTGCATTCAGTTTATGTTTCTCTTCATTCCTCCTATCCTCTACATCCTTCCTCAATACTTCTAAATGTTGGTCCTCATCTAGTTTCCCCCGAGCTTCAAGTCTCTGATCCTCTTCCCTATTTCTTTTTGCCTCTTCATTCTGTCTACCTCTTGCATCCTCTTCAAGTTTTTGCATATGGTTACTTTTTTATTGTAAGAAGTTGTTTTGTTGTGACAAGAGGTTTAGGATCTCATCTAGCCTTGGGTTAGGTTCACCATTAACCCTTCCATTACTAGATCTAGCCTTGTTATTGTTTTGGGTTTGCATGGTGAGAAGATGAATTTCTACACCAAGCATGAGTACACATCTTAGCAATAGTAGACCTTGGTCTGAGTGTTTAAACTTTTCTCTGATACCACATGTAAAGATCATTTCTTACTCAAAAGAGACACCTAATCTCTACAACCAAAAATTTGGAATGTCCAAGTCAAAAGTAAAATTCTACAAGATATAGAGACTTTTCCGTCTTAATTAATTTCATTTCTGTTTAAATGAAGTTACAATAATCTAAGAGAATAATACATGAGTAAATAATACATATGGGATGTCGACCATACTATCGTACATAAAACATCAAAGTACATAGATACAAATACAATACAGTACATGTCTGAAAGGTTGAAAAATACATGATATCAAATATTGTCATTGGACTATTAGTCATCCAACTACATATTCTTGTGTCCTATTCCATCAAACAGTCAATCATCCATCTACAATCTTAAGATGAAAATGTGATCCAGGCATTTATTCCACCCAACGCCCATAGAGTGGTTAGCTCCCATGGGGCTTATCTTGAAATAAAGAGCACATTGACCCTACTCGAGTGATCTATCAACTCGACACTAATGGATTAAAAAGAAATCTGGTGCAAGATATGAACTAACTACTCATACATAAAGTAGAACTGACACGGATATGGTAGAGAGAAAATAAAATGACCAACAAAAATTCCATTATGTGTTTACATAGCTTAGGCCTAAGCATTTTACACTAGATTTCTACTAGCAGGTAAAAGAAAGTAATATTTACCATTCTCTGTTTGCCCATATTCGGCACCCATTTCCCCAAAAGATCTTTTCTTGAAAATTAAAAGTAATACTGAAATATCATAAAATTTTATCAATTCCATTTCTAATTTACCCTTTTTCTTTTAAGGAAAATGACCATTTAGTCAAATTTTAATGATTGAAATATGGCTTTTATTTCAATCAATATATAATTTTCTTTTATCAAAATTTAATAAAAGTAAAAATTAAAATTTCATTCTTGAAAAATAGGTAATTTCATATTTCTAAATTTTATCTTATGGTAATCATATGGAAGATATATGTAAATTTTCAGTAGATTTAAAGCACTAATTAAAGAACATCATTAACAAATTCACTGAATCCATCTTCTATTTTTATGTGGAAATATGGTTTACAAATGAGGGAAATTTTATAACAAAAATGTTTATGTCTAAATCTGTTATGTTTTTTTGTCTCTAAAATCATTCTAGAAATTTCAAATTAAGAAAATAGAGTTTCACTAATTTTTTTGATAATTTCTTGAATTTAGTTCTTCTATTTTCTCCTAATAATTTTACAAAAGAATTTCTTCAATAAGAATAATTTAGAATTTTAAATCTACTCATCTTTTCTAATCTAATATTTGTTAAGTTTTCAGATCGCTGCAAATGTAATTGCACTGCCGTAAAAGTGTGCACTTTCCAAATGCACCGATTTTATGTATATATACATGGTAAAGACAAGAAGAGACATGTCCCTTCATGGGACATGTCCATTCATTAATCTAATTTAATAATTTAACTATATAATTATTATAAGAATATATAATAATTCAATTCTCATAATAACTATATAATCAGTTTTATTTATTTGACCGATGCTACATACATCAACACTCCCTCTTAGCTAGGGAAGATAAAATCATATATAAGATTTCTTGTGATAAGAAATCTCAAATATCTAATGAAGGCAAATATCACGTAACACATGATGATAAGTATCACATAACTCGTGAGAAAAGGAAACACCTAATATGTGATACCTGTAATACCCCAAAATTGGCACCTAATTATCTCAAGCAATTTTGGTGTATTTCTTCAATTCTATGTCATCAAAGTCCTATCTCGCTAGGCAATTTTCTCTCTCCTACTTGACTCTATTTGACTTGATGTCAGTTGCAAAGACCCTAAATTGCAATAATCAAATGCTAAATTAATTCCTAAAAGTCTTTGACTTATATTAGCTAAATTATCTCTATGATAAATTAATTTAATTCTAAAGTCCTAAGTGCTTTAAATTAAATTAAATCTACCCCTTTAGCTAATACACATCAAAAAGGAATTAATATCATTTAATTATTTGAGTGGACATCTCTCTATTTGAAAATAATTATTCAAATTATTCAAATTAGTCACACCCCCATATGTGGCATAAATTCCACTTTTTAATTAAATAATTCCATGCCTATTTGTCCAAAAAGTGAAGAGCCTTAATGGAAAATGAAGTCACTTAGGACATGTGGCAAAAGGAGTTACATGCGAGATTCCCCCTCTTTTTCTATTTAAGAGCTTGCCTTTTCATTTCAAAGGATGGAATTTTTGAGAGCATAGAGATTATAGTAAAATTCTACTACATTCTTTGAGATTCATAGCTTTTGATTGTTATCATTTTAGTTAGTTCATTTAGTATAATATTGCATTTTTCATCTTCTTAGTTTACTTACTTGTTCTTAGATTTAGTCACATTTTCTTTTGAAAACTCTAAAAAGAACTTGCATTTTCATTTTAGATTACATGCATCCATACTAGATTACTTGCATTTTCATTTTAGATTACATGCATCCATATTAGAATACTTGCATTTTCATTTTAGATTACATGCATTCATGCTAGATTGCTTGCATTTTTTATTTCATGCCTATGCTTTTCTTTTAAAATCCTCCATTGTAGTTCGGTCTTATGGTTATTGGCTTTCGATCTGAGAGCAATCTTGAAAACACCCCATCTACATAGGAGGCAACAGATCGCTTCACTATAGATTTCGGATTGAATAACTCATATTCTTTTCTGTAATCTGATCATGTGAGTAATGATCATGTTGTGTGTGTGTTGAATTTGAGGTCACATTCACTCATACACATTTTGGCGCCCACCGTGGGGCAGAAAAGATCAATTTTTGGCCTCATTCTTGATTGGTTTTTCAGTTTTAGTATTGGTTCCAGGCCTTGTACGGACATGTACAGCTTGGAAACCTTGTAATATAATAATGGATAGATAGAATGATGAATCTTCTTTCTCATGCTTTTGGTTTGGTTCATTTTTATAAATAAATGAATAAGTTATTATCATTTTTGTGAAAGTGGGTATTTACAGATTTGAGATTCTTTGAATACAGTCAGATTGAAACATCTGGTACGGAAAAATTGTGAAGAATCGGTATCTCTAATAATATTCATTGAAAATATATGTGAATTATCTTTCATTTCCTTTTGGTTTGAGTCATTTTTATACAGATTTGTGAAAGTTATGGGCATTTGAGTGAAAATTAGTTTTTAACAATCTGTATTGGAGTTGCAGGAAATGATTTATTCTTAGAAAATGATTTATGAATGGGAAAAATAAATAGCTTACATATTTGGAAACTAGATTAATTAATAGTTACTATGAAATTTTTTTGGTTTCACTTGGATTCTTTTTGAGAAAGATATGTGATTCCCTAGGCAGGGCCTGGTGTTTTAAATCTGGTTTATGACAGAAAAATGGCAGTCTGAAAAGGTCATTGGTTGAGGAACCAAATTGAATCATAAGACCTTGTAATTTTGGGAAATGATAGTTCTTGATGTTGGCTAAAAACTTCATTCTTTTCAGAAATTTTAATATTGTGATTTTATGGGTCAAATAAATCAATCTTTAAAGACTGTCTTGAAGACAGCAATGTTACATATCTTACGGTTTGCCATTGATTTGTCTTGATTCTATACTTTCGGATGTGTGCTAAATGCTGGATTGAAGATCTTTGGACCTAAGGTGAGTTCTTAAAATCTCTATAACACTTGGTTTGGGCATAAAATTAATCTCTCATGTGTTTGGCTTGAGTGTTACATGCTTTCATAGAACACATTTTTTATGCTCTTAATGGGAAATAAACGAACATAAATTTACTTTCATAGAAGTTTGTGTTTAAGTGCATGCTTGTCTTTTAAACATTAAGTAATTCTTGGTTCCAATATCAAAAAAATCTCATTGAGTAATCTAGGGCATGGATTCATTCCTTTTTTACAGGAAGAGTTAAATGCACCACTTTGTGGACTCACTTCATGTTTACTTGGAAAGTTAAATATTCCATGATTCAAACCCTTTTGCACTTATGAGTAGTATTGATTAGCAGTCTTAGATTACTTGTGATTGATCTAGATTTCTATTTTGGATTATTGGACTCACTAATCCGTCGACCCCTCATTTCCGCCCTGTGGTTGCAATCTCAGCACCACATTAAAGGGGAGGGGTCTATAGGAAAGAAGCGTTAATTATTCCACTAGGCAACCCTTTTGTGCTTTTTGAAACTCACTTTTTTTCTAGGTTGTGGACTCGTTTGTAGCTTGTGTGAGGTGTTAAGTGTTCCACCTTGTGGACTCACCTCATATTTGCTTTAAGCGTTAAGTGTTCCACCTTTAGTGCTTTTCAATACTTTTTGATAGAGAATTACTTACTTTTCATTTTTTTAGAAGGCCTGCTTGGGGATTTCATCACCTCAAGGGACGACCTTAACTCCCGTGTTTCGGTGGAGTATAAATATCGGGAGGTGAATCCAAAGACACCTCTCTTGGGAATGAGTTAGATTTCACTCTTGGCTAAGCCTCAAAGAACTTTATACCTTTGAGAAGTGAAGGAGGAGATTTGGGTTACCGTCTCCCCCCGACTGTGTGATTTCTGTTTCTTCTCATCTATGGATTTGTGCCTCATGTACCTTGCGTATATCAAGGACTCCTTTTAGAAAAGCCATGTATATCCTTGTAGACAACTTGCTAGGATGTTGTTGTGTTTTAAGTGCCTGCTAAAACATTTTCAAGAACATACACAAGTAGAGTCCTTAGGGAGTAGAAATACTAAGTCACTATTCATGTTCATGCGCAAGGTTGCTTTGTCCCTTGCCCATTGCTTGAAGACTATTTTCTTGAACTCCTTGATTGTTATCTTACGTGCTTGATCAATGACATAAATCTGATCTACCTTTTTGTCCGTGATCTATTTTTCTATTTTCCTGTCGTTCATCATCAGAAACTGGTTGTCTTGAGTTAGGAATCGATCGATCTTTGCTTTGACTCGCATTGTCTCTCATCTATTCATCTTATCTCTTTATGCCTTTTGTACCTCACGTTGCAATAGTCTTATCTTGGCTGTTCTATCCATCTCTTTTGAT
Source organism: Chamaecyparis obtusa (assembly GCA_027943335.1). Lineage (NCBI taxonomy): Eukaryota > Viridiplantae > Streptophyta > Pinopsida > Cupressales > Cupressaceae > Chamaecyparis > Chamaecyparis obtusa. The sequence goes on along the minus strand of BSBK01010242.1, from coordinate 269,822 downwards.
GACTCATACCAGGTTCATCTTGCATCTTGGTTGTTCTAGCCATTCATCTCCTTTCATTATCTTTGAGACAGAGTCTAGCTTTATCCTGAATCTTTGCTCGTTACATCTTCGTCTATGACTGTCACGACTCGAAGTGGCAAGACTTATCCCATTCAGAACATTGATCAAGATTGAAGTAAACCTCATAATCAAGACATAGGTCATTCTGAATCTGTTATGAAATCTGAACTTCATGAGGGATCCTCACATTCCTCCTCATTCCAAGAGTATTACAATCCATTGTTTCAGATACAGTCTCACTTATTAGTTCAAGAATATTATAACCCATTGTTTGAAGACCAACAAGACTCTGAAAGGTCACTTTCTAAAATTGAACCTATTGATCCTTTCAAACCTATCGACTCTTTCACGATCTCTCATAATACTACCAACAAGATGGGAGATCCATTCCACTTCCCAAGGGGAGGCAAATTCAACAAAATTCATGAGCAATCCCCAAATGACCAAGGTCATGGTCAGTCTTGAAATGACAAGAGTTATGATCAATCCCACAATATTCAATATTTGGTCAACATCCAGGACCTTTGCAATTTGAAACAACGACAAGGGGAGCCCCTCCTAACATTTCTCCAGAGATGGAGACAACTATACACGAAGTATCCGCATGAATTACCTGAGTCTGAAAAGCTTGATATCTTCTTGGACAATTTGGTCCCAAATTTTGGATACCAAGTACGATTACAAGGTCCCCTCACTTTTCTCAATATGATTAGGTGGGCTATGAGGATAGAAGTGTTTATGGTCAAGAAGGGAGAATTGACTTTGAATCAAGACAACAAGAAAATACCTTCTCCCTTGAACATGGATAAGGATAAGATTGTCAACAAAAACATAGATGTTATGAATGACAGGGTTGTTGACAATGTGATGCCAAAACCCTCAAAGTCTGTCTTTAATCTTAGCTCTAGCATACAAACGGTCAATGCCACTGAAAAGGCTGCAACAAAAGCTCAACCACCTTCAAGATTTGCTAAAAACAAACCTTGGATCTCTCAACCCAAAAATAACTCCACTTCCTTGGGAGAACCTCTTGATGTGGTTTATAGGACTTTGATGCAGAACCATAACAAGAATTCAAATCATCAGGAATTCAAAGACTCCTTTCCTCCTCATGGGAAAAGTGAATTATCCAAGTCTAAAGATACCAACGGTGTGGTCAACTATACGTATGATACTAGCGACATTGTCATCAACGAGATTGAACCTGTTGATGTTGAGTACTATGACATGATCACTACTCCAAGGAATGAGGATGCTCCTAAACCCAAAACTCCCTTTATCTTGCAAGGCCTTGCGTCTCCCTCTTATAACTCTACATAGTCTCTAGCTTGTGCGAATGCTATCACTCAATCTTGTGTGAAGATTGTTCTCAAAGGTCCCAAACCTTTGACATCTAGACCAAAACTATCTATGGATAAAGCCCTCACCAAGGCAAATGCCCCCAAAGATCTCAATCTCGACCAGTTTCAATCTATGGTGGGTCATTTGACCTCACCTCATTATTTGTCCTTCTCTAAAGAAGATGATCACTCTCCAAGCCACCCGCATAATGCTCCCTTGCACATTGAAGTTATGGAAGGTCCTGAGCATGTTCACCGCGTCCTCATTGACAATAATGCTAGCCTAAATACTTGCTTTGCTAAGTTGCTTACCCAAATGACAGACAACTTTGTTCCCATCAATAGAGAGTCCATTGAGTTCTATGATGCTAAGCTAAAAGAAATAGAAAAGACCTGGAAGATCAAAGATATTGGCATGGGGGAATATCAGTTTGAGTCCATGTTGACATTGACAACTCTCCCTCCATCTCCACGTTCCTATGAGGAACCTTCTGAAGATGGATTTGGTATTAGCTATCAAAGCTATGAGCTTGACCAACCTAGCTGCAGCTTGCACTCACATGTAGATTTAGATGATGAAGAAACACAGATTCAGCCTATGACATATGAAAGACCTTTGAATGATCAAAATTTTGATTTAGACTACCAAAAAGAGTCTTATCTACCTTCTCAAGTGCTTCAAGAACATGATCTTGGTCCTCACCAGGAGGATTTTATACACTCTACTAAACAAATTTCTACTACTGTAGCTACTACTGAATATGTCACTACCTCTAATGGCACACATACTGATTGGGAGAAACTATTGGAAACTTCTCTTATCTTGGGTATGCCTCAAGGTATGCCTATTCTAGATTGTTCTACCACTTCTACTATTGAACAAAATCCTACAGCTGCCAACTCTAATGGCACACATATTGATTGGGAGAAACTATTGGATGCTTCCCTTATCTTGGGTATCCGCCAAGGTATGCCTATTCCAGATTACTCTATTGCTTCTACTACTAAACAAGATCCTACTGTTAAAGAAACACTTCCTATGTTAGATGATAACTATGAAGAAAGTCTACCTCCGACTATGTCTCTAGCTGAATGGGACTCTATATCAGATGCTACTATGGAAATACCAGTTGATGCTATGCACCTATATGCTAGTCTTAACAACTCAGAAAGAGGAGAAAGTTATGATCCTCCAGATCAAGCTATTGATGATGATCCTTTCCACCCTCTTGTAGAGATCATTCCTATGGCTTCTAGGCCATCTACTCCAAGCTATACTCCTATTGCTCCAACAAATCATGGGTATGTAAGACCCCATTCCGTTAGAGCTTCATGGAATATTGGTAGATCCAGAATTGAAATGGTTCCTGTTCGTGCACTCTTACCACCTGAAAGGGGACCTAACTCTTGGAATAGACCATCTTGGAATAGATCATCTTGGTTAGGCTCACATAATATTCCTCCAAACTTATTTGACTCTTCTAAGATGACTCACAATCGACAATGTTCTATGGAAGATTACTTTCTTGATCTATCTGATGCATTCATTAATGATGAGGATGATACTGATATATTTGCACTTGAGCCCATCCCATTGACTTTTCTTCCCCCTTCATCTCCCATAAAAGTGGCCCATCCACTTCCATTTCCACCTCTCCACCTGAACCGGTCATATAAGACTCTTTCATCCACCATTCTCGAGTCTTTTGGAAGTAACTTGGATGTGAAACATAAAAACAAAAATAATAAGAATCCACTTATATCTCAAGGTCACCATGTCCCATCTAATCGACATGTGACTACGAAGAAAGAGAATCAACAGAGGTGTTCAAAAGACCATGAAGGTCCTCAAAAAGAAGACAATCAAAAGCCAGAAAATAAAATAAGAAATGGATCTCAAAATCCATTCTATAGGCATTGTCATCAAAAGCACCTCAAAGTAAAGAAGGAAAAATTCAAAAGCTATGTGGATTCCAAAGAAAGGAAAAATCAAAGTTGTCATTCGAGCTTCCAAAATTATCATACTTCCCTCCATTCCATCACCCTTGCCTCTCATACTTTACCCTCTTCACTCCATCTTGCCTTTTCCCAAAGTGCATATCAGTATCTCCTTATTTCTAATGACATGACTAAGAAAAATCTAGAACGTACTCTCCCTAAGCATTTAGAGCATGGGAAATCCGACGAAGAGTTAAGATGTGTTCATGAGGATATTTTTGGGTCTTTCTTAAGTGATATTTCCTTGACTATGGATCTCTTGACGGTTGGGCACTACTGGTTGGATCTCCTATTACTACTCCAACATATGGTTTTGATTCTGCTAACTACTACTACAAATGACCATGTTCTCAGAGATCTACCACTGAGGGAGAGGCACTCAAAGAGCCAATCAACGCTCTTCATTTGAAGAACTTCTACAGCTGACATTCTCTATGTGCTCATGTACAAACTTATTGGTCTTGAAAAAAATCCTAAAAATTGATATATTGCAAAAAATCCTAAAAATTGCAAAATGTCCTGAAAAAATGATCATCTTAGTGAAAACCTGGCAAACAGGTGCTTTGATGTATCTATTATCCTGGTGAAAACCTGGTAAACAAGCACCTTGATAATACAAAAAAAATAGAAAATTTCAAAAATACTAAAAAATATAGAAAATTTGAAAAAATACAAAAAAAAAAGAAAAAATGAAAAATTCAAAAAAATGAGATATTAAAAAAAAAAAAAGCAAAAAAGCAAAAAAAGAGAGAAAAGTACAAAAAAAATTGAAAAAGAAAAAAATGTGTCATTGCTGAAAACCTGGTAAATAGGCATCATGGTAGCAAAAATAGAATCTCTGTCAAGTTGGTGAAAACCTGGTAAACAGGTGCCACTTGTTTCCTAAAGTAACATCCTCTCTCAGCATCGCTTGGCTCTTAGTTTCTTGCTTTAGTTTGCTTTCCAGATTTAGTTTGCTTCCTTTGTTTCCTGCTTTGGTTTGCTAACTCATGCACTTGCCTTCGGTTGTTTTCAAGTTTTTTCTCGACTCTTCATAGATTGGAATTGGTTCATGCTTGGGGGCACTCGCTTGGTCTAGGGGGCATTGTCCTATCACTTTCAGAAACTCTTTCGAGCATCAGTCACCAGCGACTCTCGCTACATCTGCCTGCTGATACCTAGCTCTTGTTCGACCTCTCTCTTTCAGGATCTCTCCCTTGCATCAGTCACCAGTGCTTCTCACTGTGTCTGCCTATTGTCGTTATCTCATCGAGACTTCAAAAGTCATCTTTTCGATTTGACTCCAATTCGCTTGAACATGAGCATAAACTGAAACTAAAACTAAATGTGTGTTCCTTTGAGGCATGTTGAGCTTTGTTTTCTTTGAGTGCTTGTCTATTTGCTTTGCTTTTTCTTTGCTTTCTGCTTGTTGGTTTAGTTCCAATGATCCAAAGAATTCATATAAGAGGGGTGTATGTCTGTAAGAGCCTTCATCTCATATTGGATGGCCATGTGTACCTCGAATCCTTTTATATGAACACTTTGGTGAGGTTGGTTCTTCTCCTTGTCTTTTGAGTGACTTCTTTCTGCTACTGGTGAAATTGTAAATGCTTGCCCTGTTGAGTGAACGTAAGGGTCACTGCGAGCAATCTTTGGCAAAAGAAGGAACTCCTGCGTGCTTGGTGTGTTTGTTCGCAAGAGACATTCAGGTCATTCTAGCATTTATGCTCTAATGCTTATGTTAAATTGCTAGATTAAAAGGAATAGGTGTTCAGGTCATTCTGGCTCCTTGTGCCTTAATGCTTACATCTTATTCTGACAAACCTAAGACTTATGTCATATTCATATTCTCATGATAGCGATATTAGTGAGGATTCTATGACATCTTGCGATTGTCCGAACTTGAAAGGCTCTATGATGATAAATACGGTGAGTCCAACAACCAAGTCCTAGGGTTTGCATTTTCATTTAGACTTGCATCTTTCATTCTAGGCTTGCATTTGGAGCGCTTTCTTATTTCTCTCTTGATTGCTTTTTGTTCATTGGAGGTTCTCCTCTTCCATCCTAGTTTCATCATGATTGCACAAGTTTTCGGGATCGAAATCGAAATCTGACATCTCTACATAGCTCGAAATCACATTTTAAATTCTGAGACCCTTTGGGATCAGATGCTTGTGTAGTCAGCCTTCTGGTGTCATCTTCCTACCAGATCCTCATCTTTGCATCATGTTCTTGAGATCTTTTCTCTATTCATCGAAGTCAACTCTAGTCAAATTTGGTTGACTATGGTCAAATTTGGTCAACAGGACCTCTGCATTGCTCTGATTTGCTTCTGCATCTTCTCGATGCTTCTTTAATCTGCTCTGAATTCTTCTCAATCTTTGATCTTATCTTTATCTGTAATCTCTTGCTGTCAATCATCTTCTGACGTGTCATCTTTCGATTTCACTCCCGAGGGGGTAGGATGATTGCATCATTGAATCTTGTCGAATCAATTCTTGAATCAGTCTAATCTGAATCTTCAGTTCTCATTGCTTGGGGCATCTCGGTGCCTCATATCCTGTTATCTTATCATCTATCTCTTAGGTATCTGTGCAATCTAACTCAGATCCTTGAGAATCAAGCTTCGTTCTGGAGATGGTTCTTGAAATCTTTTAGGTATTGGGGCAATCTAACCCTGATTCCTGGGAGTCAAGCTTCGTTCTGGAGATGGCTCTCAAAATCTCTTTTAGACCGTTATCTGGGCAATCTAACTTGGGTCTCGGAGGGCTAAGCTTCGTATTGGGGCAATCTAACCTTGATTCTGGAGATAATCCTAAATCTACATCTTCATCAATTGGTATTGGGGCAATCTAACCCTGATTCTGGTTCTCTTCTAAGACCGATGTCTTTGCAATCTAACTTAGACTTAAGAAATTCTCATCATCTGTCACTTCATACTTTTCTTTGAATCAACGCACTGCTCGCACATCAATTCAAAAAGGGGCAAAATGTAATACCCCAAAATTGGCACCTAATTATCTCAAGCAATTTTGGTGTATTTCTTCAATTCTATGTCATCAAAGTCCTATCTCGCTAGGCAATTTTCTCTCTCCTACTTGACTCTATTTGACTTGATGTCAGTTGCAAAGACCCTAAATTGCAATAATCAAATGTTAAATTAATTCCTAAAAGTCTTTGACTTATATTAGCTAAATTATCCCTATGATAAATTAATTTAATTCTAAAGTCCTAAGTGCTTTAAATTAAATTAAATCTACCCCTTTAGCTAATACACATCAAAAAGGAATTAATATCATTTAATTATTTGAGTGGACATCTCTCTATTTGAATTTAATTATTCAAATTATTCAAATTAGTCACACCCCCATATGTGGCATAAATTCCACTTTTTAATTAAATAATTCCATGCCTATTTGTCCAAAAAGTGAAGAGCCTTAATGGAAAATGAAGTCACTTAGGACATGTGGCAAAAGGAGTTACATGCGAGATTCCCCCTCTTTTTCTATTTAAGAGCTTGCCTTTTCATTTCAAAGGATGGAATTTTTGAGAGCATAGAGATTATAGTAAAATTCTACTACATTCTTTGAGATTCATAGCTTTTGGTTGTTATCATTTTAGTTAGTTAATTTAGTATAATATTGCATTTTTCATCTTCTTAGTTTATTTACTTGTTCTTAGATTTAGTCACATTTTCCTTTGAAAACTCTAAAAAGAACTTGCATTTTCATTTTAGATTACAAGCATCCATATTAGATTACTTGCATTTTCATTTTAGATTACATGCATCCATATTAGAATACTTGCATTTTCATTTTAGATTACATGCATTCATTCTAGATTGCTTGCATTTTTTATTTCATGCCTATGCTTTTCTTTTAAAATCCTCAATTGTAGTTCGGTCTTATGGTTGTTGGCTTTTGATCTGAGAGCAATCTTGAAAACACCCCGTCTACATAGGAGGCAACAGATCGCTTCACTACAGATTTTGGATTGAATAACTCATATTCTTTTCTGTAATCTGATCATGTGAGTAATGATCATGTTGTGTGTGTGTTGAATTTGAGGTCACATTCAATCATACACAATACCTAGTTTTACATATCACCTAACATGTGATACCTAGTTTTACATATCTCCAAACATGTGATATGAGGAATCACTTGACACATGATACCCAATTTTACATATCACCAAACATGTGATATGAGGAATAACCTAACACGTGATACCTAGTTTTACATATCACCAAACATGTGATATGAGGAATCACCTTAGATCATGATACCTGATTTTCATATCACCTTAGATTGTGATACAAGGATATAGTAATTAGAGAACATTACATTCCCCTTACATATAACCCTATTATGGTATGTGCACTGACATATCAAAATGTCTACCATAACAAATCAATATTACAAGATTGACCTTGTAACATCAAATACAAGTGGTCATTGTCTAAGAAGTCATCACCTCTAAAAAATGTACCCCTTCTAGGTCGGCCCTCCATGAAACAACCTACTCCTCTACAAATTAGTGCCCTTGTCCATTAACTAATAGTTAATTATCAATTAACTACAATAGCCACATACAAGGCATATAAATATGCCTAGCAAATCACTAAACTATTCTAGGGAGATGTATTTATCATGAGGCCATATATCAAGGAAATTACATGCATTTTAGATATGTCTAATCTGAAAAAAAAATTAGAACATTAATATGATCAAGTTATCAGAATTTAACACCCCCTCTTAACTTGATAATATAAATGAGAGAAACATATCTAGCCACATCGTTATGATGACTGAGCATAGATTTGTACTCTATATCTATCTGATTCTTCTAAGCATTTAGTATCATGGTACACATGATACTTTGTCATATTACTAAACCTGTAATATGAATTATCACTAATACTTGTGATAACAGTATTACATGTGATGCAATACATAGGATAAAATTTGAAGAACGATTAAATTCTTTCTTTATCCAAATTGTGACTCATAGGCACTAACAAGTCTATATCCCAATATGATCCTAAATTAAGATTTGCTAGTACACAGGATAAAATCCAGAGAATGATTAAATTCTTCCTTTATCCAAATTGTGACTCATAGGCACTGACAAGCCTATATCACAATATGATCCTGAATTAAGATCTACTAGTACATAGGATAAAATCTAGAGAATGATTAAGTTCTTCCTTTACCCAAATTGTGACTCATAGGCATAGAAATGTCTATATCACAATATGATCTTTAATTCATCTAGATTTGCCAGTAGTTCCCTACTATTGTAGAATATTATCTCAGAGATCTTCATCTCATATAATGTCTATTCATTATCATAGAGATCGTCAACTGAAGTCCTTTTTTGAAGTGATCTATCTTCACTCAAGAGAGGTTTGGTAAGAATATCTACTATCTGATTTGCAATACAAATGTATTTTAACTTGACAGTATTCCTGTCTACCATATCTCTTACATAATGGTAGGGAATTTTACTATGCTTGGATCTGTCATGATCAACTTTCTCCTTGGAAAGTGCTTTGGTAAGGATGTCTGTAGTTTGATCTCTTGTACTAATATATTCCAACTGAATCACTTTCCTTTCTACTATGTCTCTTACATAGTGATAAGGAATCTCTATAAGATACAACAATAATAGATCACTGATGTTGAAATTCCATCCTATGAATCATAGTCCTCTAGTTGTTGATCACTAAGGAACCCATCTTGACATGGTTAGCTCCCTCTGAATCAAGATTCTCAAATGTCCACAAATGCAGAACCATTAGTTGCTCCCTTTGAAGCTCAATATCATGCATTAACCTCTTGACCTCCTTTCCCAAGGTTTTTTATAACGGATTTTCAAACTCCCTCTGAATGTTAATTTCTCCTTTTCGAAGATACTAATCACCATTTGTATAGACTCTTCCTCTTTGATAGATGTCTCAAATCAGTCCTTAAGGACAACTTGAGCAGGCCCCCTTTTCTCCAATTTGAAGATAATCATCCCAACCAATAATACATCTTAAAAGAAACATCTCTTTCTTTGCATAAGGTAAATAATATTCAATTCAATCATAGAGAGTGATGTATCACAATAAAAAACATCAAAACATTATAGTACTCTAAGCATCCAATGATCATGCATGTGATCTTTTTCAAGTGTGTCTATAGTAAAAGAAATATCACACCTCTAACACAAGAATCTCTGCACAATCACCCTTGTATCAATACCATAAAAAATTAGCTTTAGTAAGAAAAGGTCTAATACTTTTCCAGGTACCAATAGCAGCTACACCATTACAAGTTATGCTTATCACTAGTCAGAATGTTACACTATGCAATAAAACTATCAGTTCTTGTATTCCAATAATTATGAAAAAATACATTAGACTGATGTCACCACAATGTCCTCTCAAATCCTACATCAAACTTGTCACCTTAATTGCAATTCACAGCAGTGATACCCACACCATTAATCATCGAGCCTCTACATTCTTTAATAGACTTCTCTATATCTCATCCAACGACAAAATAGTTGACAACTGAAAGAAGATGGTGTACTATTATAATTGTTCACCAACTTCTCATAACTCCTTATTGGTTACAACTGAAAATGGGAGACGTATATATTTCTCCATTGGAATCTAATAGGAGGAAAAGGAGTAACTTCCCTGGTCCAATCAGTAGCAGAAAACAATATAGTGCCTTAAACATAGAGCTATAACAACCTATGTCTACCAACATACTACCGCAAGTTGCAACCTTCTCCAAGTGCGACTTCTTGAGAATTTCCCAATGCCTTTTCTATCAAATCCATTTTATGCGCAAATGCGTAGAACTTGTGGTCAATGATAACTACATCTGTATAATGTCCACTCCATCTGTGTAGATGCATCCTTTCAGCGGAGGTATTAAGTTGCTTGTCGATGCCTCTAAATTATGTGAGCAAATGATAAATAGTTTGATCCTTTAGATAATGTGATGATTATATTATGCCAGTCTCAGGCCCGACTAGAAACTCAACTTGGCGAAGCCTTCATATAATATGTTCCAGTATGGTATCCGCATGAGCAAATACAGATGGCTATGATTTTTATTTTTATTTTAAATTTTCCTCGTGACAAAATAGCGATGCTAGGCTGAGTCAACAACAAAAGTAATGATCTTCAGATATTCCCAAATGACTATTGTTGTCATGGTCCATTCCCAAAATACGATCTTTGTTTGGAGATAGTTCCTGTTTCTTGAGTCTTCGATTACGGCCTCCAAATTAAAACCCTATGGAAAGTATAACATTCACCAAGTGCCCGATGAATGTTATACAAGTTCTAATAGGAATTCTTTATTAATATATGTTTTTCATGCCTCCATTAGTTCTGCAAAAGTCTGAATATCTCAATTGATGGGCAGTGAAGTTACAGGGAGTAAATACAAACTTGAAGACCCAACATAGGTGCCTCAACTAGGAAAGAAGACATAGGATTATGCTATGCTCAATGGAAATTTAACTCACACTGGAGTTTCTCAATAGTCATCTCCACATAACATGATAACCATTACAGGTTATGTTATTTCTCCATATTTGCAAGGTCCCATATCACCTTCCCTTGATACTATCATTTGCAAGTCCCAAATTTTCAAGTACATAGCCATTCTTCTGCAAGGTCATAAAAGTCAAATCACAAGTGTTCCTATGCATAGGAAAAATCATCGAGGAGAGCCACAACCTTCCAATCATTGATATCATTTACCATTCTATATTGCCATCCACAGATATATAGAAGTAGAGATACATTCATCATCAAAAATTTTGGAACTTGTATTCATCGCACAGATCACTAAACTAGTAATTGGCAAGCAATTATATTCATGGCAATTCATCACAGATCGCAAGACAATTATGAGATGGACTGTACTCATTCACAGTGATCAGATCAATCATTGGTAGAGTCCTACCATTTTGAGATTATACTAATTTGTATTTCAGTGATATTTGTGCTTCCATACATAGATACATATCATGAGAAGACCCTCTGATTGCATGTGATCTCAACTTGGCTCTGATACCATGTTAAGTTTTTAGAATGCTGCAAATGTAATTGCACTGCCGTAAAAGTATGTACTTTCCAAATGCACCGATCTTATGTATATATACATGGTAAAGACAAGAAGAGACATGTCCCTTCATGGGACATGTCTATTCATTAATCTAATTTATTAATTTAACTATATAATTATTATAAGAATAAATAAAAGATTAACTTTCATATATTACTATATATATGTATAAATCATAATTCAATTCTCATAATAACTATATAATCAATTTTATTTATCTGACCAATGCTACATACATCAACAATATTTTCGTCCATAAATAATAGATTCACTGTTCTATCTTTAACTATTATGGTTTCCCTATTTCTTCCTTTCCTAATATTTTTTTACATAAACAGATCTTTAAAAACCATTTTTCTATTAGAAAACCACATAAATTTCTTAAGAAAAAAACAAATAAATAAATGTTATTCTGAACATACAAAACTAATTTCTACAATTTTCTTGTACATAAAATTACTAACTGAGAAGGGAACTTGATTTTATTTAAAAGTCTAGAGCTTTGGCAATGCTCCCTTCCTTCTCTACTAAATTTATTCCTTTCTCCCTTCTTGTGCATGCAGTCTTTTCTCCAAAAATATTACTCTCTATTCTTTCATAAATAACTCTCTGTTCTGCTATTTTCTTTCTTTCCCCTCTGCTTGCAGTTCTTTCTCCAAAAAAGTATCCCTTCCAAATTTTTGAGTGACTCAGGAATTTATAGCCAAAGGGATATTGACTAAAAAAAAATGTTCCTAGACTACATGAAGCACATTTTGGGGACTAGCAAAGAGTCAAGTAAAATAATTTATCACTCCCCCAAAATTTTGTGAAAAAGCCTCTTTCCTAGCTGCAAATTATGGAGGATATTTTTTATTATGACATCCTTCCCCCCTTAGAAAATGCATCGTCCTCGATGTCATATTAAAAAGGTATCATCAATAAGAATTTATGTAATTATTGAAATAATTCCAAATTAACTAACTTTAATCTTTTTAGAAATACGAAAAGAAAAACAAACAAGTTTCTTTTCCCTAGATAACAAAAATTTCAACTTAAAGCACTCACACATAAATTAACTCAATTACTCGAGCTAGACAAAAATAAAGAAAACTAATAGTACTATTGTAATGTCCCTAGTCGGGACCTTACGTAAATTTCTCATTTAAGCTTTGTGTGAACTAATTTTCTGTATCTCTTTACTTAAAATTATATTTCATCAATAATAGATTTGTTTATTTATCATTAATTCTTTATATCTTGATATATCATATTTATATTTATAAGATATTATTATTTAATGATGTATTATATTTTGATTATTATTCATCTTTAATATTTTATATGATATCAAACAACCAATTAATATATAACCTTGATCAAGAATATTGTAAAGTCCTTTCTTATTCTCCTTTATGTAATTTCCTGCAAAACCGACGTTAGAACAAAATACTATGTAACATTTATATGACTCATACTCTACTCTACGTTAGTAAGGGGGGGGATTTGATTCTTAAGACTGCCTCTATGTCGGGCTTCACAGAATTTCCGGCTTGGGAGACATTCACTTCCTCTAAGCAATCAGGCTATCGACACGTCATCCCTAGAGCATTGCCCATAAGAATCTCTTGGAAGCAGCTTAATGCATTCCAAACCTACGCATATGCATATGATTGGTCTTCAGTATATATACTGCCTACGTGAGATAATAATCTCAAGACTAGGGAAATGTCTTAATTTCCTCTAGCCCCCTCTAGATACAGGGATCCATCCGTATCATCCATTGTTGAGATATTCAATCTCGAGACTAGGAAATTATCATAATTTCTTCTAGCCCCCTCTAGATATGAGGTCCATCTTTTAATGAATACTTTATTCATTCTTTTTATGGCTCATATCATCCACAATAAATATATATAATAATTTAAATCCACATCAATAATATTATTGTAAATAAGTCTTTACATTAATTATAATACAATTATCCATAAAAGAATACTAATGCTCTAAAGTTAAATGTACACAATATATATATATATATATATATATATATATATATATATATATATATATATATATATATATATATATATATATATATATATATATATATATATTCTGAAGTTAAAACATAAACATATATATAAATATATATATTTACATGTAAATATATTCTGAAATTTTAAATACATAAACATATATATAAATATATTTTGAAATTTTAAATACAACATAAATAAACACACACACATATATATATAAACATGAATAAACATTTGATTTTATACCTTAGTCTCTGACGACTGTCATTACGTATGTTGCAGATCGTTTCTGAGTCTTTTTTTATTTATATTCTTTTTGATAAGCTGTATTCGTGTTTCCCTTTCCTATTCGATCCTTCAATGATTGATTCTCAACTCCTTATATATCTCAATTTACCGAATGGTCACATCTATTAGAATTCAAAAGACATGTTGGTTCTCCACTTCGGGTTTCTTCTCAAGAGATTGCATCCTTTCATAACAGCTATTGTTGCTCAACTGATTATATGATTGTTGATTAAGCTTGTATACTAATCGCATCTTTTTTTTAATCTTCAAAGTGCTGATGTGACGTCACCTTGTGCATATTCATAACTAAATAATAGTATAATATTGATTATCTAATTGTCGGTTGGATAATTAGTATAGTTGCTGGCTTATTCTTATTGATCTTCGAATATATTCTCATCGATAACAGAAGGCTTGATAGTATGACTTCATGTTATCATCGATTTATGACATTAATATGTTCTTAATTGATTAGAATAGTTAATATCACACTTCCCTCAAAGATAGATAGTCATTCTTATATTTAACCTTAATAAGTCATCATTGGTGATGGATCTGTAGGTAATTTGGTTCATCGATATTATAAATTGATTTGGTGTTGATCAATATTGACACTTGCTGTCATCATGCCTTTTCAGAACTCAATTATACTTAACACAACTCCATTTGATAATTATGATCGCTGCCTATTATCGATGCTTGATATAATTAAGGAATGTTAATCAACATTCCATATGCAAGTCACTGTTGTTTATTTGCGTTGGACATTAGTCACAGCTTGACTAATCTAAACCACCGACATTAATCTCAATTGGCCTCCTTTAATTTGCATCTTCTTGGTTATGGTGATGAATGTCCTTGAAATGTCTTATAATCATTAACGATATTCTTTTACTGTTGTTAGTAATGTCTCAAGTCCTCCCATGTTATGTACGGTAGTTTAGAGGAAAAATCAGACAGACAAACAAGGTTATGTCAGATTTTGTGTCAGACATTGTCTCCTCTATGTATTTATACCAGTCTGCAGCAGTTAAATATCAAGTTGTAATATGTTGTTCACATAGATAAATGTCATGGAATTTATTATTATATATTTTCTGTAGAAGCAACTTTACTATATATATATATGATTATTATATTTGTTATTGTTTGATTTATATGATTATTATATTTAGTATTTTTTTATAATATTATTATTCATTCATTTATTTCATATTTTAATTGGTTGTCCTCAAGCAATGACAATCTTTATATCAATCTTTCCATGTAAATGGCTTATCTTGTACAACTAGGATATCATTGTAAATTTGAGTCCAATAACCCCAAAAGGTATCAATTGTATCTCTATAAAACTAATAGATTCATATCTCTAAATTCATTTGAGTTATTCTCTTATTTTAAATCGACCCAAAAATAGAACCATATATGTTTGCAAAATATGAAATATATGTGTGAATATATGAAGACATGAAGCATACAAGAAGTATTCAAATTGATTCATAAGCCACAAACCATACACATTAATGCATGAAGACACGGAGCATACACGAAGCACACACATAATACCTACATTGTTAGATTTCTTTCTATTGACTAGGATTATTCATCGATTCATGTTTACCCTACAGGATGGCAGGATCAATGCTCTGATACCACTGTAATGTCCCTAGTTGGGACCTTATGTAAATTTCTCATTTAAGCTTTGTGTGAACTAATTTTTTGTATCTCTTTACTTAAAATTATATTTCATCAATAATAGATTTGTTTATTTATCATTAATTCTTTATATCTTGATATATATTATACTTATATTTATAAGATATTATTATTTAATGATGTATTATATTTTGATTATTATTCATCTTTAATATTTTATATGATATCAAACAACCAATTAATATATAACCTTGCTCAAGAATATTGTAAAGTCCTTTCTTATTCTCCTTTATGTAATTTCCCTCAAAACCGACGTTAGAACAAAATACTATGTAACATTTATATGACTCATACTCTACTCTATGTTAGTAAGGGGGGGGGATTTGATTCTTAAGACTGCCTCTAGGTCAGGCTTCAAAGAATTCCTGGCTTGAGAGACATTCGCTTCTTCTAAGCAATCAGGCTATCGACACGTCATCCCTAGAGCACTGCCCATAAGAATCTCTTGGAAGCAGCTTAATGCATTCCAAGCCTATGCATATGCATATGACTGGTCTTCAGTATATATACTGCCTACGTGAGATAATAATCTCAAGACTAGGGAAATATCTTAATTTCCTCTAGCCCCCTCCAAATACGAGGATCCATCTGTATCATCCATTGTTGAGATATTAAATCTCGAGACTAGGAAATTATCATAATTTCTTCTAGCCCCCTCCAGATATGAGGTCCATCTTTTAATGAATACTTTATTCATTCTTTTTATGGCTCATATCATCCACAATATATATATATATATATATATATATATATATATATATATATATATATATATATATATATATATATATATATATATATATATATATATATATATATATATATATATATATATATATATATATAAACATGAATAAACATTTGATTTTATACCTTAGTCTCTACCGACTGTCCTTACATATGTTGCAGATCGTATCTAAGTCTTTTTTTATTTATATTCTTTTTGATAAGTTGTATTCGTGTTTCCCTTTCCTATTCGATCCTTCAATGATTGATTCTCAACTCCTTATATATCTCAATTCACCGAATGGTCACATCTATTAGAATTCAAAAGACATGTTTGTTCTCCACTTCGGGTTTCTTCTCAAGAGATTGCATCATTTCATAACAGCTATTGTTGCTCAACTGATTATATGATTGTTGATTAAGCTTGTATACTAATCGCATCTTTTTTTATCTTCAAAGTGCTGATGTGACGTCACCTTGTGCATATTCATAACTAAATAATAATATAATATTGATTGTCTAATTGTCAGTTGGATAATTAGTATAGTTGTTGGCTTATTCTTATTGATCTTCGAATATATTCTCATCAATAACAGAAGGCTTGATAGTATGACTTCCTGTTATCATCAATTTATGACATTAATATGTTCTTAATTGATTAGAATAGTTAATATCACACTTCCCTCAAAGATAGATAGTCATTCTTATATTTAACCTTAATAAGTGGGTATGTGCAAGATCATGAGAGGCCAAACTATGCCCTTAAGTGGCAATGAAAAATCAGCAAATCAGGGTTAGTCAACTTGATGTGAAAATTTCAACTAGCTATGAACCTAATATCAAAAAAGTTGTAAGAATAGAATCTGTAGAAAATTGAATGTAGTTTCTAAACTACTAGGCCTTTTTTGAGAAAAAGTTAGTATGATTGGTGAAAAATATAGATTTCTATGCAGGAGTACAAAAATTTCAGGAAAAAAATAAGAAGTAGGTGTATGTTTGACCACCTTAATCATAATCAAATGATAATATTTTATTATAAGATTTTATATATAAGTAGTAGACTCATGCCCAGATGTGACGCATATTTTTTTGTAATTTTATTCCAAAAAAATAATTAATTATGAATTTTCTGCTACAACATTTTCAGACTAAAAAAACTCCCGTGTCTAACCACCTTAACTCATTCAAAACTTTACAAAATTCAAAATTTTTTTTTTCCTTATAGTAGGCGAATCATAGAATGTGACGCATTTTTTGGATTTCAAAAATGTTATACCGTTTGAAAGTTATAGTCATTTTTCAATTAGTATATAAATCAGCACTTTAGAGGTTGCTCAATTGAAAAATAACTAATAATTACTTATCGAATTGAAAATTTGACAGCAATTATATTGATAGAAAGCTAGTAATCTCCTTAAGATACCCTTTTCATTTTATCAAATTCGGGTGAAAAAAAAGTCGTCAGCTACATTGTCAAAGTCTGGAACTCAGAGAAACAGGGGAAAAACACATATTTGAGACATTCCAATTGTTGACCATGTAGGTTTGGTGCACAAAGCAATACCAAGCCTAATCGGGTACCCGATATTTACCCGAACATGACGCACAATTTTGAATTTTCACTTTGCCTCCACTTTATCCCTCCCATTTCTCCATCCTTCATAAACATATATATATTAGATATATTAAATATTATATAATATCAATTATATATTAAATGTTATTTAATATATATTTTACATTAAATATTATTTAATATATATTAATATTAAAAACTATATATTAGATTATATATTATATATATTAAATATTATATAATATACATGTTACATTAAATATTATTTAATTATATATTAATATCAAAAACTATATATTATATTATATATTATATATTAAATATTATATAATATACATTTTACATTTTAAATATTATTTAATATGATTCTGAGCACGAGCATGAGTCCCTACAGGGGCACAGTTGTGCCTTTTACAAGTGCCAAAAACCCTAACTACGCAGAAATGGAGGCTTTGAAGAATAGTTCACTCGAGGTGGATTATAGAAGCAGAGGGCAAGAGAATCACTCTGCTTCCACTGCCTATGGCTGTGAAATGGTATCTTTCCCTGCTTTTTCAACCGGAACGCTAAATTGCAAAGGTTCTCAAAATAGATTTTGGTCACCGAACAATTGTACCATGCCTGTTGATAATCTGATAGCTCAACAGAGTCATTGGGAGGTTAAACAAGAACAACCAGATGGACCTTTGAACCGGTCGAAGATTATGGAGAGCGGGGAAGGGTTTGGTAAAATGAGTAGTTGTACTAGAAATTATGCAGGTGCCATAGAACTAACCGCATTAATAAATTTAAAGAAGAGATCAGCGGCGGTGCAGCATTATGAGGAAAGGCTTGTCGTTTCGATGGTGCTGCCCCGATATTATGAAGAATGTCTTACCGCTTCAATGCCAGCGCTACCTTTGTCTCAGACTTTCGCCATTGCTTCTCATCAGTACTCTGAGATATGGCAGGGATTGCGGGCTTTTGCACAGCATAGTCCATAATAAATTCTCTATAAATCATCATGCGTTCCAGTATTCTGCGCATTTCTGAACGACTTACTTGAAGAATTTAATTTTTACCGTAATTTTTGATCCATGGATTGTCATTTTGTGCTCGAAGAGAAGCTATGGATTGCAAGAATTTGATAAATTTGGTTTATCTCATTTTCTTTCTCTGCCATTTCTGAGTAATACGATTTTGTTTTTGTCCATCTTAAATGATTTCACCTGAAGTTAATGAATTTTTTTAGATGATTTTGTCTGAAGTTTTAATGAAATTTCTTCCATGGATGCTAATGAAATCTCTTCCATGAATGCTGATAAGATGTTTAAATTCAGAGTTAATAAATTCTATAGCTTGAATGTTCTTTGTTGTAGAAGGTTATTTTCATGGTTTGTGACTCATGCAATTCCTTAATAGTTTCATTCTTAAAAGAATTCATAACTGGATTTTCCATAGCCAATTTTCTTCTTGATCATTGCAATATTTTCTCCTCCATTGACCATTTTGTAATCAGTTGATATACAATTAAATTTTTCTCTTGGCCAATTCTATGGGCTCGCAATTGAGCCTGTAGATACACAAAAGGGTTGAAATCTAGATTTGGTGGAAGAGTAGTATTAACAAAAAGTCATTCACTAACATCTCATTTGGGTCATGGGGACTCCCTAGGGGTCCTAGTACGCCTTATCACGTGTTAGGACCCCTAGGGAGTCCACATGACCCCTTTTGACACATTGGAACGCTCAAGTGTGTCTTAGGGGGTCTTAGGGAGTCCACATGACCCCTTTTGACACATTGGAATGCCCAAGTGTGTCTTAGGGGGTCTTAGGACCCCTTAAGACACACTTGGGCATTCCAATGTGTCAAAAGGGGTCATGTGGACTCCCTAGGGGTCCTAGTACACCTTCTCATGCATTAGGACCCCTAGGAAGTCCTCATGACCCCTTTCGATACATTGGAATGCTCAAGTGTGTCTTAAGGGGTCCTAGGACCCCTTCAGACACACTTGAGCATTCCAATGTGTCAAAAGGGGTCAGGGGGACTCCCTAGGGGTCCTAGTAAGCCTTATCACGCATTAGGACCCCTAGGAAGTCCTGATGACCCCTTTTAACACAATGGAATGCTCAAGTGTGTCTTAAGGTGTCCTACGACCCCTTCAGACACACTTGAGCATTCCAATGTGTCAAAAGGGGTCATGGGGACTCCCTCAGGGACCTAACGCATGATAAGGTGTACTAGGACCCCCAGGGAGTCCCCGTGAACCCTTTTGACACATTGGAACACACAAGTGTGTCTTAAGGGGTGGTAGGACCCCTTAAGACACACTTGAGTGTTCCAATGTGTCAAAAGGGGTCATGGGGACTCCCTAGGGGTCCTTACGCATGATAAGGTGTACTAGGACCCCTAGGGAGTACCCCTGACCCCTTTTGACACATTGGAATGCTCAAGTGTGTCTTAAGAAGTCCTAAGAACCCTTAAGACACACTTGAGCATTCCAATGTGTCAAAAGGGGTCATGGGGACTTCCTAGGGGTCCTAACACATGATAAGGTGTACTAGGACCCCTAGGGAGTCCCCATGACCCTGTTTGACACATTGGAACTCTCAAGTGTGTCTTAAGGGGTCTTAGGACCCCTTCAAACACACTTGAGCATTCCAAAGTGTCAAAAGGGGTCATTGGGAAACCCTAGGGGTCCTAGTATGCCTTATCATGTGTTAGGACCCCTAGGAAGTCCCCATGACCCCTTTTGACACATTGGAATGCTCAAGTGTGTTTTAAGGGGTCCTAAGACCCCTTCGAACAAACTTCATCATTCCAATGTATCAAAAGGGGTCATGGGGACTCCATAAGGGTCCTAACACGTGATAAGGCATACTAGGACCCCTAGGGAGCCCCCATGACCCCTTTTGACACATTGGAATGGTCAAGTGCATCTTAAGGGGTCTTAGGACCCTTTTGGACACACTTGAGTGTTCCAAAGAGTTAAAAGGGGTCATGGGGACTCCCTAGGGGTCCTATTATGCCTTATTACATGTTATGACCCATAGGAAGTCCCCATGACCCCTTTTGACACATTGGAATACTCAAGTGTGTCTTAAGGGGTCATAAGACCCCTTCAGACACACTTGAGCATTTTAATGTGTGAAAATGGGTCATGGGGACTCCCTAGGGGTCCTAACACATGATAAGGCATACTAGGACCCCTAGGGACTCCCCATGACCCCTTTTGGCACATTGGAATGCTCAAGTGTGTCTGAAGGGGTCTTAGGAACCCTTAAGACACACTTGAGCATTCCAATGTGTCAAAAGGGGTCATGGGGACTCCCTAGGGGTCCTAACATGTGATAAGGCATACTAGGACCCCAAGGGAGTCCCCATGACCCCTTTTGACACATTAGAATGCTCAAGTGTGTCTTAAGGGGTCGTAGGACCCCTTAAGACACACTTGAGCATTCTAATGTGTCAAAAGGGGTCATGGGGACTCCCTTGGGTTCCTAGTATGCCTTATCACATGTTAGGACCCCTAGGGAGTCCCCATAACCCCTCTTGACACATGGAAATGCTCAAGTGTGTCTGAAGGTGTCCTAGGACCCCTTAAAACACACTTGAGCATTCCAATGTGTCAAAAAGGGTCATGGGGACTCCCTAGGGGTCCTAGTAAGCCTTATCACGCGTTAGGACCCCTAGGGAGTCCCCATGACCCCTTTTGACACTTTGGAACACTAAAGTGTGTCTAAAGGTGTCCTAAGACCCCTTAAGAAACACTTGAGCCTTCCAATGTGTCAAAAGGGGTCATGGGGACTCCCTAGGTGTCCTAGTATGCCTTATCATACGTTAGGACCCCCAGGAAGTCCCCATGACCCCTTTTGACAGTTTGGAATGCTCAAGTGTGTCCAAAGGGGTCCTAAGACCCCTTAAGACACACTTGAGCATTCCAATGTGTCAAAAGGAGTCATAGGGACTCCCTAGGGGTCCTAGTATGCCTTATCATGCGTTAGGACCCCTAGGGAGTCCCCATGACCCCTTTTGACACATTGGAATGCTCAAGTGTGTCTTAAGGGGTCTTAAGACCCCTTAAGACACACTTGAGCATTCCAATGTGTCAAAAGGGGTCATGGGGACTCCCTAGGGGTCCTAGTATGCCTAATCACACATTAGGACCCCTAGGGAGTCCTTGTGACCCCTTTTGACCAATTGGAATGCTCAAGTGTGTCTTAAGGGGTCTACGACCCCTTAAGAAACACTTGAGCATTCCAATGTGTGAAAAGGGGTCATGGGGACTCCCTAGAGGTCCTAGTACACCTTGTCAGGTGTTAGGACCCTAAGGGAGTCCCCATGACCCCTTTTGACACATTGGAATGCTCAAGTGTGTTTGAATGGGTCGTAGGACACCTTAAGACACACTTGAGCATTCCAATATGTCAAAAGGGGTCATCGGGACTTCCTAGGGGTCCTAACACATGGTACGGTGTACTAGGACCCCTAGGGAGTCCCCATGACCCCTTTTGACACATTGGAATGCTGAAGTGTGTCGTAAGGGGTCTTACGACCCCTTGAAACACACTTGAACATTCCAAAGTGTCAAAAGGGGTCATGGGGACTTCCTAAGGGTCCTAATGCATGATAAGGCATACTAGGATCCCTAGGGTGTCCCCATGACCCCTTTTGACACATTAGAATGCTCGAGTGTTTCTTAAGGGGTCGTGGGACCCATTAAGACACACTTGAGTGTTCTAATGTGTCAAAAGGGTTCATGCGGAATCCCTAGGGGTCCTAACGTGTGATAAGGTATACTAGGACCCCTTCTAGCACACTTGAGCATTCCAATGTGTCAAAAGGGGTCAGAGGGACTCCCTAGGGATCCTAGTATTCCTTATGACACGTTAGGACCCCTAGGAAGTCCCGAAGACCACTTTTGACACAATGGAATGCTCAAGTGTGTCTTAAGGGGTACTACGACCCCTTCAAACACACTTCAGCATTCCAATGTGTCAAAAGGGGTCATGAGGACTCCCTAAGGGTCCTAATGCATGATAAGGTGTACTTGGACCCCCAGAGAGTCCCCATGACCCCTTTTGACACATTAGAATTCTCAAGTGTGTCTTAAGGGGTCATAGGACCCCTTAAGACACACTTGAGCATTCCAATGTGTCAAAAGGGGTCATGGGGACTCCCTAGGGGTCCTAATGCATGATAAGGCATACTAGTACCCCTAGGGAGTCCCCACAACCCCTTTTGACACATTGGAATGCTCAAGTGTGTCTTAAGAGGTCCTAAGACCCCTTAAGACACACTTGAGCATTCCACTATGTCAAAAGGGGTCATGGGGACTTCCTAGGGGTCCTAACATGTGATAAGGTGTACTAGGACCCCTAGAGAGTCCCCATGACCCCTCTTGACACATAGGAAGCTCAAGTGTGTCTTAAGGGGTCTTAGGAGCCCTTCAAACACACTTGAGTGTTCCAATGTGTCAAAAGGGGTCATGGGGAAACCCTAGGTGTCCTAGTATGCCTTATCATGCGTTAGGACCCGTAGGAAGTCTGCATGACCCCTTTTTACACATTGGAACACTCAAGTGTGTCTAAAGGGGTCCACACTTGAGTGTTCCAATGTGTAAAAAGGGGTCATGGGGACTCCCTAAGGGTCCTAACGAATGATAAGGCATACTAGGACCCCTAGGGAGTCTCCATGACCCCTTTTGACACATTGGAATGCTCAAGTGTGTCTTAAGGGGTCTTTGGACCCCTTCGGACACACTTGAGTGTTCCAAAGTGTCAAAAGGGGTCATGGGGACTCCCTAGGGGTCCTAGTATGCCTTATCACATGTTAGGGCCCCTACGAAGTCCCCATGACCTCTTTTGACACATTGGAATGCTCAATTGTGTCTTAAGGGGTCATAAGAACCCTTTAGACACACTTGAGCATTGTAATTTGTGAAAAGGGGTCATGGGGACTCCCTAGGGGTCATAACATGTGATAAGGCATACTAGGACCCCTAGGGACTCCCCATGACCCTTTTTGAAATATTGGAATACTCAAATGTGTCCAAAGGGGTCGTAGGACCCCTTAGGACACACTTGAGCATTCCAATGTGTCAAAAGGGGTCATGGGGACTCCCTAGGGGTCCTAGCACATGATAAGGCTTACTAGGACCCCAAGGGAGTCCCCATGACCCCTTTTGACACATTGGAATGCTCAAGTGTGTCTTAAGGCATCATAGGACCCCTACAGACACACTTGAGCATTCCAATGTGTCAAAAGGGGTCACGAGGACTGCCTAGGGGTCCTAACGCATGATAAGGTGTACTAGGACCCCTAGGGAGTCCCCATGACCCCTTTTGACACATTGGAATGCTCAAGTGTGTCTTAAGAGGTGCTAAGACCTCTCTCCACAGGAATCTCATTTGGTTGGATAATTGCACCAATCAATTTAAGAATGCCAGAATGTTTTATTGGTTGTGTAGAATGCATGTGGAGAGAGGTGTACCTCATATTTAGAGTTTTTTGAGTCAGGGCATGGGAAAGGGGAGCATGACAGAGTAGGTGCATGTGTGAAGATAGCTCTAGTTAAGGAGCAATTAAGGATTTTAGGTGCTGTACTTCTTGATGCTCATTCTATTGTTGATTGGTGTACTTTAGCATTGTCACAAGGGGGGACTCTTGATTCTACAGTGCGTAGATTCTTTTGGTTGGTTGAGGAGGGAACTATAGGAGATAGATTGGATTGTCAAATAGTGAAAGACTCTTCAAAAATGCATTCATTCTGAAGCTCCAATAGTAGTACATGGACCATTTGGACATGAGAGTTGGCTTGTTTTTGCCCCATGTGTTTTCAGTATGATTGGGATCATTGTGAGTCAAGTGAGTGGGTGGATACATGGGTTCCACAGTATTTGACTCCTTTATCTTTGACACTCTCTATAAGAAATGATGACATGGACACTTCAGTTGACTATGACCATCTTTTAGATCTTCTGAAGCTAGGAGATGTTTTTGCATTGGTTGCACCGCAGGGGAATAATGAGAGGTCAGATTATTGGTTAGCACGTTGTGTACGAGGTAAATAGAAGCTTGTACAACTGATGACAAATGGTGATGGGTTCACATATCCTACCGGTTTAGTTGTTGTTGCGGGAACATGGCTGCGAACATACATGATTAGAAAGAATGGAGTTCCCGCATTTGAAGACTATGAGAAGCACAAAACTATTCTCATGTATTCACACCTTTTTATAGCAACAAATGTCAAGTTGTCAAAGCATCAAGGAAGACCAAAGACAAAAGAACTTTGGACTATTACTAGGTAATAAGTTAACTTAGTGTATTATTTTCTAAGTTTGTTAAGCTTAATTTCAATACATTAATTTGACCTTTCTTAGATTGTATTTTGAGTCAATAAATTGGTTTTATATGTGGATTGTAACTTGTGCAGGAGCACCTATGAAGATGCCTATGGTCACCATGGATCCAATCAGAGATAGAAGGACGAAAGGATGCTTAATGGGTAATTGAGATCTTTTGAAGCCTATAATGGCAATTTGTAACAAGAAATTTGATTTAAAAGTTAAATGTCCTAAAACTCTTCATAAGGAATTATGACCAAAATCATGTATGGGTGGCCAATAGTGCCAAGAAGGGATCTTACATGTCATATACTTATGTCAGTTGCATGGTTTGAATTCTTACATGTTTGATTGTTGTTTCTAATGCTTTAAGGATATTATTTTTTAGCATTTCAAACAATCTATAAAAGTTAAACCTCAAACATAATAAGCTCCATAGTTCAAATTTCACAAGCTTAATCATCATTAATTTCACAGTTCAAATTTCAAACATACCACTAACAGTCAATTGAAAGCGGCTCAACAACGTATCTTTCAAACCGGCAGCGATCGGTCTCGTAATTTGGACTTCATGAGAGGTATCGACAAATCATCAAGTGCTACAGGATCATGTTTTTGAGGTCTAAAATAACCTCTCTTGATTTTGGGCGATTCGACATCATTTGTATTTGGCAAGGTGATCTCAGTCGATGCCAAAACTTGCAGTGAGGGTCAGTTGAAAGTGGCTCTACAGCGTATCTTTCAAACCGTCTGACCTGGCATCAAAATGTCTACTCCATCGACTCTAATTGGCTAGGTAAACACCAGTGACAACCCTATTCTGCCCATAGAGTCACCGGAATGCTTGTGACCATGCTCGACCCAAGTGACCCCAAGGTGCACTAAGCATGATTGGGCAGTGATCTTCTGAGGCTTGTATCTTAGACTTTGTGAGAGGTATCAACAAACCATCAGGTGCTATCGGATCATGTTTTCTAGGTCTACAATAACCTCTCTCTGTTTTGGGCGATTCGACTTCGTTTGCATTTGGCAAGGCGATCTCAGTCGATGCCAAAACTTGCAGTGAGGGTCAGTTGAAAGTGGCTCAGTAATGTATCTTTCAAACCGTCTAACCTGGCATTGAACCATCTAATCCATCAGCTCTGGTTGGCTGGTTAAATTCCAGTGACAACCCTATTCTGCCCATAGAGTCATCGGAACACTCGTGACCACGCTTGACCCAAGTGACCCCAAGGTGCACTAAGCACGATTGGGCAGCGATCTTCCGGGGCTCGTATCTTAGACTTCATGAGAGGTATTGAAAAATCATTAGGTGCTATGGGATTATGTTTTTGAGGTCTACAATAACCTCTCTTGGTTTTGGGTGATTCGACTTCATTTGCATTTGACAAGGCCATCTCAGTCGATGCCAAAACTTGCAGTGAGGGTCAGTTGAAAGTGGCTTAGCAGCGTATCTTTCAAACTGTCTGACCTAGAATAGAACCATCTACTCCATCAGCTCCGATTGGCTGGGTAAATGCTAGTGAAAACCCCATTCTACCCACAGAGTCACCGGAACGCTCGCGACCACGCTCGACCCAAGTGACTCCAAGGTGCACTAAGCACGATTGGGCAATGATCTTCCAGGGCTTGTATCTTGGACTTCGTGAGAGGTATCAAAAAATTGTTAGGTGCTACGAGATCATGTTTTTGAGGTCTACAATAACCTCTCTAAGTTTTGGTCGATTCAACTTCGTTTGCATTTGGCAAGGCGATCTCAGTCGATGCCAAAACTTGTAGTGAGGGTCAGTTGAAAATGGCTTAGCAACGTATCTTTCAAACCATCTAACTTGGCATCAAACTGTCTACTCCATTGGCTCTGATTGGCTGGGTAAATGCCAGTGACAATCCCATTCTTCCCACAGAGTCACCAGAACGCTCGCGACCACGCTCGACCCAAGTGACCCCAAGGTGCACTAAGCATGATTGGGTAGTGATCTTCTGGGGCTCGTATCTCAAAATTCGTGAGAGGTATCAAAAAAATGTTAGGTGCTACAAGATCATGTTTTTGAGGTCTACAATAACCTCTCTTAGTTTTGGGCGATTGGACTTCATTTACATTTGGCAAGGTGATCTCAGTCGATGCCAAAACTTGCAGTGAGGGTCAGTTGAAAGTGGCTCAGCAATGTATCTTTCAAACCATCTGACCTGGCATCAAACCATCTAATCCATTGGCTCCGGTTGGCTAGGTAAATGCTAGTGACAACCCCATTCTACCCACAGAGTCATCGGAACGCTCGCAACTAGGCTCGACCCAAGTGACCCCAAGGTGCACCAAGCATGATTGGGCAGCAATCTTTCGAGGCTTGTATCTCAGACTTCGTGAGAGGTATCAAAAAATCATCAGGTGCTACGGGATCATGTTTTCAAGGTCTACAATAACCTCTCTTGGTTTTGGGTGATTCAACTTTGTTTGCATTTGGCAAGGTGATATCAGTCGATGCCAAAACTTGCAGTGAGGGTTAGTTGAAAGTGGCTCAGTAGCGTATATTTCAAACCGTCTGACTTGGCATCGAACTGTCTACTCCATCAGCTCCGGTTGGCCTTGTAAACACCAATGAAAACCCTATTCTACCCACAGTGTCACCGGAATGATCGCGACCACGCTCAACCCAAGTGACCCCAAGGTGCACTAAGCACAATTGGGCAGCGATCTTCCGGGGCTGGTGCAGGGCACCCTCCACTAGTAGGAATTTGAATTGCATTGTTATGTTTGTAATAAATAGGATGGATCTAAATAGATCATCCTAATTTTGGTTTGGAATCCCTAATGTGTGATCAAGGATCTTTTGGCAATGTTATAAGCCTAAGATACCTTAGGTCATGGGGTTCACCTAGTTAGTGATAATTTGCTAGGTTAGGCTTATGGAGTCTTAAAGGTTGATTTTAGATTATTTTCACTTTAAAAATCATGTTGATAGGTTTTGATCTCAAAAAGAAATCATAAACTCTATCGAGTTCATAAAATGGCATATTTTGCAAAATTGCAAAAATGTAATAAAAGTTGTTGTTGCAACTTTCTAAAATTTCTCGAGAGATTGGAATTAGAAACCCAAGAGTCAAATGGGTTCTCCAATTGATATAAATTCATTTTTAAGGTTATATATGCTCATCACTTTGAACCATAATGGTAAGAAGTTGATTTTTGTAAACTAATGCCATAAAGGAGGAATACAAACCATTTTTGAGCCATTTCTCAGAGTTGTACGGGCGTGTACAGACTTACAGGGTCATGATTTGAATGTGGGAATACTATATTGCATGTTAGTGAACATTTTCATTGATTTGAAGAAGTTTTAGTTTCATTTGTTAAAGTTATTTCAATTCTTTTCAAAACAGTCCAGGAAGCAAGCTTTTCTAGGGCCCTGAACACTAATGGAGGCCTAACTTGCATTCTAGTCGTGGGTTTAACCTAAGAATTTGGAAAATGCAAGTTAGGTCTATGTATCAATGGATTCTAAAGGCTCATGTAGTGGCTCAAAGGGAAAGGCCTTCATGCATCAGGCCCTAGTCTAAATTTTTGAGAGGATTCAGTCTAGAAAGTAGAAGAAAGTTGTAAACAAGTGCATAGAATAGATAAGTGAGTGAAGTAAAGGTGGGTTTGAGTCATTTGGGGTTGGAGAAGAATATCTGAAGCACTATACAAGTTCCATGAACCCTATACCTCATACTTGCTTTGTAAACCAAGCTTAATTAGGCCAATTAGGTTTGTGTCCAAGGTGGGTGTTAGGTGGCACTAGAGTGGAGTTGGAAGGAAAAGCTTTGGGATCTTAAATAACTTCCAAATGGGTGTTTGAAAATGCCCTAATTGTATCAAGATACTTAGGTGTGCAAAAGTTAGAGTAGAAAACCTCTATTGAGAAGGCTACAAGGAAATTGGCGTGTAGGTCTAGTTTGCCATGGTACGATTTTGGTGGGAATAAACCAAATGTTATTTTAGAGGCCTTAGGTCATATGAGGACCATCTAAATGCTTGGGAGTAGTCAGGAAGTCCACCGGTGAAGAGTTCTATCAATAAGTTAGTTTTAGGCCTAGTGTCCCTCAAGCCAAAAAGGCATTGAAGTTTGATTGAGTGTGTAACTTTGCAAAGGGAGTTTATTGGGATAGAAATAAATTTGTTTGGTTGTGTTATACCATCAAAAGAGTTTGGGATTACCCTTAAACCTTTGTGGTTGGTTGGTGAGTTGTGGGAGGTAGTAGAAGGGCACTCCACTTTCTTGCTGTAACCTCTGCATTAGGAGCTCATATATGTAAACTGTTCGACAGAATGCTTGCAAGCAGAGCACGACATATGGAATTATAGATAGGAGCAGTAGAACTAGTAAAAGGTATCCAAAAATGAAGTTTCCAAAGCTTTTTTAGGTTAGACTGGTTGATGACAATGAGAATTGGTTTTGTACATCGACAGTATTGGCATTCAAGAACATGATAATCTATAACGCAATTTCAATATTAAGACATAATCATTTCCTGAGAATGCCCCAACACCAAATGTCAAGGAGGACCTGACATCTTCCCTGATGGATAGAACCTTGTTTCATGCTTGGTTGTTGGATTCATAGAGGTCTGGGACTATATCAGTGGGAAACTTAAGAGCGATTTTCAATACCAAGTTGATGATGCCTTCATGATGCATGATAATGTAGTTCTTTGTGTTGACATCAATCATGATTCAGAGATGTTGGCTTCAGGTTTACAGGGTGGGAAAATTGAGGAGGACGTGCTCGTAATTGAATCCTAATATATGTATGTATGATGGCTTTGACAAAATGTTTCTTGGTGTCACTTGCATGAGGTGGTATGTGTGTGGAGAGCCATAAATGACACGCTCTAGTTATAGCACCAAGCGTCCAATCAAAACACAGAGGCATTAACACTTGTGTTGCAATAAGATCCAATTGGCACTATTCTATAGGAATAGATCCATTTTGAAAGATGTAGAGTGCCAAGTAACATGGACTTTCATAAAAAAATATTACTAAGGCACTCACAAAGGGAGACTTTAATGTATTCGAGAAAGAAGATGTGGATAGACACATCCTCAAGAATTAGTTATTATAATAGGAAAGAAACAGACCGAAAGGGGAAAATAAATAAGGCTCGTAGAGGAGATTTTGGGGGTTCCGGATTCCGTCTGACCCGAGAGACTTTGTGCTAGGGGAGGGATAGATTAGGATTTTTATTGTAATGTAGGGAAAGAGGGATTTTATTTTCAGATAATGATTAATGTATAGGAATTGTAGAATCTTTGTTGTTTTGCTGTGCTCAAAGAAGGATATGTCAGCATATTAAAACTTTGATTTTAGATGCTCACTTTCTGATTGATATTCATCTTTGAATGATATTGGTTTCTTTTGAATGCATATCTGTTACATTTGATCATCAACACGATCATCTGTGGACTTTATGCTATATTTTTTCATGTATTTGGAAAGAACCATTCGTCTTTCTCTCTTAGTTTCTTTCTGTAATGCATTGTTTGGGAAAATGAAATTTGTAGTGTTTACTATCCTTTTCTTTTCAGTAAATTAGTCCCTTCGTGTCTATCTCATGTTTACGAATAGATGTTTGTAAGCCTTTATTGCTTTCAGGTTAAAAGAATTATCATTTATAGTTTAGTTGATTCATTGTAAATCCTGCACGGGGAGCTGTACCTGGATAATTCAGAGGGCGCTTACGCTTCTCAATAGCGAAGTGACCCAACTGTTGGTGTTGGTTGAGTCTTTTTGTTTGGGCTTTAAGGTTCATTTTGTAAGTGTTTCTTTGGAAGACAAATCTGTTCACCAACAAGAAGTTAAACCTCAAACATAATAAGCTCCATGAACAGGGTATTCCAGAGTAAAGAAAAACAAATGTAACTTCAACAAGATATAATTTAAATCATAATGATAATCATAGTCAAGATATAACTTCACCATTCAATTCCATAAACATGAATAATAAATATGTATATACAAAAGATGATGCAAATATAACATATAAATGAACATGTTCTATATATGTATCAAATGTATCAAAAGTATGTCCATATACAAATATGGCACATGCCATTTCAAAATGTCTGCAAAATCAATGTTTTAAGGTGTACAATGTGGCATATATGCCTATGGACAAAGCTTTTGAGGATACCTATTTTGAAAAGACTCAAGCCAAACAAACATTAGATTTTAACCTAGCATGAAATCAATCCAAAACAAAGAAAACTCTAAACTAAGCCACCTTAGATTGAGCTAAAACAGGTGCACCCAAGCACTGTTTGATTTTCTCTTGCTTAAGGGGATGTAGGTGTGCTCTCTAAGCACTTGGAGCATACTCTAATGCATTTTAAGATAATTTGAGACTCATGAAAACCCCCAAAAGTGGCACAATATTGGGTAGAACACCCAAAATTGCCCCTAAGGCTTCAAGAACTCAAAATAATGCTTTAAAGAAGATTTGATGCTATATGCTATTCTGAATAAAGAAAGAAACTATGTTAATCCATTTATTGCTAAGCTATGATGTGCTAAAAAGCTTGAAGAAAACAAAGAAATCTAACAATTAGTTGATTTTAAGCTATGATCTAACATGAAAATGGCATTATAAGATTACTATTACTTGAAAATAAAAGTGGATGGATTTGCTCTTAGAAATGAGAGTATTTATAGGCTTTTGGAAAGGTTTGGGTTAAGAGGATAGGTTAGAGTTTGGGGTAAGGTTAGAGTTGGAGTCAAGGGGATAAGGATGAAGACTTTCTAGAAGAGTCTAGGCTTTGGATGAGGATAAAGACTTTCTAGAAAAGTCTAGGTTTTCTAAGGATAAACATGAAATTTAAGAAATAAATAAAGTTTTATTTATCTCAAAGGCTTTAATGAGTTTGAGGCTCATTAGGGGAAGGGTTTGACTAGGAGTCAAAGGAGACTTAGATTAGCTTAGGGAAAGTAGGTAATTTCTCCTAAATGGATTTAGGGAAGGATTAGAAAAGTTCTAGAAGAGTCTAGAGTTTTCCTAGGGTAGATTAGGAATTGAGGATTAATATTTAATCTTAATTAAATATTCTTGAGTTGGGATTAGGATTAGGAAATGATGGGATTAGCCTTTAATCGATATTAAAGAGGGATTAGAAGATTCTAGAAGAGGTTAGTGGTTTTAAGAAAATTGGCCAAGTTTTGGGCAAAAAATAAATAAATAATTTATTTTGGGATTTTTTGTCAATTTATTAATTAAATAATTAATAAATAGGGGAATGATGTTTAAATAAGATTTAAACATTTTGGGGAAGGATTTCTTAATTAAATATTTTTAATTAAGATAAAGGGATTTAATGACATAAAAATAAATAAATAAATTAAATAAATAATTAATTAATAAATGATGATGTCATCAGGGATTTTTTTAGAAAATAAAAAATACTTTATTTTCTAAAGAATTTTTAGGTGTCTACATTTTGCCCCTCTTTGATGCAATGCCACAAGTGGCATGGCATCAAAGATAAGAAAATAAGATGCCCAAAGCTAGAATTTAGAGGAATAAGGGGTTGTACCCCCTCAAGAAAATAATGCAAGGAGTAAACGTTGTGGAATTTTCTCGAAAGGAAACAAAGAAGGAAGGACCTAGGAAGAAGGGGAGATAAATAACCAAGCTTCCAAGAGAAAAGATGAGTGAATGCAAGATGAGATGGAATGCAAAATGTAGGATGCAGCTACATGAGAGATGCAAGATGCAAGATTAATCTATATGATGTAGGATGGGGGATTTAGGGAGCTCCATGCTTTTTATCTTTTAGAGAGCACAACCTAGTTTGATATAGCAATGCTAGAGACCTACCAAGCATACGGGGATCACGAGGCCTTGTCACCAGCATTGCATAGGACTGACGCTAAAAAGACACGCAGGGTTGCCCCAACATCACACATGAAACCCAGAGGAGGCATGGTGGAAAAGATGCTAGAACAACCACAAACACACAACTGACTCACAGGCAGAAGCAAAAGATCAAAAGACCTTGCCCCAGATTATCCTCATTCACAACGCACCATGATATAAAGGATCATGGCGACTTTGAGTAGAGAACAATGAGAAACCGTAAAAAATTAACAAGACCCAAAGGACAAAATCCCAGGCCAAAATGATAACTCCAAAAGACAACCTTTGCCAACGAGAGAGATTTGATTTGATTGATGGCGGGAAGATTGGTCTGAACGTGTGGAAGGATACATTGACACAGACCTAGTGTGCTTGGTGAAAGATTGGGTCGGACAGGAAGGATACAACTAAGGGGACCCATGATTAGGCTTAGGTCAAACAAAATAGAAGCATACATCTGTGCAGACCCTATGTTGACGGGGAGAATGTTGTGTTGCTGATTGGCAAATGATGCAGTTCAAAGATAGTCACGATGAGCAAGGATAGTCGATAATTGATGTTGCTGAAGTGCGAGGCTGGGTAGGACAAGATTTATGATCAAATACTACTGATGCGGGACTGACAAGGATATGTACAACAAGACACGAGGATATTTACAATGGGTATGTATAGAAGCTCAGGATTAGGATGTACAAAGAACCTAGGGGTGAAGCTGAAACTCCAAAGATATGCAAGACAATGCCCCAGTTGGGCTGGAAAGCCAAGACGGACTGACGATGGATGATGTGTCCTAAAATGACACGGATTTGGGAAGGATGCATCCCAACGATGATGATTGGATTGAGATCAAGGCTTGCTACAAGACTAAGGATGTGATTGGATTGGTTGGCTTGATCTTGGATGTTGGATAACTGGAGGATATGGATAGTTTTGGAAGATGGCTTGCAATGTTTGGAGATGGATGAATGGCATTGGATTGCATGGGGGTAGCCTATGGCTAGATACCAATGATAAGGGAAGATACTAAGTGATGGCAATGTGGAGGAAATGCTGGGGGATTAATGCTGGAGGAAAATGCTTGGGATTTGGATGGAGGAATTGTTGAGAGATTTGGATGGAGGAAGATTTGGATTTGGATGGAAGAACTGCTGGGAGATTAGATGGCGGATTTTCTTGAGGATTGGAAGATGGATACTAGAGAAACTATTGTGGGATTTGGATAGAGGAATGCTTGGGGAGATTGGATGGTGGATTTGCTTAAGGATTTGGGAGATGGAAGATTTTGGATGAAAGATAGTCTCCAAGGAATATGTTACCAAGGAATAAGATGCCCCCTACTTAGGATAGTTCATTTATTTAAAGGTAGTAGGATGGGGTACGATTGGATAGAAGATATGCCAACAAGAGGATGAGGAAGGTAGATGGAAGCTAGGATGAATGGATTGGATAGAGGATATGTAGCTGAAAAGTGTGATGGATGCCAAGAAGTGCCCAAAAGCATGTATACCTGGTAGTCTTTATTTTTGTCATCAAGATCCAAAGGAGGATGAAGGAGGTGAGAGATAAATGGGATGGAGGAGATGTTAGATAAGAGGTGATAGAAGGGAATGGCCCCCAATTGCAGAAAGGAATTGGGGGGAGGCCTACGCATGATGCCTGTTTGCCAAGTTTTCATCATGGTACTTGTCCAAGGTGCTTGAATTGCCAAGTTTTCACCATAGGATGAATGTTTTTCTCTTTTCTTTTCTTTTCTTTTTGATATTTTTCTCTTGATTTTTTCCAATTTTTATGGATTTTATGCTGACTAGATGCTGACCTTCTGATATTCTGACGTGTTGATGTCTTTCATCACTGATCTTCTGATTTGTTGCTAACATTTTTTGATTTTGTTGCTGCCTTTCTGATTTGGTGCTTTTATGTTGCTGACATTTTCTGATTTTGTTGCTGCCATTCTGATTTGGTGCTGTTATGTTGCTGAAATTTTTTGATTTATCGCTGACATTCTTCACTGATCTTTCTGATGTGCTCAGATGTTGGTACAACTTTACTGGGATGGAGGGATTATGCAAAGGCATGGATGAGATGGGGTAGATGGGAGATATGGTGGTAGAAAGTGTTTGGATGGAAAGATGGAAAGTGATCATGATAGGGGGATGTTGTCAGGATCAACATTGGCACATGTTACGAGGAAGATGGATGAAGTGGATGGGTTTCGAAAGATAGATGCAGATAGGGTAGAGGATTTGTGCTAGGAGATCTTGGATCTTTGGGATCCAAAATAGATTGAGATGGAGGAGAAGACTGAGTAGCTGGGGGATTAGCAACTTTGGATGCCATTTTAGATGTTTCTTTTAGATGTATTATATCTTTTTGCTTTGGGATCCACATCATTTTTGTTTTAGCTTTGGTGGGCCTTTGTGGCCTTTGGTTTGCATCAGATTTTTCTTTTTCTTTGCTGAGCCTTAGTGGCCATGTAGTAGATTTTTCTTGTGCTTTGCTGGGCCTTTGTGGCCATTGGGATGCATTGGATTTCTTGATTGGATTTTTCTTTGGTTGAGCATGCCGTTTAGACTGGACATGGAAATCCTTGGATTTTTGTGGATATTTTCCTTTATGCATATTTGATATGGCATCCAAATTGCAAGGAGCATTGGAATGAATATGAGGAGACATGTAGGATGGTGAAAATGTGGATGGAGAGATGAATGGAGATTGGTAGATAGGAGATATGGGCATGTGCCTTTGTTGATCCTGACTAGGGATGTTTGGATTTTGGATGAAGGATAGAGTAGGATAAGATGGGGGATGATATTTGGGGATGTAAGGCCCCAAAATGGATTTGGTATGTGGAGGATATGTGCTGGTAGATTTTGGGACATAGGGACCTAAAATGGATTTGGAGGATGAAGGAGGAATGTGATAGGTTGTCCTGGGCTATAATGATGGAGGAGGAGGAATAGCATTGTATGCCTTGGAAGATGTGATGGTGGGTTTGGAAGGATGCTTGAATTTAGCTTTAGTTGTACCAACATTTTTGGAGGAAGTGTCTTCTTCTGACGTGTGATTAATACCACATGATTTTGAATGTTTCTTATCCTGAATGGGCTCTATATTTCCTTGTTCTTGAGTGCCTAGGCCTTTGCCTTGATAATTCCATTTCTTGAGCATTTTATCCAAACAAGGATATTTTTGACTTGGGGAATATGATAAACATCCAGTTTCTGGTTCCCTAATGGAAGATATGAAATTGATTTCTTCTGCTTCAAGTAGATTGCCTTTGACAAATGTAAGTGGTCCAAGAGGATAGAGTGATGGTTGTGGGATAGTTTGGATTGGAAGATCCTCAAGAGGAGAGGATAGGATGGTGGGATTTTGACTGGGATTGGTGGATAGTAATGGATCTTTAGATGGAGAAACTGGGATGATAGGATCTTGGATTGGAGGAATTGGGATTGTAGGATTTTGGATTGGGGGTAATGGAAGCAATAGAACATGTGATGGGGGAAGTGAAGGGATTGGATCTTGATTTTCTTCTGTGAGTATTTCAACATGCTTTTGGACAAGATCTTGACATGGTAGGTTTTTTGTGGATAGACTGATGGGGGATGTATGGATGGACTCTTCAAAGGGGGTAGATGGAAGGATGTGAGATTTCGTAGCTATGATGTCTGGAAGAAGGAATAACTTTTCAGATGGTATGGATGAAAGAATGGAAGATTCTACAGATGTGATGGTAGGAAGAAGGGTGAACTCATGAGACTCATCAGATATGCTTTGGATAATGCTAGGAGGAGGTGATGTTGGTGGGGATTAGATGGAGACTTCAGATGGAAGGGACTCAATGACACTAGGAGATAGAAGAAGATCAATGAGTGGGATGTATGGAAGATAGATAATAGATGGGAGTGATGGATGGGCCTTATCAATGATGGCTTCACATGAAGGTTTGAGATGGCATAGCTCTTCAACTTTAGGAGTGGGATTTGTTGTTGGCTTCCTTGTGAAACTCCTTGGATACTTCCGGATTGGAGGAGGTGAGGGATTAGAATGTGTAGAAGATGGGGAGCTTGGATGTCCTCACATGAAGGTGGGGTGGAAGATTTTGAACTTGCTTGAGGGGATGATGGTGTTGAAGAGGTAGAGGTGATGGATCGAAGTATGGGATTTGAAGCGGTTTGAAGGATGCACTCTGCTTGTGGGAGGGGATTTTTGGAAATGTGGTTTGGAATAGAAGATGGTGGATTGAGATAGGATGGAGGATTGGGGAAAAGGATTGGAAGACTTGGTTTTTGGTTTTGAGAATGATTTGGAGGATGAGGGGATGGATTCTTTAGATAAGGGAAGTAGCGTGAAGTGTTTCTATGGGATGATGGTGATTGGGATATGACAATATCAGGAGATGGAAGTATGAAGGATGCATATGGAGGATGTGTAGGTTTAAGATAGGGATAAGTTGTGGATGGATAAGATAATGGATTTGCCTTGTCGAGGACATGAAAGGGGGTGCTAGTGGATAAGTGTGAAGGCATGATAGGATATTTTGGAGGAATGATTAGATGCTGAAAGATGTATGGGGCAAGCTTGCTAGGATTTTCAAAATATGCATCATGATCTACAAGGCTTTCATCATCATCAGGATAGGATGGATTGAGAGGAGAGACATAATAACCAAGCTCATCATAATAGTTTTGAGACATGCTGACTTGTGGATGAGTTGGATAAGGATGAAGGACAAAGATGGACTGGAAGACTAAGACTCAGATTGGGATGACTGACAGAATTAGACTTAGGTTTGGATTTGGCTCAAGTTGGAAGAAAAATGACTTTAGAGGAAGACAGACAAGGGGATGGGGGATGATCGAGATGACTTTGCTAACCCAGGATAGGAGGAAAGGATGACAAGATTGGATTGAATATGACTAGAAGACCATGATTTGAGATTTTGAAAGCTTTGGACATTTTTTGGATTTTGGGAGGATTTGGACTGACATGGCTGTTCTGAGTATCATGAACCAAGTTGTAGATCAATTTGATGTTTTTCCAATGGCAAAGGATAGATTTCAACAAAGATTTTTGAAAAAGCAATCTCCACAAGGGACAAAGCAACCTTGTGGGATACAAACAAGATAACTTACTTTGATAAAGCTTTGAAAGTGTATGTTCCAACAATGTTTTCATAGAGTATTTGACTGTCAAGCACTTCAAGCAGATCTATCTAAGGAAGGTGAGTATCAAAATTGCTTGCCCACAGCTTGGTACCCCCTAGAAGGGAATACAAATGGTAATTTAAAAAATGATGATGTCATTAGGGATTTTTCAGAAAATAAAAATAATTTATTTTCTAAAGGATTTTTAGGTGTCTACAATGCCATCTCAAAATGTGTCAAGTGTCATCTCTAAATGACCACAAAACTAAAATTGCATCCTATGCTATAGGGGGATCATAAAAATGTAGCCTCTTTGAAGAAGTGTTGGGCTCTGATTGATCCTGCATAAAAAATGAGTTCAAACCAAAGTTAGATTGCTTACTTTATATGATTTGTACATATATATATATATATATATATATATATATATATATATATATATATATATATAATTCATAATTTTTAAACACTAATTTAATTAAAATTATAACTGAATACAAATATTTGTACCTGGTCTCTCGATCGCCTACCATGAGCAGGTGTCCTAGCATAAGTCCTGGGTAGCAAAGGGACCATGCCAGCAATACCAACTCTGACCTATAAATATATATTTGCAATAATGAGATTAGTAGAGTGGTGCAACATAGAGTAATAAATATACAAAATAGGATGATAGCATAATATAATTACAAATTGATTGAACTAAAATTAAAACTTACATCTAGTGATCCCTCCTCTTGAATAGTGGGCTGGGTCAACAAAGAAATGAAGGATTCTCGTGGGCCCTCCCTCACAGTTGGAGTAACCTATGAGAGTAAAAAGATTTTCAATTATATATCAATGTACTTCATCATAGAAAATCTGGTTACAAACTACAAATAACAATATGTAAAAGTCTACGTACAATAGGGCTATCACTCTGAATTGAGATGCCTGTAACCCTACACTGTCAAACCGGTGTCGGGACATCATCGATAGCCACACCCTATACAATAAAGTGAAAGTAAAATATTTATTACTCCACACAAGTGGCATACATATGCATGCATAATTAATCTTAAATAATTAACTACCTTTCCTTTGTCGACACCTGATGAAGGAACCCTCTCATGCCCCCCACTGACATCGGCTTTAGCCTGCAAGAACACAATAAGATGACAATATATATTAGTAAATGTATGAATTTTATTGCTCTAATTGATAGAGATTTAAGGATGTACACCAAATGATATAAAAAAAAACTAATGGGTACATAATTTATAATATATCGTATAGTCATCAAGGCCAAATGAAATGGCCGAAAGTGTGGACTCATCCACCTATCTCACCTCCTCCCGTGTCATCGACTAAACATAAATGGAAAAAATATATATACATAAGTGCATGCAATCATTAAAACTAATCTAAATAAATAAACTATTTTTAAATTAAATAAGTCATGTGACAAATTTATTTATAATGTTTACTCTTATCGTATCAATAAGAGTCAATGGCTTTTCCTACACCTCCTGAGCACTCTCATGAGATGTAGATGCTCCATGAGGTGTTGCAGCCTCTGAAGCTGCATCTCCTGTATCCCCCTCATCAATATAATGAAACTGATATATATCAGAATTAGTAAGCGGTCTGAGGCACATATGCCTACACGTAATGCACATATGGGGCTTGCATACATTTGAACTCTGACGAGCTGTCGATGTGCCAACAACATCCAAACGAGGCAACACTGACCTAGTCTGAGTGATCAACTAATCACTCAGTAAATGAATGGCCCTAATAGTTTGTGAGGTAGCCTCTGCAATGATATCAGGATGCTTCATTGGAGGAGGGGATACGACATCAGTGGGGGGGACAAAGGTAGTGGCCTTTCGGCACTGGGAAGATGGCCTAGTCTGAGGAGCTCCTCTGCCTATGCCCATGTTGGGCCTCATACTTCAATAATCAACATGGTGACCAAGCACAAACTTAGAATACAATTTTTTAAGGAAATAAAATGGGACCTCCAAATTGCTATGGGGTGGTTTATCAAAAACCATCCACCAACGATCCCAAAAGTTTGTATGCATTGCTTCATTTGTGAACCATTTTATTGATAATTTGAGCTTTTTGGGGTCAACTGGTATTCCAATTTTAGGATTGACAAAAAGGGTGGCTATATCTTCCTTACTTATATTAAGGGCTGCAATCCCATCATGGTCAAGCCCGTCATCAAATTGGGCATGCATATCATCACGCCAATGAAGAGCAGCATTATGTTGCTGCGTGAGTGTGTCAATGTTTCCAAAAATTGTATTTAGTGTGGCAAGCATGGGACCTAATGTAGATATATTTTGATATGTGTTTTGGAAACCCTGTATTGTGTTCAAATTTTCTTGTATCAAATCTTGTAAAGATGGAGGGTTTTGAATTTTGGGGATTGTTATTTGGTGCGGGAGGGTTATTTTCTTCATTGTTGTCATCCATGCCTGATTAAATAAAAAAAAATCTAAATTTCAATCTAATTTCATATATTATTACAAATATAAATACAAAATCCTATTTTTAAAAAAAATGCTACATTTAGCATGAAAATGAAATAAATTAATAAAAATCATATAAATAACTACTTACCGAATATGCTTGGAGTTGAATTTTCTGTTTCTAATATCAGGTATTTGAAAATATATCAGGTATCTGAAAATCGTGGAAAGAACTTAAGAAAATCATGCA
The DNA here is from genome assembly GCA_027943335.1 of Chamaecyparis obtusa. Taxonomy (NCBI): domain Eukaryota; kingdom Viridiplantae; phylum Streptophyta; class Pinopsida; order Cupressales; family Cupressaceae; genus Chamaecyparis; species Chamaecyparis obtusa. Next base: position 228,915 of record BSBK01010242.1, on the reverse strand, counting down.
AGGAAATGAGGAAAAGGGCTCGCGGGTTTTGGATTTATGCCACAGTTATTGGGTACCCAATTAGGCCTGTGCTTTGGTGGCAGGTTTTCCCAAGTGTACTGACACCCAGGCTTACTAAAAAGTCAACAAGCACTTTCATGCACTTTTGGACGAGTGAAAAGTGAATGTTTTTCACATCGCCACTTTTTGGCCCCTCATGATCTTGCACATACCCAAGTCATCATTGGTGATGGATCTGTAGGTAATTTGGTTCATCGATATTATAAATTGATTTGGTGTTGATCGATATTGACACTTACTGTCATCATGCCTTTTCAGAACTCAATTATACTTAACGCAACTCCATTTGATAATTATGATTGCTGCCTATTATCAATGCTTGATATAATTAAGGAATGTTAATCAACATTCCATATGCAAGTCACTGTTGTTTATTTGTGTTGGAAATTAGTCACAGCTTGACTAATCTAAACCACTGACATTAATCTCGATTGTCCTCCTTTAATTTGCATCTTCTTGGTTATGGTGATGAATGTCCTTGAAATGTCTTATAATCATTAACGATATTATTTTACTGCTGTTAGTAATGTCTCAAGTCCTCCCATGTTATGTACGGTAGTTTAGAGGAAAAATCAGACAGACAACATTGTTATGTCAGACTTTGTGTCAGACATTGTCTCCTTTATGTATTTACACCAATCTGCGGCAGTTAAATATCAAGTTGTAATATATTGTTCACATAGATAAATGTCATTGAGTTTATTATTATATATTTTCTGTAGAAGCAACTTTACAACATATATATATATATATATATATATATATATATATATATATATATATATATATATATATATTATAATATTATTATTCATTCATTTATTTCATATTTTAATTTCATCTTATATTTGTTATTGTTTATTTTACCCAAACACTTACTTTATGATCTCATTCAAGAAACTCATAAAATTTCAAAAGAAAATTAAGTGGTGTGTGCTTGCAACCATTATTCTGATCTCACTCCTCTTGTAGAGATAAATCCTTCTACCTCGATCAGATATCCATCTTCGATCTCCTTGTTAATCATGTTCAAACTCACAGGATCATCAATAGGTTAGTTCCTTAAATACAAATTGAATTGAAATGCATATTTCATTTACATTATTTATATGCATGCATTTCATAATAATATTAACAAATATAATTTCATAAGGCAATTCAAATTCCATTCATGATATCATTCTGATTGCATCAATTTATTTCATCATAAAATAACTAAAGAAACATAACAACACTATGTCTTAATCATTTATTACAACAACTTAAGTCGACAACATTCGACTAAGTCAACATACGTCAAAATAGATCACACAAATAGTCCTATAAACTAAGAGCATCAAATCAGGTTATGACATAGACATGATGTCTTATGGAAATACATAAAGAAGTTCACTACTAAACTTAATGGATAAACATTATAGAAATAAAACTAAGAAAATAACTTTGGAAATGATCTATGCATGTCTTTCACATCTTTCCAAGAAGCATTGTCAACAAAGAATTGGTCCCATTGGACCTTATACTAAACTACATCTCCATCACACACCCTAATGGTATGTTGATCAATGAGGTGGGTATGTTGCGACATCACCACCCTTGGCTCCTGAACCTACAATGCATGCCAATCTAGAATATGAGATGCATTTGGATGGCATGGTTTCAACAAGGAAACATGAAAAACATTATGGATTCTAGCAAGAGTAGGTGGTAGAGAAATTTTGTAGGCAACAGGGTTGATAACCTCTGAAACATCAAATGGACCAACATATCGCAGTGCAAGCTTTGAAGACTTCCAAATGAAATTGAGCTTTTTTCTATCAGCTTCTTCCTTCACCCAAACTCTAATTATAGTCATATGTTCATCCATCTCTCTCAGCATTTCAGAACTAATGATGATCCTATCCTCTACTCTATCCCAACTAATAGGAGTATGACACTCCCATCCATAAAGTGACTCAAATGGTGCCATTCTTAAAGAAGCATGGTAAGAGTTGTTGTAGGCAAACTCCACTAATGAAAGATACTCTTCCCACTTGTACTATTGATCCATGCAATACATATAGAGTAAATCCTCAACCACTTGATTCACTCTCTCAGTTTGTCTATCTATTTATGGATGATAAGCGGTACTAAAATTCAACCTATTTCCCAAAGAAGCATTCAAGGTTTTCCAAAACCTTGATGTCATCCTAGTATCCCTCTTAGAAATAATAGTCTTAGGTACACCGTGTAATCTAAAAATTTCCTGAACAAACTTCTTGGCCAAAGACAAAGATGCATCTCTCAAGCTCCCTAGAATAAAGTGAGCTACCTTGGTTAGTTTTTCAACTACAACCAAAATTACATCATGTTTATGTAGAGTCATGGGCAAACCCTGGATAAAATCCATATTGATGACTTGCCATTTATACTCAAGTAGATCGTGTGGATACAAAAGTCCTGCTGGGTGGATATGCTTACCCTTAACTCACTAAAATTCTAAACACTGGGCTACAAAAGTTTTCACATCTTGCTTTAGACCTGGCCAAAAATACAATGGCCTCAAATTGGCAATCATCTTGTTTACCCCTAGATGTCCTGAAAATGGAGTGTAGAGAATCTCCTCTAAAACCACCTTCCTCAACCCTTCTCGATCAGAATATACATCATGTCTTGGTATCTCATGATACCATCATCCTCAATAATTTATCCATCAAAATGATGATCTGATGGATCTATAAGTAATGTTGTCTTAACCTTCTCATAATGGTTATCTCCTAAAAGATTCTCTAATACATGTTCTCTCAATCAAGTCCTAGAAGTAGATATAGAAGAAATGTGCCTTCTCCTACTTAGAGCATCTTCTACTCTATTCTCTTTCCCTTTAATATACTATGCCAAAATCATACTCACTTAGAAACTCCAACCAACATCTCTGTCTAGCATTGAGATTTGGTTGTGTGAAGATGTACCTAAGTCCCATGTGATCTATCTTCAACTCAAATGGCTTACCCAAAAGGTAATGTCCCCATATCACTAAAGCATGAACAATTTCTGCCAATTCCAAGTCATGAGGTGCATATTTAACCTCATACTATTTTAATTTTCATGACTCATAAGCTACTACTTTTCCATCTTGCATAAGCACACCACCAAGCTCTTCACCTGAAGCATCGATGATAATTGTAAAGTGGCCATTAGGATCTAGTATGATCAAGATAGGAGCGGATACAAGTTTCTCTTTCAACAATTGGAATGCTCTCTCACATTTTGTAGTCCACTCATATCTTTTCCCTTTCCTCTGAAGAGATGTAATAGGTGTTACAATCTTGGAGAATCCTTCCACAAATTTCTTGTAATAACTTGCAAGCCCCATGAAACTTCTAATTTCACTCACACTCTGAAGAGTTGGCCACTCAAGAATGGCTTTGATCTTCACAAGATCTACTACAATTCCATCTACAGAGGTGATATAACACAAATAATGTATCTCTTTCTTATAGAAAGAACACTTTGATAGCTTCCCGTACAACTTCTTGTCTCTCAGACACTTTAAAACTATCCGTAAATGTTCCTCATGCTCCTTGACACTTTTGGAATAAATTAGAATTTCATCAATGAATATTTCTACAAATTTATCCAGAAAATCCGTAAACACACTATTCATTATGTTCATAAATGCGGATGGCACATTAGTCAATCCAAAAAGTAAGACAACAAACTCATACTACCCATACCTTGTCCTAAAGGCTTTTTTGGATATGTCCTCCTCCTTGATCTAGAGTTGATGATATCCAGATCTCAAATCAATCTTTGAAAAAATAGTTGCTCCCTTCATTTGATCAAAAGGTTCATCTATTTGACAAAGAGGATATATGTTCTTAATGGTCACCTTATTAAGCAATTTGTAATCTATGCACAAACGTAAGGTACCATCTTTCTTCTTCACAAAGATTACTGGAGCTCCCCATGGTGAAACACTAGGGTGAATAAACCCTTTATCCAAGAGTTCTTGCAATTGTACCTTCAAATCATACATCTCAGTAGTGGTCATTTGATATGGTGCATTAGATTGAGGCTCACTTCCAGGAACCACATCAATAGAGAAGTCAAATTCTCTCTTCTGAGGTAACTCAGGTAAATCCTCTAGAAAAACATCCTTGAATTCTTGCAAAATAGGAAAATCTTGTAAACTAGGAGTGTCAAGATCTTTGACATAAGCCACATACATCATACACCCCTCCCTCTTTTCCTTTTTTAGTTGCATAGCAGAAATCATTCTAAGCTCAAAAGACCTTTTTACTCCATAGAGTACTACAAGATTATCAAAATCGTCTAGGCACTCAACTGTCTTGTCCTTATAGTTCACAATTGCCTTATGATTTGTTAGCCAATTGATGCCCAAAATGACACCATAGGAACCTAAAGGTGAAACATACAAGTTTAGTTGTGTTGGAAAATTAGGAAGTTCAATCTCGCAACAAGATAAACATTTCTCAACGTTATGCTCTGCCTTACTTCCATATTCTACCATCCATGTTTCTAACATATATCCTTCTCTAACTAGAAATTTAGAAACAACTCTAGTATCTATAAAGTATTATTTTTCTCTGGTATTTATCAAAATAGAAATATCGTGACCAAAAATCTTATCGGCCATCTAGATGGGTGTTCCTTGAAATTCAATTTGTCTATGGTCCATAGCTGCATGAGTCTGGTGCTAAGTTTGAGGTCCTTTTCCATTTCTATGGGTTGATCGCTGAGGACAAATAATAGCATAGTGGTCACCTCCACAAGAGTACCAACCATCTCATGGTCCTTGTTTACCATCAGGCTTATTAATTCTATTATCATTCATGATGTTTCCATTGTTCAAGTTCTGATTATCATTATTGTTGCTTCAAGTGTTACCTTTTCCTTTGCACCTCATATTCTGCACCTGTTGTCGACTAGTGTCCTTTGGCTTATTATCTTGAAACTTCCTCTTGAATCCCTGAGGAGCACTAGTCTTTTGATTCAATTTTATTGAAGGTACTTGCTTTAATTTCTACTCTTGTCTCAAAGCCTTCCTGAAGGCAAAGTCCATAGTCTCAAACTCATGCATATCAACTTCAGATCATATCTCCAGATGTAATCCAAGTATAAAATTGCGGGTTCTAAACCACTCATCTTGTTGATATTGTGGTACATATTTTACCAAGTGGTAGAATCTCTCATGGTATTGAGTGATAGTGAAAACTCCTTGAATCAAGTTCTAGAATTTGGCCACTTTCCTATCATAGTATAGTTGAGGTAGCCACCTCTTATGGAAGAGTACTAGGAATCCTTCCCAAGAAATTTCACCAGATTGCATCCTCTTTTTGGCCATCTCATTGTCCTACCAAGTACCAACCTCACCAACCAATTGAAAAGCACCCCACATCGCTCTAGATCCATCTGAAAGATTACGAACACAGAAATAATTTTCCATGGATATTATCCATGCTTCTACAACATCACCAATGATCTTACCATCAAATGTGGGAGGTGTGACCTTCTTGAGGTCCTTACTCATCTCATCTACTATTCTTTGTCTATTATTAGGTACATTTACAGCTCTATGATCTCCATTTAGTTTATGTTGCTCTTGATTCCTCCTATCCTTTTCTTCCTTCCTTAATGCTTCTAAATGTTGGTCCTCATCTAGTTTCCCCTGAGCTTCAAGTCTCTGATCCTCTTCCCTCTTTCTTCTTGCCTCTTCATTCTGTCTACCTCTTGCATCTTGTTCAATTTGTTCCATATGGTTACTTTGTTGTTGTAAGAGTTTCCTTTGTTCTACCAAGAGGTTTAGGATCCCATCTAGCTTTGGGTTAGTTTAACCATTAACCCTTCCATTACTAGATCTAGCCTTGTTATTGTTTCGGGTTTACATGGTGACAAGATGAATTTCTACACCAAGCATGAGTACACATCTTAGCAATAGTAGACCAAGGTCCATGTGTTTAAACTTTTCTCTGATACCACATGTAAAGACCATTGCTTACTCAAAAGAGATACTTAAGCCCTACAACGGAAAACTTAGAAAGTCCAAGTCAAAAGTCAAATTATACAAGATATAGAGACTTTTCCATCTTAATTATTTTCATTTCTATTTAAATGAAGTTACAATAATCTAAGAGAATGTCAAATATCCTCAAAACAATAGATAAATTTGACCATACTATTGAATAGTACAACATGAGTAAATAATACATATGGGATGTCGACCATACTATTGTACATAAAACATGAAAGTACATAGATACAAATACAATAAAGTACATGTCTAAAAGGTTGAAAAATACATGATATCAAATATATGTCATTGGACTATCAGTCATCCAACAACATATTCTTGTCTCCTATGCCATCAGATAATCAATCATCCATCTGCAATCTTAAGATGGAAATGTGATCAAGGTGTTTATTCCACCCAACCATGAAGTGGTTAGCTCCCTTGGGGCTCATCCTGAAATGAAGAGCACACTGACCCTACTTGAGTGATCTATCAACTCAACACTGATGGATTAGAAAGAAATTTGGTGCAAGTTGTGAACTAACTACATCTCATACATAAAGTAGAACTGACATAGATATCACAGAGAGAAAATAAAATAACCAACACAAATTCCATTATGTGTTTACATAGCTTAGGCCTAAGCATTTTACACCAGATTTCTACTGGCAGGTAGAAGAAAGTAATATTTACCCTTCTCTATTTCCCCGTATTTGGCACCCCTTTCCCTAAAATATCTTTTCATGAAAATTAAAATTAACACTTAAACATCATAAAATTTGATCAATTCCATTTCTAATTTACCCCTTTTCTTTTAACGAAAATGACCATTTAGTCAAATTTTAATGATTAAATTATGGTTTTTATTTCAATCAATATACAATTTTCCTTTATCAAAATTTAATAAAAGTAAAAATTAAAAATTCATTCTTGAAAAACATGTAATTTCAGATTTCTAAATTTCGTCTTATGGTAATCATATGGAAGATACATGTAAATTTTGAGTAGAAATAAAGCACTAATTAAAGAACATCATTCAAAAACTCACTAAATCCATCTTCTATTTTTATGTGGAAATATGGTTTACAAATGAAGGACATTTTATAACATAAATGTTTACATCTAAATCTGTTCTCTTTTTCTATGTCTCTAAAATCACTCTAGAAATTTCAAATTCGCTAAATTTTTTGATAATTTCTAGAATATAGTTCTTCTATTTTCTCCTAATAATTTTACAAAAGAATTTCTTAAGTCTACTCATCTTTTCTAATCTAATATTTTGAAATGTCCCCTTTCTGATTTTATATGATATTTAAAGTCTCTAATCAGATTTTAAAATCAAACAACCAATATTTCAAAAGATCAACCAATTTCTCAATAAAACCCAAATTGGGTATGCCCGAAATAGTGCCAAAAACCTCACAGCTTCACATATTATTGATAAATCTGAAAGTAGAGATTCTTAAATAAATTTTGCTAGCATAATGATCGATAAAATGAACTTTCTAGATCTGTATAGAGTTTACAAAACAACTCCCAAATGGAGGATAAAAACAATGCTCATCAGGCTCCTGAAAACAACACAAAATAGCCCGGAAACACCACAAAACAATAATAATCTATCACAGAAGTATAACCACAACCCAATAAATATATTTAGCTCTATTTTAACATCAAAATGTCTACAATAAAAAAGAAAACCAAATTGATATGAAATACTCAACTGGAAACACCAAACTCTTACAAGAAACACACCCGAAAACTCACAAATTTGCACTGTTTAGCACAAGGAAAAACTCTGCATGAGCTTGCACATGGAATGGCATCAAACCCCCATCCTTAGACTTCCTAGAAACCTACAAACTCCCATCTTTGGGTCTCCTTCTCCACAGGTTTGGCAGCCTCTTAAGAACAACAAAGCAATGAGCAAAAATCAAGTTCTAGAATGAGCTCGAAATGCCTCCAAACCCCTTTAAAAGAGGGCATAACCCTAACTCATGACCAAGAGGGGTAAATAATACATATTTTAATAATAATTTTCATTTATTAATCCATTGGTTTCCAAATATTAGCCCCTTTTCCCGAAACTTCACTTTTTGAGCCTGCCAGCCTTAGCAAAAGTTATTATTTTTAATTATTTGAAAAGGGGACATGACAAGTCATCCCTCCCAAATATTGCTTGTCCTCAAGAAATGAAGGTTGGGATGCTCAATAATATGTGCTCCTTCCCAAGTTTCATCCTCCAATGGTGATCCTTTCCATTTGACCAAATGCTCTGTGATACTCCTATTTCTCAATCTTTTCTCTCTTGTATCCAAAACCTCTTCTGGTATCAAAAATAATTTCCCTTCATCATCAAGAGGTGGTAATTCTGTAGATACTATGGTTTTCTTGCCTAGAACCTTCTTCAAGAAAGAGACATGGAAAACATTATGTATTTTGCTATTTGGTGGGAGCTCCAATTCATAAGCTACCTCTCCTACCTTCTTGATGATCTTATAAGGCCCATAGAACCTTGGCTTGAGCTTCTCTACCCCACTCCTCTTCAAGGTGCTTTGATTATATGGTTAGAGCCTGAAAAATACCAAATCTCCCACCTCAAAAGATCTTTTAGTCCTTTTCTTATCAGGATACAACTTCTGTTGGTTCTGTGCATGTTGTAGATTATCCTTGAGGGACCTTATTATGTCTTGGCTTTGCTTAACGCAATCACTTGCTGCAGGTACTCTACTATATGAAAGTACTAGATCAACAAAGGAAAGGGAATCATAACCATAAAGAGCATGAAAAGGAGGCATACCAATAGACATGTGATGAGATGTATTGTAACAATACTCCCCTAGGTGCAACCATTATACCCAAGCATGTTGTTGATTTGAAACATAGTTCCTCAAATATCCCTCTATCCATTTATTAACTATCTCTGTTTGTCCATCTGTTTGAGGGTGATAGCTAGTACTAGGAGTGAGTTCAGTTCCTGCCAAATGAAAGAGCTCCTTCCAAAAAGAGCTGAGGAATCTACTATCCCGGTCACTGACAATGTTTCTAGGCAAGCCATGTAACTTGAAAATTTCTTTGAAGAACAATTCTGCCACTTGTGATGCCTTGAAATCAGATGTGATGGGAAAAAAATGTGCATACTTAGTTAGTCTATTCACCACCACATATATGCAATCCTTACCTTGAACCTTGGGCAACCCAGTGATGAAGTCCATGGAAATACTTTCCCATTTTTGTTTAGGAATAGGAAGTGGCTGCAACAACCCTGCAGGAAAAATTTGCTCACTCTTATTTTGTTGGCATACCATACATTCCTTAATGTGTTTAAGGACATCCACCTTCATACCCTTCCATGCAAACCACTCTCAAAGTTTCCTGTATGTCTTGAGGTATCCTTGATGACCAGCCAAAGGTGTGTCATGAAAGACCCTCAATATCCTCTCCTTAGTTTTTGATCCTGACACTAAGAAGATCATGTTCTTGTAATAAATCAATTCATCAAAAACCTTGTACCTATTATCATCCACTAACTTATCCAAAATCTTGGTGGCAAAGGAATCTTTAGCATACTCTGAAAGTATGGAGACTTTCCAATCAACAGAGATAGATGTTAAAGAACACAAAGTGGGCTTTCTTGAGAGAGCATCAACAACCACATTATTCTTTCCTTTCATGTATTCAATATCAAAATCATAAGCTTACAATTTTCTTACCCATTTTTGTTACCAATCATTCAAATCCCTTTGGTTCAAGAAGAACTTGAGGCTATTATGGTCTGTCTTTACAATGAATCTCCCACATACCAAATATTGTATAAACTTATGAAGTACATGCATGATTGCCAACATTTCCTTATCATAGATGGAGTAACCTTTCTCTGATTGATTTAATTTTCTACTCTCAAATGCTATTGGATGTCCCCTTTGAGTTAGGACAGCCCCTATACCTTCTCCAGAAGCATCACATTCAACAACAAAAGGTAAAGAGAAATCTGGAATTGCAAGCACAGGGCATGAACTCATTACCTCCTTAAGCTTATCAAATGTTTTTTTGTGCCTCTTCTATCCAAATAAAAGCTCCTTTCTTTGTCAAATCAGTCAAGGAGGCAGCAAGCTAAGAAAATCCCTTGACAAATCTCCTATAGTAGCTACAAAACCCGAAGAAACCTCTCAACTGTGTAAGATTAGTGGGTGGAGGCCAATCCAAAATTGCCTGGATTTTTTGTTGATCAACCTATACTCCTTTATAACTTATAATATGTCCCAAATATAGTATCTCTATCAAATCAAACTCACATTTAGATAGCTTAGCATAGAAGGATTGCTGCTCCAAGATTCCCAAAATAGTGTCTATGTGCTTTAGATGCTCTTCCCATGTTTTACTGTAAATCAAGATATTATCAAAAAATACAAAAACAAATTTTCGAAGATGCTTGCTGAATACCTTATTCATACAAGATTGGAATGTTTCTGGTGCATTAGTGAGGCCAAATGGAATAACAAGAAATTCAAAGTGCCCATAGTGACATCTAAAAGTAGTCTTTTCCACATCTTCCCTCCTCATGCGGATTTGATGGTACCCTGATCTTAAGTCAATTTTTGAGAAGTATACAACACCATGTAACTCATCAATGAGTTCATCTATGTGTGGTATGGGATACCTATTTTTTATGGTCTTCTTGTTTAGATCCCTGTAGTCTATACACATTCTCATTGTACCATCCTTTTTCTTGACAAGTACGACATATGACGCAAATGGACTAGAGCTAGGCCTTATGAATCCCATGTCTAGGAGTTCCTTAATAGTTTTTTCTATTTCTTCCTTATAACCTCTTGGATGGTGGTATGGAGTTGTTATAACTAGTTTGGCACCTTGTTCTAACTCTATAACATGCTCAAAACCTCTATCTAGTGGTAATCCTGGAGGCAAATCATTGAAACTATACTATGCTTATCAAGAATATTTTGAATTTCAAAATGGAAATTACCTTGATTCTTTGGAGATCTTGTTGGATGGATTATGACTCTTTCTTCCCATGCTACTTGTCCTCTTAGAAAAGTCCTGTCCATACTCTTTGCAGTGACCACCTTAGGTGCTCCATTTGATAAGCCTCTCAATAAGACTTCTTTCCCATTGGAATGAAATTTAAACTCCATATTTTGATGGTTCATATAATAGCCTCCAATAGAGTGCAACCACTGAACACCCAATACAAGATCTGTCTCCCCAAGGCCAACAACATAGAAGTCGTCACATAACTTATAATCTCCTAAGGTCATCTTGAGTTGTTTCACCACCAGTATGCAAGGCATAGTGAATCCATTAGCTACAGTAACATTGAATCCCTCAAAATCTTCTGCTTTAAGCCCTCTTTTCATGACAAATCCCTCATCAATAAAATTGCCCCACTATCAAGAAGAACTGTCAACCTTTGCCCTGCTAGTACCCCTCAAATTTGAAAGGGATGGTATCTTGGGACTCCTGATAATGTTGCTAAAGTGCCATCCTTGCTGATTTCTTTTTCTTTCTCTTCTTCTTCCTCCTCCTTAGTGTCATGAAATTCCTCATGCTCATCTGAATCAGATTCTGAAGCAACTTCAATATAGTGTACTTGACCTTTCCCCAAACATCTGTGTTCTGGAACCCATGGTTCTCTACAAGTGAAACAAAGATTTTTCCTTCGTAATTCACCCCTAGTCTCTTCATCTACCTTCTCTTTTGCTACATTTATCACATTCTTTGGTGGTGGTGTTGGAAAAGTCTTTTTCTGAAAATTCCCCTTATGTTGCCAAAGATTTGGGGGTTTTTGATTAGTGATTGGTTTCATAGGCACACAAGTTTCAAGTTGCAAGCTTCTTTTGATAGCTTCCTGTAAGGTTGAGGGTGAGAAAGCCTTAACCAAACCCTTAACAGAATCTTCCAAACCATCAAGAAAAAGATAAACAATCCTCTTTTCACTCATATCAGGTACCATAATAGCCACCTTTTGAAACTCTTCTATATACTTATTAACTGATTTGGTTTTCTTCAACTTTGACAATTCTTTAAAATACTCTTCATCATCCTTGAGATCAAATCTATCTATCACTCTTTGACTGAAATCATAAAATTTAGTTACCTGATCATGACCTTGAGTAGTCATTCCATGATACCACCAATCATAAGCTGCATATTCCAAGTTTAGACTTGTGAATTGAATGACATCAATCTCCTTCATGGGGTTAAGTGTGAAGAAGGTCTATAATTTTTGTAGCCATGCTCTAGCTGAAATTTTATTTGTTCCATCAAAAGTAGGTGCTGTAAACTTTCTTATTTTATTTTTGAGCTCTCTTCCACTTATGTCATGCTCCCTCCTATACTCTTTCTTGGGCATCCAAGTGTTCATCACATCCACATATTCTATAAAAGGAACCGAACTGCGAAAGTCATCATCTAAGCCATTATAAGTAGCTCTTAATGCAATCAAGTTACCTGTAACCTCTTCCATAGGATGAAGGGCTAGATTTGGTACTGGTGGCTCATCTGCAGGAAAGAAAATAGTTTTGTTGATTTAGAGGGTGCGGGTTTCAGATTTCTTGGCTCCTCTAAAGTGCTCCCTTTCTCATTAGTAGATACAACTCCTTGCAGTTTTTCTGTCAATATCCACAAGCTTCTCTAGTTTTTGCCAAACTATCCACTATTTGCTTCTGAGTATTCTGGATGTCCTAGAAGAATTTATTTTCCATCTCATCTAGGTCAGCCATACTTGATCATTCCTTAGATTTTGTACTTTTATTTTCAACTAGAAGTTTGATCAAAATTTCTTTATTCTTTTTTCGCTGTAAATATCTCTTTTCTCTTTCACTTAGTTGCATACAAACTTCTACAAACCCTCAGGCTGGCAAGATCATAGCTCTGATACCACTGAAGTTTCCCCTTTCTGATTTTATATGATATTTAAATCCTCTAATCAGATTTTAAAATCAAACAACCAATATTTCAAAAGATCAACCAATTTCTCAATAAAACCCAAATCGGGTATGCCCGAAATAGTGCCAAAAACCTCACAGCTTCACATATTATTGATAAATCTGAAAGTAGACATTTTTATAGAAATTTCACCAGCATAATGTCCTACAAAATGACATTTGCAGATCTGTATAGAGTTTACACAACAACTCCCAAATGGAAGATAAAAACAATGCTCATCGGGCTCCCGAAAATAACACAAAATAGCATGGAAACACCACAAAACACTAATAATCTATCATAGAAGTATAACCACGACCCAATAAATATATTCAGATCTAGTTTAACATCAAAATGTCTTCAATACATTAGCAAACCAAACTGATATGAAATACTCAACCGGAAACACCAAACTCTTACAAGAAACACACTCGAAAACTCACAAATTTGCACTGTTCAGCACAAGGGAAAACTCTACATGATCTTGCACATGGAATGGCCTCAAAATCCCATCCTTATCCTTCCTAGAAACCTACAAAATCCCATCCTTGGGTCTCATTCTCCACAGGTTTGGCAGCCTCTGAAGAACAACAAAGCAATGAGCAAAAATCAAGTTCTAGAATGAGCTCGAAATGCCTCCAAACCCCTTTAAGAGAGGGCATAGCCCTAGCTCACAACCAAGAGGGGTAAATAATACATATTTTAATAATAATTTTCATTTATTAATCCATTGGTTTCCAAAGATTAGCCCCTTTTCCTAAAACTTCACTTTTTGAGCCTGCCAGCCTTAGCAAAAGTTATTATTTTTAATTATTTGAAAAGGGGACATGACATATTTCTTCCCATAAATAATAGATTCACTATTCTATTTTCAATTGTTATGGTTTCGCTATTTCTTGCTTTCCTAATATTTTTTTTTACATAAACAGATCTTTAAAAACCATTTTTCTATAAGAAAACCACATAAATTTTTAAAGAAAAATAAAATAAAATTTTATTCTGAATATACAAAACCAATTTCTACAATTTTATTATACATAAAATTACTAACTAAGAAGGGAACCTAATTTTATTTAAACATCTCAAGCTCTAGCAATGCTCCCTTCCTTCTCTGCTAAATTTCTTCCTTTCTCCCTTGATGTGCATGCAACCTTTTCTCCAAAAATATCACTCTCCATTCTTTCAGAAATAACTCTCTATTCTGCTATTTTTTTTCTTTCCCCTTTGCATGCAATTCTTTCTCCAAAAAAATATCCCTTCCAAATTTTTGAGTGGGTTAGGGATTTATAGCGAAAGGGCTATTGACTAAAAAAAAACATATTCCCAGACTGCGTGAAGCAACATCCTCGATGTCATATTAAAAAGGTATCATCAATAAGAATTTATGTAATTATCGAAATAATTCCAAATTAACTAACTTTAATCTTTTTAGTAATACAAAAAGAAAACCAAACAAGTTTTTTTTCCCTAGATAAAAAAAAGTTTAACTTTAAGCACTCACACAAAAATTAACTCAATCACTCGAGCTAGAGAAAAATAAAGAAAACTAATAGTACTATTTTACCCAAACACTTACTTTACGAGCTAATTCAAGAAACTCATAAAATTTCAAATGAAAATTAAGTGGTGTATGCTTGCAACCATTATTGCGATCTCACCCCCTGTCGTGGAGATAAATCCTTCTACTTTGATCACATTTCCATCTTTGATCTCTCTATCACTCATGTTAAAACTCACAGGATCATTAGTAGGTTAGTTCCTTAAATAAAAATTGAATTGAAATGCATATTTTATTTACATTATTTATAGGCATGCATTTCATAATAATATTAACAAATAACATTTCAAGAGGCAATTCAAATTCCATTCATGATATCATTCTCATTGCACCAATTTATTTCATCATAAAATAACTAAAGAAACATAACAACACTATGTCTTGATCATTTATTACAACAACTTAAGTCGACAAGATTCGACTAAATCAACATAAGTCAAAATAGATCACACAAATAGTCCTATAAACTAAGAGCATCAATTTGGGTTATGACATAGACTTGATGTCTTATGGAAATATATAAAGAAGTTCACTACTAAACTTAATGGGTAAACATGATAGAAATAAAACTAAGAAAATAACTTTGGAAATGACCTATGCATGTCTTCTGCATTTTCGCAAGTAGCATTGTGAATAGAGAATTGGTCCCATTGGACCTTATACTAAACTATATCTTCGTCATGCACCCTTATGGTATGTTGATCAACGAGGTAGGTAAGCTGCACTAGCACCACCCCTGGATCCTAAACTTGCAATGCATGCCAATCTAGAATATGAGATGCATCTAGATGGCATGGTATCAACAAGGAAACATGAAAAACATTATGCACTCTATCAAGAGCGGGTGGTAGAGAAAGTCTATAGGCAACAGGGTTGATAAGCTCCAAAACATCAAATGGACCAACATATCTCAGTGCAAACTTTGAAGAATTTCCAAAAGAAATTGAGCTTTTATGTAGTCTCACATGCAAAAACATTTTGTCACCTTCTTGAAACTATCTAAAGGTATTGTTTCTATCTACATAACTCTTTTTTCTATCAGCTGCTTCCTTCAACTAAACTCTAATTAGAGTCATATGTTCAACCATCTCTCTCAACATTTTAGGACCAATGATGATCCTGTCCTCTACTCTATCCGAAATGATAGGAGTATGACACTTCGGTCCATAAAGTGCCTCAAACGGTGCCATTCCTAAAGAAGCATGGTAAGAGTTGTTGTAGGAAAATTCCACCAATGAAAGATACTCTTCCCACTTGTATTGTTCATCCATGCAATACATATGGAGTAAATCCTCAACCACTTGATTCATTCTCTCAGTTTGTCCATCTATTTGTGGATGATAAGCTGTACTAAAATTTAACCTAGTTCCCAAAGAAGCATTCAAGGTTGTCCAAAACCTTGATGTCATCCTAGTATCCTTGTCAGAAATAATAGTCTTAGGTACACCATGTAATCTAAAAATTTCCTGAACAAACTTCTTGGCCAAAGCCAAAGATCCATCTCTCAAGCTCCCTAGAATAAAGTGAGCTACCTTGGTTAGTTTTTCAACTACAACCAAGATTACATCATTTTTACGTCATGTCATGGGTAAACCCTAAATAAAATCCATATTGATGACTTTTCATTTATACTCTGGTATATCATCTGGATACAAAAGTCCTAGTAGGTGGATATGCTTAGCCTTAGCTCACTGACATTCTAAACACTGGGCGACAAAAGCTGTCACATCTCTCTTTAGCCATGGCCAAAAATACAATGGCCTCAAATTGGAAATCATCTTGTTTACTCCTAGATGTCCTAGAAATGGAGTGCAATGCATCTCCTCTAAAACCACCTTCCTCAACCCTTCTCAGTCAGGAATATACATCCTATCTTGGTATCTCATGATACCATCACCCTTAATAGTGTATCCGTCGAAATGGTGATCTGATGGATCTATAAGTAATGTTGTCTTAACCTTCTCATAATGGTCATCTCTTGAAAGATTCTCTAACACATGTTCTCTCAATTGAGTCCTAGAAGTAGACATAGCAAAAATGTGTCTTCTTCTACTTGGAGCATCTGCTACTCTATTCTCTTTCCCTTTAATATACTTAATGCCAAAATCATACTCACTTAGAAACTCCAACCAATGTCTCTCTCTAGCATTGAGATTTAGCTGTGTGAAGATGTACCTAAGTCCCATGTGATCTATCCTCAACTCAAATGGCTTACCCAAAAGGTAATGTCTCCACATCACTAAAGCATGAAAAATTACTATCAATTCCATGTCATGAGGTGCATAGTTAACCTCATACTATTTTAGTTTTCGTGACTCGTAAGCCACTACTTTTCCATCTTGCATAAGCACACTACCAAGACCTTCACCTGAAGCATCAGTGATAATTGTAAAGTTGCCATTAGGATCTGGTATGATTAAGATAGGAGTGGATGTGAGTTTCTCTTTCAATAATTGGAATTGTCTATCACATTCCTTAGTCCACTCATATCTTTTCCCTTTCCTTTGAAGAGATGTAATAGGTGCTGCAATATTGGAGAATCCTTCTACAAATTTATTGTAATAACCTACAAGTCCCATGAAAATTCTAATTTCACTCACACTTTGAGGAGTTGGCCACTCAAGAATGGCTTTGATCTTCACAGGATCTTCTGCAATTCCATCTGCAGAGATGATATGACCCAAATAATATATCTCTTTCTTATAGAAAGAACACTTTGATAGCTTCTTGTACAACTTCTTATCACTCAAATGCTGTAAAACTATCTGCAAATGTTCCTCATGCTCTTCCACACTTTTGGAATAAATGAGAATGTCATCAATGAATATTTTTACAAATTTATCTAGACAATCCCTAAATAAATGGTTTATTAAGTGCATAATTGTGGCTGGCACATTGGTCAATCCAAAAGGTAAGACAACAAATTCATAGTGCCTATACCTTGTCCAAAAGGATAGTTTGGATATGTCCTCCTCCTTGATCTGGAGTTGATGATATCTAGATCTCAAATCAATCTTGGAGAAAATAGTTGCTCCCTTCATTTGATCAGAAAGTTCATCTATGCAAGGGAGAGGATATATGTTCTTAATGGTCACCTTATTATGCATTCTGTAATCTATGTACAAATGTAAGGTACCATCTTTCTTCTTCAAAAAGATTACTGGAGCTCCCCATGGTGAAACACTAGGACATATAAACCCTTTATCCAAGAGTTCTTGCAACTGTACCTTCAACTCATACATCTCAGTAGTGGTCATTCAATATGGAGCATTAGATTAAGGCTCACTTCTAGGAATCACATCAATAGAGAAGTCAAATTCTCTCTTTGGAGGTAACTCAAGTAAATCCTCTAGAGAAACATCCTTGAATTCTTGTAAAATAGGAAAATCTTGTAAACTAGGAGTGTCAAGATCTTTGACATAAGCGACATACATCGTACACCCCTTCCTCTTTTCCTTTTTCAGTTGCATAGAAAAAAATTGTCTAAGCGCAAAAGACCTTTTTACTCCAAAGAGTACTACAGGATTACCGAAATAATCTAGGCACTCAATTGTCTTGTCCTTATAGTTCACAATTTCCTTATGATTTGTTAGCCAATTGATGCCCAAAATGAAATCATAGGAACCTAAAGGTGCAAGGTACAAGTTTACTTGTATTTGAAAATTATGAAGTTCAATCTTGCTACAAGATAAACATTGCTCAACCTTATGCTCTGCCTTATTTCCATATTCTACCATCCATGTTTCTAACATATATCTTGCTTTAACTGGAAATTTAGAAACAACTCTAGGATCTATAAAGCATTATGTTGCTCCAGTATCTATCAAAATAGAAATATCATGACCAAAAATCTTACTAGCCATCTAGATAGGTGTTCCTTGAAATTTAGCTTGTCTATGGTCCATAGCTGCATGAATTTGGTGTTGAGTTTGAGGTCCGTTTCCATTTCTATGTGTTGATTTCTGATGAAAAACACTAGCATAGTGGTCACCTCCATAAGAGTAGCAACCATCTTGTGGTCCTTGTTTACCATCAGGCTTATTTCTTCTATTATCATTCATGTTGTTGCCTCTATTAAGGTTCTGATTATCATAATTTTTCCTTCCAACGTTACCTCTGCCTTTGCCTCTCATATTCTACACCTATTATCGACCAATGTCCTTTGACTTATTCTCTTGAAACTTCCTCTTGAATCCCTAAGGAGCACTAGTCCTTTGATTCAATTTGATTAAAGGTACTTGCTTTAATTTTTTCTCGTCTCAAAGCCTTCCTGAAGGAAAAGTCCATAGTCTCAGGCTCATGCATATCAACTTCAGATCCTATCTTTGGACATAATCCAAGTAAAAACTTGCAGGTTCTAAACCGGTCATCTTGCTGATATTGTGGTACATATTTTACCAAGTGGTAGAATCTCTCATGGTATTCAGTGACAGTGAAAACACCCTGAGTCAAGTTCTAGAATTTGGCCACTTTGCTATCATAGTATAGCTGAGGTAGCCACCTCTTACAAAAGAGAACTAGAAATTCTTCCCAAGAAATTTCACTAGGCTACATCCTCTTTTTGGCCATTTCATTTTCCCACCAAGTACTAGCCTTACCAACCAATTGAAAAGAACCCCACATAGCTTTAGATTTACTTGAAAGATTATGAACACAGAAATAATTTTCCATGGCTATTATCCATGCCTTTACAACATCACTAATGATCTTACCATCAAATGTGGGAGGTGTGACCTTCTTGAGGTCCTTACTCAATTTTTCCACTATTCTTTCTCTATTATTAGGTACATTTATAGCCCTATGATCTGCATTTAGTTTATGTTGCTCTTCATTCCTCCTATTCTCTTCTTCCTTCCCCAATGCTTATAAACGTTGGCTGTCATCTAGTTTCCCCTAAGCTTCAAGTCTCTGATCCTCGTCGCTCATTCTTCTTGCCTCTTCATTCTGTCTACCTCTTGCATCCTATTTAAGTAGTTCCATATGGTTACTTTGTTGTTGTAAGAGGTTCCTTTGTTCTACCAAGAGGTTTAGGATCTCATCTAGCCTTGGGTTAGGTTCATCATTAACCCTTCCATTACTAGATCCAGCCTTGTTATTGTTTTGGGTTTGCATGGTTACAAGAATAATTTCTACACCAAGCACAAGTACACATCTTAGCAACAATAGACCAAGGTCCAAGTGTTTAAACTTGGCTCTTATACCACATGTAAAGACAAATTCTTACTCAAAAGAGACACATAAGCTCTACAACGGAAAACTCAGAAAGTCCAAGTCAAAAGGCAAATTCTACAAGATATAGAGACTTTTCCATCTAAAATAATTTCATTTCTATTTAAATAAAGTTACAATAATCTAAGAGAATGTCAAATATCCTCAAAACAATAGATAAATTTGACCATACTACCGAATAGTACAACATGAGTAAATAATATGTATGGGATGTCGACCATATTGCCACACATAAAACATCAAAGTACATAGATAAAAATACAATGTACATGTCTGAAAGGTTGAAAAATACATGATATCAAATATATATCATTGGACTATCAGTCATCCAACCACATATTCATGTCTCCTATGCCATTCGACAGTCAATCGTCCATCTGTAATCTTAAGACGGAAATGTGATCCAAGCATTTAGTCTGCCCAACCACAGAGTGGTTAGCTCCCCCTAGGCTCATCCTGAAATGAAGAGCACACCGACCCTACTCAAGTGATCTATGAACTTGGCATTGATGGATCAGAAAGAAATTTGGTGCAAGCTATGAGCTAACTACTTCTCATACAGAAAGTAGAACTGACACAGATATGGCAGAGAGAAAATAAAATAACCAGCACAAATTCCATTATGTGTTTGCATAGCTTAGGCCTAAGCATTTTACACCATATTTCTACTGGTAGGTAAAAGAAAGTAATATTTACCCTTCTCTGTTTCCCCATATTCAGCACCCCTTTCCCCAAAATATCTTTTCTTGAAAATTAAGTCATACTGAAATATCATAAAATTTGATCAATTCCATTTCTAATTTACCATTTTTCTTTTAATGAAAATGACCATTTAGTCAAATTTCAATGATTAAAATATGGTTTTTATTTCAATCAATATAGAATTTTCTTTTATCAAAATTTAATAAAAGTAAAAATTAAAAATTCATTCTTGAAAAGTAGGTAATTTTAGATTTCTAAATTTCATCTTATGGTAATCATATGGAAGATATATGTAAATTTTGAGTAGATTTAAAGCACTAATTAAAGAACATCATTCAAAAATTCACTAAATCCATCTTCTATTTTTATGTGTAAATATGGTTTACAAATGAGGGGAATTTTATAATGAAAAAGTTTGCGTCTAAATCTATTCTCTTTTTCTATGTCTCTAAAATCATTCTAGAAATTTCAAATTCAGAAAATAGAGTTTCACTAAATTTTTTGATAATTTCTAGAATTTAGTTCTTCTATTTTCTCCTAAAAATTTTCAAAAGAATTTCTTCAATAAGAATAATTTTAAATTTTAAATCTACTCATCTTTTCTAATCTAATATTTCTACCCATAAATAATAGATTCACTATTCTATCTTCAACTGTTATGGTTTCCCTATTTCTTACTTTCCTAATATTTTTTTTACATAAACAGATATTTAAAAACCATTTTTCTACAAGAAAACCACATAATTTTTTTAAGAATAAATAAATGTTATTCTGAACATACAAAACTAATTTCTTCAATTTTCTTGTACATAAAATTACTAACTAAGAAGGGAACTTGATTTTATTTAAAAATTTGGAGCTCTGGCAATGCTTCCTTCCTTCTCTGCTAAATTTCTTCCTTTCTCCCTTCCTGTGCATGTAGTCTTTTCTCCAAAACTATCACTCTCTGTTCTTTCAGAAATAACTCTTTGTTCTACTTTTTTGTTTCTTTCCCCTCTGTGTGCAGTTCTTTCTCCAAAAAATGATCCCTTCCAAATTTTTGAGTGAATCAAGGATTTATAGCCAAAGGGCTATTGACTAAAAAAAACACGTTCCTAGACTTCGTGAAGCACATTTTGGGGACTGACAAAGAGTCAAGTAAAATCATTTATTACTCCCCCAAACTTTAGTGAAAAATTCTCTTTTCCAGCCGCAAATTACAAAGGATATTTTTTATTATGACAAGCTTTAAGTTGATTGTCTACATTATACATTATACATAGGTGAATCTAATTATTATTCAAGTAAAAGGATATATAGCTTCTACAAAAGTCATTGTCCATGTGGAAAGGCAAAAACTACAAGTGAGAATCAAAGAGATCAAATATTATAAAATTTATTGTGAATCTTTTTTAACCAAAATCTTATACAAAAACATGACAAAACATTGAATACATGTATTTTCTACGAAAATATCATATAAAATAAACTAGCAATTGCACCTTGGTGTGCAATGGATACATTGAAGAAGTGTGGAAGTTCAATTAGGAAAAAAATTGGTTTATTTTTGCATACATTTGTGTAGTACAAGAGATGAATTGGTAAGCCATTTAGTGAATGGCGTTGTTTGTAAAAAAAGTCTCAATAGAAAAGTGATAAATTCCAATAAACTATGTTCCCACTTACATGGAATCCAACATGACTAAAATAAAAACTTTAAATTAGAAAGGTAATCATGCTTCATTACCAAAAAACTCATATTATGTATCCAATAGGGAGAAGGAGAGAAAGAGATATAAAGAGGGAGAGATGGGGGAAGAGTGAGAGAGAGTGTGTAAGGATATAAAAAGTATTATAAAATTAAATGTAAACATAGATAAATTTTTAAATAAACTAAAATTTGAAAAATAAAAATTTAATTCAAATAAAGTATTAAAAATAAAAATAAAGTATATTAAGATTAATAATGCTAAAATATTATTGAATTTTTGTTATTTTCTAATTTAATTATTAAATAGTATCACCCTAATCCTTTATTATTTTTCTTTTAAACATACATATAATGCCATACATATATACATTTAAAATATTCATCCAAAGTTATTTTTTATTGATCAAAATTATATAACTTCTCTCTCTCTCTCTCTCTCTCTCTCTCTCTCTCTACATGTCTCATTCCCTCCAACCATCCTTAAAGAAAGGGGAATCACTAATACATTGATTAAGTTACATTAAGAAAAATCAAAGATGCACAATACAATTCATTCATCTCTTTCACCATTAAAAGAAATGGGACGAATTGAATTGAACGAATATTAAAAAATGTTAATTATTTATTTATATATTATATATCATAATAAAAATATGATAGTAATATAAATGTATTTATTATTTATTTTTCTCGGTAATAAAGTAATATTTTATTAATAATGTAATGTAAACTGTAAGTACACCATAAAGATAAATTAAAGTGTCTTAGAAAAACCCCCAATTAGCCCATCATCATAGCTCCTAACAAAATTTACAATGAAGTGCTTTGTAAATCATCACCCAAAATAAGCCCTAACCTTAACGACCTATTGTCAAGAAACAACCTACCATTACACACTAGCATCACCAAAAAAATTGTAGGGAGACCATCAACCCAGTCCCGAACCACATTTACAATTTCAATTACAAAACAAAGCCAAGCATCCAAAATTCATAGCAAAACAAAACACTAAACACAAGAGAGGCACCTGTTACTCTTAAACCGACACCATTGAAACTCATCAACCTTCATTTGCATCCATAGTTTCACCCTTTCTCGCTCCTTCATTGGTGTTCCTTATTTTTTGAGACCTCTATCTTCTAGGGACCTCTACAACATTCAACTGCTCCACTTGTTCTAGAATTGCACTTTCTTCATCCAACTAGCTTATATCCAACATGCATAGCAGAGCCATTGGCCCCAACCTTTCTTCCTTAAACCTTCACCACCTTTTTTAAGCCTCAAATCTCCAAACTAAGGGATTAAACTTAGTGTCCTCTATCATCTCCACATGTGCAAGATCATCCATGAAGTTCATTCCCAAGCCTAGGATTGCTCACTCAAGAAGAGGGTCTGATTCATATAAATAATCCATGGGCCCTATTGAGAGTATGAATTTTATCACAAACTCCACCAGTGACTCCAATTAGAAACCCCACACCATGATCATTGAATAAATGTTACTGTTCATTCTATGACAATTCTTCAGCTAATTAAACATGCTCCCTAGTAGCATGAAAACACTATTTACCAATCTTGATTCCTCAAAATTGAACAACTCATCAAATCTACACTTTGTAACTAGCCCAAGAAATGGGTTCTATTTCTTATCCACTTGCAAGGAAAAGGACATTTCCATCTACACTAGACCTTAAAACTCCAAAATTACCACAATCTATGAAAGCAAGGAATGAATTAATAGTGAATTTTTGGGGAAATTATCCCATTTAAATTCATGCCCGTTGGGCACTCCTAATATCTTTATCGGCTTAACTTCTCATCAAATGCTCTTAGTCATATAGAACCACCATCCTTCCTACCACCTTTCCAATAGCTATGTAGGTTATTAAAATAATTCATTTTTAAATAACATCTTGAAACTTTAAATTTCTAAAATCTTCTTTTTATTTCCTCTATTTTAAGCGAAAGAGCTCAATTAGAGAGTGTATCCATCTCCTTGTTCCATTGTCTTCTAACATGTGAAATTTTAAAGTCCTCCATAAGAGCCAAATCTTCATTAATCAAATCTATATAGTTTTGAAGGTGCCAAGCTTGTGAGGATCCTTTGATAATTGCATTCAAAATTATTTGTCAATCCCGTTCCAAATGTAATTTTAGAGCCGTTAACCTCTTTGCTACTTTGACAAATAGTAAGGCTACTTCAACTTCTATTATGTTATTGGTTCCATCAGCCAACCTTTTACCACCACATGCAATCAAGTTGCATTCCCAATCTCAAATGATAAATTGTGCCCCTGATGGGCTTGGGTTTCCCTTTGATGCTCTATCAAAGTTATCTTTCCACCATCCATCTACCAGTTCATCCTCACAACTTTACTATCATCCAAAGAAGATGGCATAACCCATCCCATCCCATTCACAGGCATAATTATATTTATTATTATATATACTCATATATAAATTAAATTATTATTCTAAATTATATATATATATATATATATATATATATATATATATATATATATATATATATATATATATATATATATATATATATATATATATAACTGATGTTTAATATATTTTAATATTGTACAGATTAAACTAATATATAAATATTATATATTTTATTTTAAATATACATTATGTAATTAATGTGTATAGTATTTTGTAAAAAAAAAAAGTATATATATTATTATAATAATTAATATCAATATTTTTTTATATAATAAAAATTAAATTAACATATAATATAATATAATATATATTTTATAAATGAGAATATTTTGGTAGAGGCTTTTTTAATTGACCTAATGGCTATCTAGCACATGGTATTGTCTTTACAATGAAGTGCATCATGAATCATCACCCAAAATAAGCCCTAACCCTAACTCTATTGTCAATAAACAACCCACCATTACACACTAGCATTAATACATAGCAAAACAAAACACTAAACACAAGAGAGGCACCTGTTGCTCACAGACTAACACCATTGAAACTCATCAACCTTCATCTGCATTGATGAAGGGCACAGCCGCTCTGATACCACCGATGAAGGGCCACACCACCCTTACCAACTCATAACCAAAAACATAGAGACAAAGAGAAGACAAAATACTTTACAAAGCATACATTAATACTTGAAAATAATTACAACTTGAGAGATCTTACAACATGAGTGATCTTACATCCTCAAAGCTTACAATCCAAGAACTTCAACTTGAGAGCTTCTTCCCCAATACAAGATCCTACAACTTGAGCACTTGCTTATGAATGCTCCTATGCCTTCTTTATATAGGCATTTCCCACCCAAGATATTACAACACAACCAATGTGGGATAAAAGGTAGATGCAACTACCTTGATATAAATATTAAATTCCCACCCAATTAAAATTAAGCACCACCATGTGGGCCAATTTGAAAATTATATTTCCTTTGTGGCCAATAAGAAAATAGAAAGGTGTAACTACCTAGCTACAAATATTAAATGCAAGAACTTTCTACAGATTTCTAAAATGCCATCTACACACCTCGATAAATGAAATGATTTTTTTTTTCTTTTCTTTTATTTTCTTTTATTCGACCTATGCACCTTGGAAAATGAAATAACTTCTTTTTTTTTCTTTTTTTCTTTCTTTCCCTTTTTTTTTTTTGCATCTTGCATCATGCATCCATGGTTTCACCTTTTCCCACTCCTTCATTGGTGCACCATCTTTTTGGAGACCTTTGTCTTCTAGGGACCTCTGCAACATTCAACCACTCAACTTATTCTAGAATTGTACTTTCTTCTTCTAGCTACCTTATAGCCAACACACATAGTAGAGCTATCCACCCCAACCTTGCTTCCTTAAACCTTCACCACCTTTTCCAAGCTTCACATCTCCAAATGAAGGGAGTAAACTTAGTGTCCTCTATCATCTCCACATGTGCAGGATCACCCATGAAGTTCATTCCCAAGCCTAGGATCATCTGCTCAAGAAGAGGGTTTGATTTGCATAATAAATCCATGGGCACTATTGAGAGCATGAACTTTATCACAATCTCCACCAGTGACCCTAATTGCAGACCCCACACCATGATCATTGAATAAAGGTTAGTGTTCATTCTATGAAAATCCTTCAGCTAATTAAACATGCTCCCTAGTAGCATGAAAACTGTTGGCATTAAGTATGTTTGTCATTAGTGACAACACTTATTCAGACTCTATGTGTTCACCGAGTAGAACAGTGTTTACTGAGCTTCATAGTGCTTACCGAGTTATGAGATGAACAGTGTTTACCGAGCTTTGCAGTGATTACCGAGTTATCATTACCGAGTGATGAGATGAGCAGTGTTTATCGAGTGCCTGCACGGTAAATAGGGAATTCAGTTTCTACCGAGTGACACTATATCTACCGAGTCTCCAGTATATACCGAGTTCGAAACTACAACCGAGTGGTTAGTATGGACCATGCCTCCACTTCTACCGAGATCATGACAATGCCGAGTAACGCAGTGGATACTGAGTATCAGAAAGTCACCAAGTTGGTTTAGAGTAACCAACTAACTATATTTGGGCTGACTCAGTAATATTTGTGTTAGCTTGTTTAAGAGTTGACTTTGTAATTATTTTGTAATTGCTTTGGATTGACATATAAACAATGTTTTGTATCATATCCAAGGTGTGAAAAAAAGTGAGAAGTATGAAAAGAGAAGAAATGTAGAGATAATCAAATTACAAAGGGCTACAGTAGTATAAGGAGTAGTAGAGACATATCCATCACAGAAGGTGATCAGTACATCAGAGAATCTCAATTAGCAAGTATAGTTGCAAGTAAGAGATCTACTATTTCATCCTAACAGGTGAATCAGCTTAAAATCCTTTAACCGGGTAGACTTAACAGTCTTTGTAAAATCTCTTAACCGAGTGCATACTTCATTGTATGTTTATAAATCCTCTAACAAGGTGGACCTAGCAGTCCTTATTGCTCCTAACAGGGCAGATCATCAGAAGTGATCATTGTAAGCCTTAACCGACAAACTTTATACTGCAGTATTGAAGTTTAGTGGGTATCATCCCCACCCCAGTTTTACTTTCTATTTGGAAGGTTTCTGGGTCACCAAATCTCTATGTTCAAAGTGTTATGAATGTTTTATTCTTTCTGTTACTCATGCATGCAGTTAGCTTATCAATCTAATGTTATTGAGAATATGGTTAAGTTCTAAAATTTGTAAAAGTTTTGAAGTTATTGATTCACCCCTCCCCTCTCAGTAACCTGGCTAGTCTTGAATATTTCCAACAATTGGTATTAGAGCTTTGTGGTTCTCAGGATAAAGTTTGACAACTTGAGAAAAGATTCAGGACAATGGAGGTATTCAGACTTAACAAAGTAATTGAGAATGAGAAGCTAGATTTGGAAATGGCCATAACTCAACTCAAGGAAGCAAAAGAGCATCTTTCCCAATCCCTAAAAAGAAGGAAGGAACTTGCAAATCAGATGAATGACCACCAGTATGTTGAAGAAAAGATTGAATATTTTTTCCCTTTAAGCAGCTCAGATGAAGCAAACAATGTAATCAAAGAACTTCTAGAAAAGAATGGATCTCTGCAAGAAGTAAGAAAATTGAAAAGAGAACAAGAAATTCAGTCAACAAGATTTTGTGAAATCTTGGAACAAAGAAACAAGATGAAAGATGAAATAGATGGAAAGAACAATGAAATCCAGAATCAAATCCTTTAGCTAGAAAACCTTATTGATCAAGTCTCCAATGCAAATGAAGAAATCTTGACTCCGAGATCAGAAAATGAAAATATAAGAGAGGAGCTGAGATTTGAAAAGCAAATCAATTTAAGATTAATGAATGACCTAGATACTGAAAGGAAAATCATTGAGAGAATGTTGAAATCTCAAGAAGATATGAATTAGGTGTATGAACGAAACCTTCATAAGCAAAAAGGAAAAGAAGGACTTGGATACAAAGAGGAAGGTGAATCCTCCAAACAAGGTACTCAAAAGAATTAGAAACCCACTTGTAATCACTATGGCAAAATTGGTCATACTTCAAACAAATGTTGGAGCAATGGAAAAGCAAAATTTAATGGAAAATGCTACAATTGCAATCAGTATGGTCATAAAGCAAATGAATGCAAGGAGAAACCAAGATTTAAAGGCAAATGTCACAAATGTAGCAAACAAGGTCATAAGGCATCAGAATGTAGAACTAAAACACCTAATCCAGTTGAACAAATTATGAAAGAAATGTTTGGTTGGGATTACAACACTTGGTGTAGATGTCATTACTGTGGAGAATATGGACACATTGGCATGAATTGTGTAAGGCATCACTTGAGAAAAAGAGAAACCACCATAAGATGTTATAAATGCACTAAGCTTGGTCACATAGCTAAAAATTGCATGAATTTAGGTAAAGTTGAAGATGAAAAGAAAGCAAAAGAAAATAGCATCAGGAAGCAGATGAGACAACAGTGGATTCCTAAACCTACCGAGCAAACCAGTCCAAGTAATGAAGTCACTCATGAAGAGAGTGGCTCTATCAATTCTAACTAAGTCTCCAAGAAAGCACTGGAACTGTATCTTCATAGACATATTCCAAATAGTTCTTGAATTGAAAGGAAGAAAGATCCAAATTAGTATGCAAGATACAACAGGATCACAAGAAGGTCGGTATCAGTTACCACCGAGCAAGGTCGGGAGTAACCTAATTTCATTTGGTTACCGAGTAAGGTCAAAGCAGTATGAATTCGTATGTTCTCCAAGTTGCGGAACCTTCACCGAGCAATTAATGCATAGTGGATGATAGTCTATCGAATTCAATACCCTAATTCCTATGGAGCATTAATGACAAAATTTTAACAAAAAGCATGAAATCGAGTTCATTTTCACCGTGAATATCAACATATTGAGCAGAAAAATTTCTAGTGCGATCAAGTGATTCGAAGCAAAATTTTGCAGCAGAAATTTTTTGAAGAATTTTTCTTTTCTACCGAGCTACCATGGAATCATCCAGCACCAAAGTAAAGAAAGGTTCAGAAATGTTAGTTCAAGGAGAATGGAAAGTGCCAGATTTCAAACTCGTGCCCGCAATTGCAGAAACCCTAGATCCAAGTGGAGCTCAATCTCAAATTCCTCCAAAGGTACTTCTTGTAAACAACATTCACAGTCATTTTAAAGGTACAATTCAAGAGCTTGGAACCCTAGAGATAGATGTTGTTCGTGATGAACTGTGTGTTGATGATGTTCTCAAACCGAAACATAAACATTTGGAAGATAAGGGTTTGACACATATCACCCACTTGCCTCGGAGTTTCCAGATAAAATGGATTAGATATATCCTAAGCCGAGTGCATGAAGGTAAAATTTGGCTTGAGAAACCAGTGGAAATATCAAAGAAGATGATTCACCAAATCACTGGTCTTCCCATGCTTGCCAAGGCTAAATCTACAAAAACCCTAGGTCGGGTAGAGATGGAAAAGAAAACCCTAGCCGAATGGGATGGTAGAGGTATGAGAATAAATAGTATTACCGATGTAGAACTAAAATTTGGCGCATATGTCATAGCTCACAAGATATACAGTTCAAGTCGGCAGAATAGTGTTCCATGTGAAGCAGTTGACCTAGCTTATAAAATTGTGAAGAACAATCTGTCATTTGACCTAGCAGATTTATTGTTGAAACAATTCAACAAGAATATGGAGAGCATCCAAACCTCAAAGAACAATCCATGTAAGTTTGGCTCACTGTTGGTTTGTTTATTTTTCTATGCTCAAAGGTTTTTCCCATCAAAAGTCACGGTAAAATGGAGAAAGGATGTGCTTGTTCTTTATCAGATAAATGAGTATATTGCAGAAATGGGTGAAAATTTTGTAAGCATAATGGATAACTATTTTGAATCTTTTAAAGAAAAGATGAATAACAGATTCCAGATTCCACTAAAGTTGGTGGAAGATTATAAAGATGATGTTTGTTTCATGGTTGATTGTGATAGAGTATACATTCAAGCTGTAAGGCCTAGGATTGTATGGGTGAAACCTCTTCCTTATGAGGTAAACATTGATGAGACAAAGGATATAATTGAAGCCCTAGTAAATCAACCTATTGATCCAAAGGCTCAATACTTTGGAACATATGATGAAGCTAAGGTAAGAATTGAGCTAAGCATAAAACTTCCATAGGCGGTTAACAAAGGCAGAAAGAGGATGGCCAAGATGCAATCTAGCACACCTGTAATGTTAACTGAAGGTAAAGGAGAGGATATTGTAGAAGAAGAAGAAAAGGATGAGAGTAAAGAAGAACAAGTGCCTGTAAAGAAGAAAGGAAAGGTAACTATCACCAAGGAAACTGAGCAACCCACTGTAGTATTCACAAGGAAAAGATCAAGGGACAAGGTAGGTAAAGTCAAAGATGATATAGTACTCAAGAGGCCTCCTCCCTCATTTGAAGAAAGATTAAGGATTTGAGAGAAGGATCTGGAATTGCAAATTTCAAATCTCTCAAATATGAAACAAGATCAGAGGCAGAGTAGCAGGAAATTGAAGATGCTGTTATTGAGAAAATGGGACAATGGAAATACTCACCTGAAGAAATGGCTTCTCGAATCCCAGGAGTCTTATTAAACCAAATCAAGTTGAGATGGTCCAATGCAAGGCAAACTATCAAGGACATATATGCTCAAACCTTAAGACAATTGATGCCAAGTTTGAAAAATGCTGAAATAAATAAGGCATTGATAGAAAATGAGCATAAGATGACACTAAAATTCAACAGTTGTTTGATTTTGATCAAGGATATAGAGTCGGTTGTGAAAAGTGCAGAATCTACTTGGAAAAACATCTATCATCTTCACAAACTGAGTACTGAAACTGTGATAATTAAAGATATTGAAGATGATAGTGATGAAGAAGACGAAGAAGCAGTTCAGATTGATAATGTTGAGATAGAAGAAGTAGAGAAAGAAGCTATCGAGGAAGCTAAGAAGAATGCTGAGGAAGATGATCCAGTTCGGATAGCTGTAGAGGTAATTGCCTCACTTCCTCACTCTCCAGTAAAAATTGCTACATCTAGCCCGGAGAAAACTTCAAGTGTGATTGTGACAACTCCCTCAGATACATCAAATGTCCAATCATCACTAGAACAGCTCAATGTATCAATGACAGAAGTGGCTACCACTTCATCTACCGAGCTTCAACCTCCTTCTTCCATCAAGTTATAGTCTTTAGTACCTTCTTCAATTTTGAGTTTTTTAGCAGCAAGTACTTCAGTTTTGGATGCCTTAGTAAGTACTTCAGATTCTATAGTTGTAAATACTTCAGTTTTTGGTTTATCAAGTATTCTAGTTAGCATCCCATCAGTCGGAAGTTTATCAGTTTTCACTACAAGTCCTACTGTGTCTACAATAATTTCTACTACAAAGGCATTAAGTATAAAGACTCAACCGAGTACAAAGTTTTTGAGTAAGAGTGTAGTAGAAGATATAGACTTAGATGAGGAGATAGAAATTCCCCAATTAGATTTTGCAAACCTCACAGCAGACCAAATGCAAACAGTTGGTGAACTCCTCCAGAAGAAAGCAAAGCAGAAGAAACTAAAAGAAGAAAGAGATAAGGAATATAAGATCATTGAGGATGCCAAGAATATTTTGACAAAAGCTATAGGTGTTGAAGTTGATTCCTCTCAACACATTTTGTTGCAGTTGGTAGAGGTAGTAAACAAGTTCAATGAGGATTCCTTTGGATTAGATAAGTTGCTTGAGAAGGCTGAGAAGAAGTTTGATAATAAAGTGCTTGAGCACATTGCTCAGCAAATAGCTATCAATCAGGCAAGGTTATCTTTAGTTTTGACTAGCATTGAGTCCTCCTATTCCAAGGTAACATCTTTTTTTGCCAAAGTATGTAATGTTGTCGAGTTCTCAAATGAGATTAAAGATAAAATAAATAAGATTGATGAGGATCTGAAGATCAGTGCACAGAAGTTGCAACTTGAACCTAGTTCAAGCTCTGCACATCATATGACAGTCAGATTCCTATTTGATAAGCAGTTAGAATTATTGAGAGAAGATGCAATGATCAGGTCAACATTAATAGATATTCAGAACATGATCCTTCCCATCATGGATACAATGCAGAAGCATATTGCATACTCAAAAACATTGATCCATGACAATCAGTTTTCAATTGCAGATCACATGATTGAACTCTTTGCAGAAGTCCAAGTTGCACTCCATACATGCAAGATTCTGCAAGAGAATTGGGATAGAACTCTAGCACTAATTGGAAAGGTACATTTTGATTTTCTCTCACATTTTGGTATCTTGATGTAAAATATTTGTATATACACCTTTGGCATTATTGTCAAAAAGGGGGAGAAAGTATAAGATATATGAGATATGAAAGGGGGAGAAAGTATATGAGAGAAATAGGAAATATGAGTATGAGGTGAAACAAGATACTTGTATGTATGTATACTGTATGGGGGAGACATAAAATGTATATATAGCCGTATGACAAAGATAAATTTTTGAAAAATCAAAACCAGTATCAGCATGATTGTGTATATAAGTTTTGGGCAATAAGTGTTTTGTCACTAATGCCAAAGGGGGAGATTGTTGGCATTAAGTATGTTTGTCAGTAGTGACAACACTTATTCAGACTCTATGTATTCATCGAGCAGAATAGTGTTTACCGAGCTTCACAGTGCTTACCGAGTTATCATTACCGAGTGATGAGATGAACAGTGTTTACCAAGCTTCGCAGTGCTTATCAAGTTATCATTACTGAGTGATGAGATGAGTAGTGTTTACTGAGTGCCTGCACGGTAAACAGGGAATTCAGTTTCTACCGAGTGACACTATATCTACCGAGTCTCCAGTGTATACCGAGTTTGAAACTACGACCGAGTGGTTAGTATAGACCGCGCCTCCACTTCTACCAAGAGCATGACAATGCCGAGTAACGCAGTGGATGCCGAGTATCAGAAAGTCACCGAGTTAGTTTGCAATAACCGAGTAACTATATTTGGGCTGACTCAGTAATATTTGTGTTAGCTTGTTTAAGATCCGACTTTGTAATTATTTTGTAATTTCTTTGGATTGATATATAAACAATGTTTTGTATCATATCCAAGGTGTGAAAAAAAGTGAGAAGTATGAAAAGAGAAGAAATGCAGAGATAATCAAATTACAAAGGGCTACAGTAGTATAAGGAGCAGCAGAGACATATCCATCACAAAAGGTGATCAGTACATCAGAGAATCTCAATTAGCAAGTACAGTTGCAAGTAAGAGATCTACTATTTCATCCTAACAGGTGAATCAACTTAAAATCCTTTAACCGGGTAGACTTAATAGTCTTTGTAAAATCTCTTAACCGAGTGCATACTTCATTGTATGTTTATAAATCCTCTAACAAGGTGGACCTAGCAGTCCTTATTGCTCCTAATAGGGCAGATCATTAGAAGTGATCATTGTAAGCCTTGACCGGAAAACTTTATACTGCAGTATTGAAGTTTAGTGGGTATCATCCCCACCCCAGTTTTACTTTCTATTTGGAAGGTTTCTGGGTCACCAAATCTCTGTGTTCAAAGTGTTATGAATGTTTTATTCTTTCTGTTACTCATGCATGTAGTTAGCTGATCAATCTAATGTTATTGAGAATATGGTTAAGTTTTGAAATTTGTAAAAGTCTTGAAGTTACTGATTCACCCCTCCCCTCTCAGTAACCTGGCTAGTCTTGAATATTTCCAACAGAAAACACTATTGACCAGTCTTGAATCCTCAAAATTGAACAACTCATTAAGTTTGCACTTTGTAACTAGCTCAAGAAATGGGTTGTGTTTCTTATCCACTTGTAAGGTGAAGGACATTTCCATCCACACCAAACCTCAAAACCCTAAAATTACCACAATTTGTGAAAGCGAGGAATGAAATAATAGTGAGTTTTTGGGGAAATCATCCCATTTACATTCATGCATGTTTGACACTCCTAATATCTTTTTCGGCTTAGCTTCTCATTAAATGCTCTCAATCATATAGAACCACCATCCTTCCCTCCACCTTTCCAATAGTTATGTAGGTTATTAAAATATTTCCTTTTTTAAATAACATCTTCAAACTTTAAATTTCTAAAATCTTCTTTTTTATTTCCTCTATTTTAAGGGAAAGAGCCCAATTAGAGAGTGTGTCCTTCTCCTTGTTTCATTGTCTTCTAACATGTGAAACTTTAAAGTCCTCCATAAGAGACAAATATTCATTAATTATATCTATATAGTTTTGAAGGTGCGAAGCTTGTGTGGATCCTTTGATAATTGCATTCAAAATTATTCGTCAATCCCCTTCCAAATGTAGTTATATTTAGCCCCTAATCTCTTTGCTACTTTGACAACTAGTAAGTCTACTTTAGCTTCTACTATGTTATTGGTTCCATTAGCTAATCTTTTACCACCACATGCAATCAAGGTGCATTACCAATCATGAATGATATAGTATGCCCTTGATGGTCTTGGGTTTCCCTTTGATACTCTATCAAAGTTATCTTTCCACCATCCATCTATCGGTTCATCCACACAACTTCACTATCATCTGAAGAAGATGGCTTAACCCATCCCATCCCATTCACATGCATAATTGTATTTATATTATATATATATATATATATATATATATATATATATATATATATATATATATATATATATATATATATATATATATATATATATATATATATATATATATATATATATATATATATATATATATATATATATATATATATATATATATATATATATATATATATATATATATATATAATTCTAAATTATATATTATATTAAAATATATTTTAATATTGTACAAATTAAACTAATATATAAAGATTGTTCAATATAAATATTATATATTTTACTTTAAATATACATTATGTAATTAATGTGTATAATATTTTGTAAAAAAAAAAAAAGTAAAAAATTGATAGAAAAACATTTTACAAGGTTTTCGAGGATCGCTTTGGAAGTGGGCACCTTCCCCCATGTGCGTCGTGCCCCATCCTACAGGTGTTCCTCATGTTTTGTATTCCTTTCGCTACCTCGTGTTTGGTTTGTGGCCTATGGTTTTTTAGGTTTTGTTAGGATTTTTTCTACTTTTTCTTTTTGCATTTGCGTCTATTGTGTTTTTGGGCTCTTGTGTATGTCTTTCTTCTCCTTGATTTGTGTTGCTTAGGACTCGCTCATTCGAGTCTTGGGCATGTGAGATTTCATGGCTGATGACATCGGCAAGAAGGGAGAGGACGATTCCAATCATTGCAAGGAGAGGCAGGGTGACGCTGGCTCAAAGAATGATGGTGGATGTGGTGATCGTGGGGCGGGAGGCTTTAAACCTTCCTTCAAAGCAGTGGTGGTTAATGGGTATTCTGCGAAATGCCCCGATTCGGCTTTCTTTGAGTGTGTGTCTGTGGAGGAAGATGTGGCAAACCAAGGGGTCTCTCCCAACCCCCATGGAGATCGACGAGGAGTTGATAACATCGCAGGTAGCCCATGTGATACCCTTGGAGGAAAAGTTAAGGCTCCGAACCTTGTTGGTTGCACTTTTTCTCGGTCTCCTAATATTGACATGGTGAATGCTATCAGAGATAAAGAGTCTAGGCTTAAGAATGTTGCAGTCTTCTTTGTGTGTATGGATGTTAAATTTCTC
Source organism: Chamaecyparis obtusa (assembly GCA_027943335.1). NCBI lineage: Eukaryota > Viridiplantae > Streptophyta > Pinopsida > Cupressales > Cupressaceae > Chamaecyparis > Chamaecyparis obtusa. Next base: position 193,026 of record BSBK01010242.1, on the reverse strand, counting down.
CTTGCACATAAGTTTCTTGATGACTGGATAAATAATGTTTGGGGTAAAAAGCTTGGCATTGTTGTTAGTTTCAGTAGGATGAGTCAAAAAATGATGGTGATTGTGGTGATTATGGCTGATGTCATAGACAACGAGGATACGACAATATAATAGTAAGAGATTAAAAAAATTGCATAGAATATTAAAAAAGAAATGCTTGAGGGGAGAAGAAATTCATGGTGGAAGGGATTAATCTAAAAAATGAAACATCATAGGGGTATACAAGGAAGATATACTGCGGTAATAAGAGAGAAGGGGGACAGAGATTTTAGCAATGTATTTTATAGTCCAGAGTGTGTCTTCGTGTACTTCATTAAAGTATGCTAAAAAAAAAATAGAATCTTGTCTAATTGAATTTCCACCTCTTCGACGTACCCATTGCACATATAAATGCGATTGCTAGTAAATAAAAAATTATCCCCAATATGCATATAAATATACTTGTGGCTCCTCAATAGTTTAGTCAATGGCAGTGAATAATTCTAAGCTGAGGCAATCATGCCGGTGAGTAATTTAATTAAACATTAAATATTTCGAAAGATCCCGAACAACATTTTTGACACGACATTGGAGCAACTTTGGGCAGTTATTCCTTTTCAAAATGTGAATGCAATGGAGCAAACTTTTGACAAAAAATGGAAAATTGATATATTCCAAAATGTACAAGGAAAAGTCCAAAAAGACGATGTGTCCAGGAAATGTCCACGAAATACGATTCCTCCAATTCAAAAATGGAAAATTGATATATTCCAAAATGTACAAGGAAAAGTCCAAAAAGACGATGTGTCCAGGAAATGTCCACGAAATACGATTCCTCCAATTCAAAAATGGAAAATTGATATATTCCAAAATGTACAAGGAAAAGTCCAAAAAGACGATGTGTCCAGGAAATGTCCACGAAATACGATTCCTCCAATTCAAAAGTACGACATGTCTAGGAAAGAGGATTCCTCTCTTTCCTTTTTATTATTAATTTGATTTTTAACTCAACAAATCATTAAATTCCAATTTATATGGAAATTGCATATAAAAGAAAAGTCAATTGTAAAATCTTGTAAAGTATTTTGTTTTTGCCGCCCACTCGCATGGCAAAGTATTGAGGGGAAAATGGTGGGAAAGTGCAGCGATATCTTCCTCGTTTCTTCCACGCATTAGAGCTTATCGTCATTGGTAGACAGAATCAGATTTCATATAGCCCACCTCGTCTATTTGTTTACTGACCCATCTTTTTTCTAGTGGCCCACACCACTCTTTATCAGCGACATTATCTATTCTTTTGGTACCTCATCTCCCTTTTTCTTCATTTTGCTTTATTTTTTCTTCATCGTCTCCAAGAATTATCAAATCCAGCCCGCTCTGCCTTTGAGAGTTTCATTCGTTAGCAATTCTAGTTCTGCATTCATTGATGGCTTCCTCCTCCTCGTCTGCTCGAGCAAGATCGATTGTTTCTCGTAAGCTATATGATGTATTTATCAGTCATCGAGGCCCTGATGTCAAAGAAACTCTTGCCAAACAATTATATGACCTTCTTCAGGCAAGAGAATGCAAGGCATTTCTAGACCGTGAAGAGATGGAAGGTGGAGATTCTATTGAGTCTGCCATTCATAATGCCATTTGCTCATCCCGTGTGCAAATTGCCATCTTTTCCAAAGGATATGCAGAGTCTGCCTGGTGTTTAAACGAACTGGTTCTTATGTTACAGCAAACTGATGCCCTGTTTATTCCTGTATTCTACGATGTCCAGCCATGGGAGCTTCGACACATCGAGAACGACAGGTCTCGGTATGCTGCGGCATTTGCTGATTATGAAAGGAAACGCAGGAATCTTGACAAGTTGGATGGATGGAAAACGGCGCTTGCATCTGCTGCAGAAATATATGGATACGAACTTAGCCAGCATCCGGGGTAAGATTACTACCATGTGTTTTGTATTGAGTGCGATTCATCATGTTTTTATCTAGTATATGACATTCGTTTTTGCCTTAGTAGAATGACTTTCTAAAGAGGTTGTCGGTTTTGGATTTCAGCGATTTGTATGAAAAGATTGTGTCTCGCGTTGTGCAAGTTGTGGAAAAGAGTATACCCTTGCATGTTGCCAAATATCCCGTTGGACTTGTTGAGCTCGTACAAGATTTTGAAAGGTGTTGTTCAAAGACAGCGGGAATGGTGGGGATCTTCGGACTTGGTGGCTCTGGCAAGACTACGCTGGCAAAAGAATTGTTTAACAAGAAGCGTTCAGCCTACCACAGATCATCTTTTCTCTCCGACGTGAGAGAATCACATGCGAGAGGTGAAGTGCACAGCTTGCAAAGACAACTCTTGAAAGATCTTTTCAGCAGAAATGAAGAGATTAGGAGTGTGCACCACGGAATTGGAAAGCTGAAGGATCATCTGGGAAGGGCAAAGCATTTGCATTTCCTAATAGTCCTAGATGATATCGATCATCAAGAGCAGGTAGATGCCCTGTTACCTGAAGACATGCGGGGCTATGCTAGCCTGGTAATTATTACAACCCGTGACCAGAGTGTGTTAAGGGGTGTAGATATCCGCTATAAGATGAAGGGAATGGATTGGCATCATGCGAGGGATCTCTTCTGTAGCCATGCTTTCCGCGGACGCGATCCACCCGCTGATTATGAGAATTTGGTTGAAAGCTTTGTGGAATTCTGTGGAGGTCTGCCCCTCTCACTCATAGTTTTGGGTGCACATGTTTATGAGAGGGATGAGAATTATTGGAATCTAGAACTGGAAAAAGTGAAGAAAATCCAGCCTGAGGATATAATGAAAAGACTCAAAATTAGTTTTGATGGTCTCGACAAAGAGGAGAAACAAATATTTATAGATATAGCTTGTCTTTTTAATAAGAAAGAACTTAAAGATTTTGAACCAATAACAATATGGAAGGCGTCAGGTTGGAGCCCTGAGCATGCACTTCAAACCTTGCAAGATAAGTGCTTACTTGAAAGGAGTAAGTATACTTATGAAATGCACGATCATCTCCGCGACCTAGGTAGACTATTGGCAGATGAGTTAGGCCCTCCTCGACTGTGGCGACCAGAACTCCTGAGATCTATGGTGTGCTGCTTACTTACTTTTTTTGAAATTAGAGCTATAGAAAGCTTTTGAAAAACCGTTTCAATTTTAGTTTTTTATAATTTTTCCCAATCACTTAACCTTGGTCGTTATATGTAGGAAGCAAAAGGATTTAAGCAAATCTTGGCAGAAACAAAGGGCAGGTGTTTCCATTCTTTTCGGGATTTGTCCCTAAAAAAACACATTACTTATTTTATAGCTGAGGCTGATCTTCTGTGCCTTATTATTCACCCGGGTGGCAACAAAATATACTTTCCTTCATGGATTCCTCTACGAAATTCGCACTATTTACAACTTTGCAGCGTAGAAGGATTGTGGAGCAGTTTTCAGCGACAATTGCATATCAATGTCCAGGTATTTCGATATTCTTTGCTGCAAATTATGTCCCCTTTCAAAATACTTTCTCTTGCCAAAGATTGTTTACTACTGAGAACCAATTCATTTTTTAATCCAATTGTCAATGATAGGCCACTTTCGAGTTGAGACAGCTGTCGATTATGAACTGTCCCTCTTCGCAAAAGCTTCCAGATTCAATACAAATGTTGAGTCATTTGGAGGAATTACACATACATGCATCCTTAGAGAAGATAGATACGACATCCTTTGTGCAATCACTTAAACAACTTGGCAATCTTCGATTATTGCGTCTGGCATTTGAGAAGGGTGACTCCTTCAGAGGGAATTTGGATCTGAGCAAAGGTAGAGATTCAACTAATTTGGATTCGTCTACAAGAAACCGCATGGATAACCTTGAAACCATAGAACTTGAGAGCCTTCAAAATATCATCAAGTTGGTAATTAGTGGAGAGATGTGTCCCAGACTTCAAGCACTGAGAGTTGCAAGCATGGAAAATTTAAAAGAAATAGAGTTAAAGCAGCTAGAGACACTCAATACTCTTGTGGTGTGTAGATGTGGGAAATTGGAAACAATATCAGGGTTGTCTTCTCTAACAGGGCTTCAACAAATCATAGTAGAGAAATGTGCAGTGTTGAAATCGTATTTGAACCTTGTATGTCTACGTCATCTGGAGCAAATCACAATTAGTGAATGTCCAAAGCTGCAGAGAGTAGAAGGGATGGAAGAGTTGCCAGGATTGAAAAGTCTAATAATTGAAGTGCCTGACGATAGATATGCATGGGCACAAAATTATATTCATGGACTGAGGGTAATTCTATTTTTTCTCAATGCAATAGTGCAAAGCAAGTTTATTGTGGATAATAATTTTTTCTTTTGTTGTAGAGAGGGAAAATGAATGTTAATTTTTCTAAGTCGTGTTTTAAAACTTGTGTGTTTTCTCTTTAATATTTTTATCAATTATTTATTATACTCTCTTTTTACATTAATATTTTAAATGTTTCAGACGTTGTCATTAAAGAGGATCATTCTGATACATAAGGTAATGCATAAAGCATCGTCAAAATTGAATACAAGTTTATTTTCTAAGGTGATCGATGCCCAAGCAGTCTCTGAGATTGAGGGAGGAGAGTATATGCTGAAGATGAAAAGCTCATTGAGTGCAATTACTATATATGCTTTGCTTGTATCAAAGTCAAATTCTGTTGGTTTTGTAGCATATGAATCTGAATGCTACACTCTCATCTCGGGTAAAAGTGATAGGCTAATTACAGTTTTACTTGCCCAGAATGATAGTGAATGTAGTCTAAATTTCACAATAATAAAGAAGGGATTTAAGGCCACGGTGAAAGTTGGAGAAGAGGGGAAAGCTTTAATTGTATTGCAAAGAATTGTTGATCAGTTAAATGTACAAAGAAGGGTACCAGAGTTGGTAGCATATGACGTGGTAAAGTTAAAATGAAAGAAGCATTGAGAAGTCTAATCCACTTCCTTTAAGTTTTTAATCACTCTTGTATGAGACCCTTGAAATGAATGGCAGTTATTTTTTTTGTTTTTAATAAAATAGTTGTAAAATAAACTTTGTAGTTTAAGTGTGTACATAAAAATTACAAAATATTTTTTTATAACTATGAATGAAAAGTATAAATTGAATGATTATCATCATATCAATTTTAAATAATTATTAATGGTAGCATTAGTTTTATTTGTTATGATGTTTTCGGTGTGAGATTTTAAATTTGATTTTAAAAAATTCTCTAGATCTATTATTGTCATAAGAGATCATTGTATGGTGAAAGTTTTTCATATGTTTTGAAAAAGAGTTTCTATCTCTATTGTCAAATTCAAAAGATACTTTTGTTTAAGAACACCACTACAAATGAAAACTTCAAAATGTGTCTTTCTTTCCTTTTAGAATATATGTTTCCTAGATTTAAGAAAGTCTTTTATCAGTTCTTCATTGCTCTCAAGGTTGAGTGTCTTATGTGTATTAAATGATTGAGCACAAAATTTTAAAATGCTTCTTCTAAAATTTTGCAATCACATTAAAGAATACATTCTAAAATATTTATATAATCTAGCATTTATTAAAATGATTTTTAAATATTAAAATATATATTTTTAATTACATCAAAGGTGTTTCCTTCTATAAAAAAAATTGACTAATTTTAATTATGAGTGACTTGTATCACCTAAGAGAAATTCAAGATGATTCAAACAATCCCAAACATCAAATATTGATCATGACAATGGTAAAAAGTAAAATAAATGGTCATCATCTATTTTAAACATGTAATATTAGTTTGTTGTCTTGGCATTTATTTTGCCTACATGGTTTCTCACATGTTTGATTATGCATAAGTGAACACAATCCATTTTGGAAACTTTATAAATGCCTTTAGTTTTATAGCTTGTATTCATACTCTCGTTTACTAAAATATTTTTAATTAGGGTAAAATTAGGTTTTGAAGGGACCTGAAACCATTTACAAGAAGATTTTGAGGAGGATCTTGAACATCATAAGAGCAACCAGCTACAAAAAATAAGAAAATTAAAAAATAGCAGCCAACAACCAACAAATGGTTAGAAGCTAAGATGCGCAGATCATACAATGAGAAAGCTACCCAAATGAACGTAACACATAAAGTCTAAGCTTTATTAAATAGGGTTTTCAAGGTTCCTTAAAGCATAAAAGTAAGACAAGGGTTTTTCCACTCAAAGAGATCCTTGAGATTTTGAAGGACTCCCCAAAACTTAACCTTGGGTTTTAACATGGCTCTTGAAACTATAACCAAAAATTGCTTTAAAAGATTGATCATTAATGAACCAGTTGAAACTAGGAAAAATTGAAAGGTTCCCCAAACCATCACGATCAAAGAAATCTTTAGGATTTTTAAGGCTCCCCAAACCATGACATAGGTTTTTATCATGTCTCCCAAAACCATCAAATCATACTACCTTTGAAGATAGATCATCCAGAAACTGACTGAAACTTTGGGGTTTTGAAGGGCTCCCCAAACGTGTGTAGGATTAAACATAACTCCCATAATCGCTTTGGATTTTGGGATGGATTACAAAACCAAAATAGGGTTTTGAATGGCCCCCTAGACCACCACGAGAAGAAAAAATAAACCAAGATTCACCTTCTCAAATACCATTCTCTTCTTTAGCTCAAAAGAAGAGGATCCCACCTCCATAGGGGAAACCAAGAGTGATAAAACCATCTAGAGCACCAAAATATGATTTAGTCCCATTTCTAAGAAGCCAACAGTAGGAAAGAACCTCATGAAACACCACATCATCTCTATCAATGAATGAAACTCCTCCTTTATAGAAGTTTCATCCACCTCAATAAGAGTGTTGAATAAGAAAGGAAGTGAAGAGATGAAGCACACCCCCAAAGTAGTAACTCTCAAAAACCCCACCTTAATAGGGGGGAACTGCATCTCTAAATGAACCTCCTAGGACTAGAACCATAGAGAAAACAAAAGAGCCCACAACACCAAGAAGAGAAATAAAAAATATGTTGTAATTGAGGCCAACCCAAGCCTAAGAAGAAAAAATACCCAAACCAAAAGCCAACAAAGGAGAATAAAAGCCCTTGAAAACTAGTAGCCATTGGGACCCTAAAGACAAAAACAAAACCAACATATAAAAACTAAATGAACAGCCGCAAGAACAAAAAAATACAGGGAAATGGAGCAACTCAAGGATAAACAAGACGTGGACTTTAGAGAGAGCCAACCTAGTGGTAGAAACCACAAAAATAGACACAACAAAGGCCTTTAACTCTCCAAAAGACACCAGAAGCCACTCATAACACATCCAAAAGAAGCTCCAACCTTTGGAAGCACCACCAAACACAATAAAGAATAGAGAACTAAAGAAAAGACTAGGGCTAAAGAAAAAAAACACCAACCCCACACCAAAGGAGAAAGAACCGAAAAAAAAATGGCACAAAAAAAGACACAATTCTAATAGGGAAGACAAAAAAAGGCTACTAAAAAAGAAAATAAAGCAGCTACGACTACTATATCTGACCCAAAACAGCATCGAAGCTTTATAGAAGGAAACAAAAACCTCATATCTTCCACTAAGGAGAAGGCCACACCCCAAGAAGAAATGAGAAATGTCAGGAAAATAGAAAACCCTAACACCAAACCATTCTAGAAGGCAAACCCAAAAAGGTAGAAACAACAAGAAGAGAGGTAAGGGGAAAACATGATCTAGCAACTACAACTGTAACCATAACCCTCCCACCCATAACCGAACCAAACACCCCCCTCGTAACTCCAACAACCACACCAATGACAATAACAATAGAAGTAATTGATGCCCATAAACTGAATCTGCACCCAACATTACAATGGAAGCTGAGCTTGCGTAGCACAAAAGATGAATGGCTACTTTAAGAATGAGAAGAGAACCTCCCATGTCAAAGAATACCCTTAGGCCACTAAAAAAACCTTCCAAACTATAGTAGAATCTAGAAGAGAAAAATATGTTGCCAAAACTACATATCCTGGACAAGCCACTAAACACCAACCTAGAGAGAAACATTTAAAGGGACACAAGAAGAGCAAGGGTGGAAGGGGAAGAAAAAACCCTAAAACCCACTATAGACCCAAAGACCTCCACATAATAGAAAAAAAAAGAGACCCAACCCACCAAAGCAGAGAGAAACACCTCCTGAACACTAGGAAACAATGCCTCCCAATACGGCTAGGCTAGGACAAGCACAAGATTATCATACTCATCCTCTAAATCATCATCAGAGGAGCTAGAATTCGGTCCTCCATAGCCTAAAACTCTCGCACTCACATTCTCGCTCACTCCCATTCAATGTTCTCATTTACCAATAATTTATTACTTGTTGTGAGCTTTTATATTTTAGATTAATTAATTTAAATATATTTCATGTAAACTTTTTGTTTATTGTTTTCCATATTAAGTTTGTTTGTTTAAAATAAGATAACTAAATAAATTTACACATTAGTTTTGTTTACAATTTTTAATAATGTATATGTAAGGAAATTTAGCAATGATTAATAATTATTTATATTATATAAATAATAAATATAATATATAGATCATTTTAATTAATAAGTATAATATCTGTTTAATCTTTATTTAGTTGTAATTTTTAAAACTATATTGTTACAAAATAAAATTATATAATATAAATATACTACATTTAAATATTATAATTATTTATATAATAAATATGTACTTGTTCCTGCACATGAAATAAACTTTATTAGATAAAACAATGATTATTATGACTTATCTTTCTTCCTTTCCTCTCTGATTCATGTAGATGAAAAGATGAATTCTATGAGTGGAATGTGTATACATTGATAATATGTGAATAAAAAAACTGTGACCCTGAGCTCTAACACCACTATCACTCTCTCTCCTTGTAGATTCTTTGGATTCCTGGGTAACTAGAGCCAAGGATGAATACTGAAGACACTTCCTTCAATCAGAAGTCGTCATTTTAGGCAATGACAAGTCCCACTTCTTTGTTTATAGTTCATTATTTTATACATGTTTTTCTTTAAAATGTATCTTTCTAGTTACTCCTACAGCGTGTGTGGGATTTGTACTTTACTTCCATGAATAAAGAACTTCTAATGAAAATTATCATATAGTTTTCTAATGTACAATGCATTTTCATGAGCATAATATGATGTTTCTTTATCAATAATTTTCTTTTAGTAAAGAATACTTAGCCAAGTTTAAAATGGACATTTCATCTTAGTTGGCGCAAGCTATCTCTACTCTACCTATTTGAGCTAGAAGTCAGAAAATAGGTAACAAATCCCTCCCACCTATCATCTCCATCACCTCAACCACTTCCATCATCTCCATCCCCCATCCAACCTATCCTCTATATCTCCCTCCATATATCCCACCTCATCCTTCATATCCTCCTCTATCTCTCCCTCCTTAGCCTCTTCATCCACCTCTCTTCCCATGTCTTTCATGTCTCCTCTAAGGATATCTAATCCATTGGACCATACTATAGGAACTAGAACACCTAGATCAATGTAAGGAATAGCTCTTTGGATAACCCACAATGCAATATACTTTGCAGTTGTCCCTACATCCACCACATTTATGTTACAAGTAGTGGTTGTCATTGCACCAAAACATCAATCTATTAATGCCCGATACAACCACTAGACTTATAAGAGATACAGGAGGTGGTTAAGCCATGTCACAAATCCCGAGGGGAGTGCTGAACATTTTTCCAACAATCTCCTCCTCAGCGTTACCCGAGGGGATTCAAACTTGTGAACAAGCTCTGATACCACTTGTTACAAGTAGTGGTTGTTGTTGCACCAAAAGATTGATCTATTAATACCTGATACAACCACTAGACTTATAGAAGACACAGGAGGAAGTTAAGCCATGTTGCAAATCCCGAGAGGAGCACTGACCATTTTTCCAATAGTTTAATGTCCAATCCCATCTGAGAGGTACTAGAGTAGTAAAATGTGAAACCATTATAGATATAGGGATTACTAGTCCCCATCCTTTTACATCCCTAGCACAACAAGAAAACTGAGTAGAACCAAAAGGTACTCCCTATCTCTCTCTTAATTACCTGAGCATCCTATCCAAGAGTTGTATCTCTATGATCCTCTAGGACTACATGTCATCTGCCTAATCAAGTATCTCTCCTTCCTACACAACTCAAAATTATTTACCTCCCTTACCCACACCTAGAAACCAATGTATCCCATGGCCTATAGGTGAAGTCTCTCAATGTATCTAGCAAATGATGCCAATATCTAGCATGGACCATCTATCAATGTGTCATTGCCTCATAATAATATGCATAAGGTTTCACTAGTTGAATAAATGGTTTGCCATAAATAGGACAGAACATGGATATGTTCTCAAAAGACCAAACTTATAATAATGTGACACCGTGACCCAATGGTTTTACTCCATGGTAGATGATTTCATGCATCTAATAATAAACCATAGAAAGTATGCATGGCCCCCAAGCATAAACAATCCTTCTAAGCCATATTTCAGTCACCGTCTCCCCCTACCCAACAAGAAATCCATGCCCTCTCCTATCAGGAACTACAATCCCTACCAGAACCCTACACATCAATCCAAAGTATTCATTATATCCAATCATGTCTCGCCATCTAATCTCATAGTGACTAATCCCTAGGTCTACCACACTACAATAAAATAAGTCACATAGTGTTTCTCTCCCTATCTAGAATGAGTACAAAACCCTCTCCCCTCAAATATGAACCTATGGAATCTGGTATGTGTCCCCTAGTGTCACACAAGACTCTCTCATTGGTAAGTGGAAGGAAGAAGTATTTGAGTGTCATCTCTTGCATAGTGCAGTAACCAAGCCCCTATTTTCCCTAATCTTAGGCATAAAGGATATATGAAGTAATCCTATTCTCTCTAGATGCTCTCATTCCTCAACATCTAGTCTATGTCTATAAGAGAGCATATCAGAATGCTTCTCCCAAGTAATCAAAATTGAATCTCTAATCTACATATGTGAATGCAATCACCTAGTCAATCCAAATACAAGTAAAAAATAAAGCCAAAAATTCATCTATGTTATCTCATATATCACACATGTCAACATACATTAAATAAATTACATACTATCAAAGAAAATCAAATGCATTGAATTACATAATCAATTGCGACTCAATTGATATATCCTATTTTCTTGGCAATTATGTTCAGTCAATCAAACAAGTGTGTTGAATCCCTATAGCTAGTGCATATGAGCCCTAATTCAAGTGTTTCATTCTGAAGTACAAGTGCATCACATCATATTCAAATTCAAATCAATTAATAAATTTCTATGCTAAGACGTTCTTGTGTCAAATTAGCCACACTTGCAGTGAATCAAGCATCATGTGCTATGAAAGTGCCCAACAGATCCAGCTCGATTAAGAGTCTAATTGAACTAGACCTAGAAAAGCATGAAAAGTGGGGGTAATAAATACATTAAATAGCACATATGTACTAATGTTAGGGCACCCTCTAGATGTTGGTACATCCTAACCCACTCACTGATATGCACATCATCCTCATAGTCCTCCATCGCTCCACAAACTTGCCTAGAGACTCCTTATCCACCAAATTATACAAAGATTTAGAGTGAAAATGACCGTAGAATGACCCCCCATGACCTATTTATAACCCCCATCCATCCTCGATAGACGTGCACCCTTAACAATTGTATTGGTCACGATGCTTTTTGTAATACCCCAAAAATGGGCTATAGGTTCATTAACCTCCTATATCTTCAAATTGAATGAAATCAACATTGAAGTCCTAACCTAAGGCACATCTGAACATCATCGAATCTTAATTGATTATCTTAATTCTGCATTGGGGAATATTCCTAGCAATATTCCTAATTATCTTAATTATCTTTAATTTAATGTTTATTTGGCGATAACTCCAATTTATCCTAAAGTTTGATTAATTGAATATTCTGAATATTTAATTAATTAGATTTAATTCTACCACTTAATTATTTAATTAAATTTAATTAAATTTATTCCTAATTATTATTATTTAAATTTGACAATAAATCAAAATTCCTATCATTAATTGATTAAATTCTTATTTAATTAATTAAAGCAAGTTGTCATTATTTAATAATATAGTTTTGAATAAAAGTTTGATTTAATAATTGATTAACCCATAAATCAATTATTTAATTTCAAAAATAAGTTAATTTGAGGATAAATCAATTTATTTATTAAATTAATTCATAAATAAAACATGCACAATCAGAAAAGCAAAGAACTATTAATTATCAATAAAATCTAAACTCTATTTTGAGTTAAACTCTGCTTTTGCATGTTTTTGTGAGTTAATTATCCTTTGTTTAAAAATAACTCAAAAATCAACCTGAGTTATTTGAGTGATTTATGGCTTTTTTCCATGCACCTCCAAAGCCCTGAATTTCTATAAAATCAAGGCTTAGCTCTTCACAATCAATCCATGAATTTGCATCCTCATGCTATCGAGTTGGAGACTAAAGAATCATCTTTGCGAATCCAAGCTATTGTGAGATCATTCTTGTTTTTGAGCATTGCATATCATTTAGAATTCATCTTAGATCCATTCATAGCATATCAGTTTTTCATCTAGCATAGATTCATATCCAGTTTTTCATTCATAATTGCATAGAAAAACCAAAAAAATAGATTAATTGCATTCAATTCATATCTAGATTTTGCATTCAAATCCTTCATTTAGGTTTCATCAAAGTCACCGATCTTGATTTAGATCTGAGAACATCATACTCACAACTACTAGAAGGCAGTAAATCACCTAGTTAGTCTAGTTTCAATTTCATTGCAGATTTCGATTTGGCTAACCTCTAATGTTTTACTGAAGTGTTGTGTCCTACAGCTAGGTACAAAATTCACATGCACATTTCTGGCACCCACTGTGGGGCCCTGAAATGGGTTTCCAATTCAATTCTATCAATTTCTATCCTTTCTTCTCGATTTCTTTGCAAAACTACAATTTTTATTTTTTTGTCCGTACAATTTTCGTATGAGTTTCCGAAAAAAGTCGTATCAGACTATACCCACTGTCGTACGATAGTATATTGGATCAAGGATTGTGCCAGACTATACACACTATCATTTGGAAGATCAACTTTCATCTCAGAGGACACCTAGTGTCGTACGAGTTTTTAGACTGTCGTCTAGAAGAACACCCACTGTCATACAATTTTTGGCACCAAGTTTCAATTGTCGTTTCATTTGTCAGGACAGTTTGTAAAATTTGATTTCCAGATTTGGACTAATGGCTAATCTTAACAATTGAAATTCTCTATTTTGGATTGAATCCTGCTTGTTTTGATTGGAAAAAGTGCAAGAATTACTAAAAATAGGTAAACATCAAATAGCGCATTGCGAGGAATTCAAGTAATCTTCTTAGCTAATAAGACTTTGATTTTGGATCTAAAACGAACTCTCACATGTCTAGCTTGAGTTCCTTTCCTACTTTCTATCACATATTTTGATTTGGGCTAAAAATAAACATAGATTTGCTTTCTGCATCTTTGTTACACCTAGTTAAATAGGCCCTATGAACACTATTTGTGGCTCTTGAGAGAGTGAGTTTCCAGTGAAACTCTTCTTGACAAAGGAACCCTTGTATGTAGGGAAAGGTTATTGAGGGCATCTCACGTTCTACTAGATCTGTGTGTCTACAACTTTTGGTTGATGCATTCTCTCTCCAGAGGGGTTGATAAATCATAAGGAGTTGATGTCATAGATCTTTGTGAGATAATCTTAGTCTTAGGGTGTCAGATTAATCTGTTTGCTTTGTTTTGGTTAAAAGTGAAAAGGCTAGAGGACTATGCTCTACTCCCTTTTTGGGTAGTATCAGAAACTCAGAGCCTTGAATCTAGAACCAAGTCTCCAAGTGGTCCATTTTGTGAGTCACCTTTAGAGAGGGTTAACTGTAGTGGACATTCCCTTAATTGGGTCAACCATGAGGATGGAACCTCAAGCGGTAATAGCCATTTTCACCACGGTAGTGACAACTGCTATATAAATGTCCTTATGGAAGAAATCTTCATGGGTGTGGTTCATTGTTGGGTTGTCAAATCTCCCTAGTAGCTCCTGATTGATTAATTTCTTAGACTGTATTAAAACCCTGGTGCACCAGGATTGGAGTTCACCCCTTTGGATCATAAAAGTTGCAGAGTCAGACCATTACTAAAAACCCTAGTGAGGCCAAATTTTGATTTTCAGGAATATATGCGTTATTGCAAAACTCTTTGGAACATACACAATTAGCTCTCTTAGGGATTAGCACAATTTAGTCACTTGATTGTTCATGCGCAAGGTTGCTTTTGCCCTTGTTCATTATTTTCAAACGTGCTTGAAATCACTTGCTTGCTATTCTACGTTCTTATTTATCTACTTGGTTACTCAAAATGAATGAATCTGGTACAATCATCAAATCTAGACAGTACAATTTGCAAACAATCCAAAATTGAAAACCCTAAAATTGCAAAATTTGAAGTGAAATTCCTTTCTGGAGTCAAAATTCATCCCAGAGAGTCAGAAAGTCATACGAGTCTTGAGCAATTATCATTTCAGAACTACCCAATTATCGTATGATAAAGAACCCAATGTCATACGAGTCTTGTTGCCAGAAAATTCAAAAAGTCAAATCCTGCTAGCAACTGTCGTGCAAGTTTTTGTAGTTGTTGTACGAGCTTGTCAACTATCATTTCATAACCTAGCCATTGTTGTACAAGCCTGTAGAAAGTCATTTGGGAAAATTTTGGAAAGTTGTCAGAAAATTGTCAAAATTGCTAGATACTTAGCTTTTTCAGCCTAGTTCCAGGATTTGTCAAACAAATCACTGTGTTAGGAATAGACCAATAGCTATTGAGAATCCTATCATTTTCCAAAAGTGGCCTTTTGAATTTGATTCAACCTTCTGTTTAATCAATTTGAGTCCTTTTCATCTTGTGTCAAAACCTTGTCAGATCTATCAATCTTCTATCAAAATCTTCAAAAATAGACTAAGTGTTGTGAACTCGTGTCCACTATCTTTCGCGAAATCTACCCATACATCCAAGGCACAGTATCCTTCACCCATGTCTAATCAAATCTTCAAACCAATCATAATCTTGACAAGGTTACGTCATCTAATTTTCTCAAATCAAATCATTCTTCAGTTGTCTTCATCCTATTCTCTTCGCTTCACCTAAGGTTAATGGTGGAAACTAGAGCTTCCTCACACAAGAAATCAGGAGAAACATCTCAGACCTTACCTTTGACTAATATCCAGGTTCCAAATCTTGAGCAACTCATCAATTTTGGTCTTTACGAGGATGACGGTCTTGGTAACTTTCGACTAAAAACTGGTTACATACCTCCTCCATCAACTCACAGAGGTAATCAACAAACTCCTAGATCTATCTCAGGGAGTCCCAAAAATCCTACCATGTCTCAAATAGGGATGAATCATGGCTCTCAAGGATCTCATTCCCAACATGGTGCAGATCAGGAACCCACACCTGAAGAAATTGCCTGATACCAAAATGACGATGAATTCAAGAAAATGATGAGGCATTTCTTAAAAGAGGATAGAGAGACATAATTTTTAGAGTTAGCTCATCAAGGAGCTAAAATTCCTCCTAACTTTAATGTCAAAAATATCGTTACACATGAGGAAGAAACTCCTATCATGGCTATGATGAAATAGATGCATGCAATGCAAGTCAAACTTAATAAACTTGAAAAAGAGAAGGAACCCATGGAGTTCTCCATGGAGGCTCTATGTCCTTTTCCCTTTGACAAAGACTTGTACATGCCACCCTTCCCAAAAAGAGTGGAAATGCCAAAGTATGATAAGTATGATGGACACTTTGATCCTCAAGATCATGTCAGAGAATTTTGTACCCAATCCATGGAGTTCATGCATGAACCAACCTATCTGATGCATCTCTTTCCTAGATCCCTAGGAGGAGCATCCATTCATTGGTTTTATAGATTGCCTCCTACTATCAAAACTTTTGAGGAGTTGATCAAATTGTTCTATCAAAAATACTCCTACAATATTCAACATCCAGTCACCATGATCAACATCTGTAATCTCAAACAATATCCAGGAGAACCATTCCTAACATTCCTCAAGAGATGGCGAAAGAAATTCTCTCTATATGCTAGACCTATTCCAAAGACTGAAAAATTGGAGATCTTCATCAGTAATCTTGTTCCAGAAATCAACTACCCTTTATAGATGTAAGATCATACATCTTTTGATAGAATGGTAGATAATGTGATGAAAATTGAAAAAGTACTTGTGAAAAAAGGAGACATGACACTTCAAAAAGACAAGTACGAATTTGGATCCAGTTCTAAAGACAAGAACAAAAAATGGAACAAGAACAAAGGCATCGTCATAGATGGCATTGTTGATGTTGTCCATGCCCCATCAAAGGCACCGAATTTCAATCTAACTACTGGTACACAAGCCCTGAAAGCTTCAGAACAAAAGATACTAGAACCATCCCAGAAGAAGCCAGAGTAAAAATCTTGGTCCGCTGATAATAAATGGAAGTTCACTCCTCTTGGGAAATCTTTAAAATTAGCTATGAAAATTGTTTTGGCTGACAATATCATATCTCTACCTAAGATCCGACACTATCCTGACCCTAAACCAAAGTGGTGGAGAGAGAATGAATTCTCTGACTTCCATCGTAGTAAGGGTCATAAAATGAATAACTGCTTACGCTTGAAACATACTATTCAAGATAAAATTGATAATGGAGACATTATGATTGATACTCCTATGAGTAATAATGATCATACAGCATTCACAGAACCATTTCCAAAATATGGTCAAGAAGTTTCATCTTCTCAGCCTAACATGGGTGCAAAAGTCAATTATGCTTACCCTGGAAATAATGCTGTTATCAATATGATTGAACCCTGTCTCTCCAAGCATTGCAATGTCATCACCATTGTGCGAAGAGATAGAGATCATCCTTCAACTAATGCAGTTACTCAATCACAAGCTCAGGCACATTTGAAAGGACAAATCCCAAATTCATCAAATGTCCCTAAGATAGCCTTCAATCTTTCATCCACTTCCAAACAGAAGGGTGCTTCCAAATCTTCCAATCCTAAAGATACAAGGCCTACATCTTATAGCATTGTTCAACAACTCCAACATACTAATGAAAAAATCTCCATGCTTGAGTTGCTTTGAATATCTCCAGCTCACAGAGCCATTCTAGACAAATCTTTGCTCGGATCCAATGTTCTCGACGACCTTGATTTAGACAGGTTCTAGACTATGGTTGGACATCTTACATCTCTGAAATATATCTCCTTTTTAGAGGAAGATGACAACTCCTTGAGTCACCTGCATAACCAGCCTTTGCACATAGAAGTCTTGATCCAAAACCATAGAGTCAAACGAGTGTTGATAGATGGGGGCACGGGCCTAAACATTTGTTCTTACAACTTGATCACACAATTGGGGTTTTCAGAATTGGCTATTGATCCTAGAAAGAAAATAACTATAAAAGCCTATGATGAACAAGAAAGATCTTCTAAAGGCACCATTGTCTTGCCTATTAGAGCAGGTCTGGTTATCAAAGATACTATATGTCAGGTTCTTGATCTACCTTTAGCTTACAACATTCTTCTAGGGAGACCATGGATACATGAAATGAAAGCTATTCCTTCTACATTCCACCAATGTTTGAAATTTCCTTATGAAGGAGTAGAGGTCACTATTCTAGTTGATGTATCCACTACTTAAAATGCATTGAAATAAAATGTAGATAAACTTGTTCCTAATAAGAAAGAATCTTCCATTAAGTCAACAAAAGAAGCATCTACATCCAAAATGGAAGACATTGCAAAAGAGGTCAATATCAAAGAAAATGGGATGGGAGAATATGCTATAGAGCCAGTCTTATCTTTGACATCTCTCCCTATCTCACCTAAGTCTTATGGACAGTCTTTGAAACAATCCAAACTAGAATCTAAAGAACCTCTTGAAGCATATAAAAGAAACCTCTTGAAGCATATAAAAGAAATTTTGTGGTAGAACAAGTCTCCAAGCAAGAGTTTGAAGAAGAGGAAGTTGTGCTTGCATGGCTATACAAAGATGAATCTGAATCCCAAATTGTTTAAACTAATGACTCTACAATGTCAAAGATCCCTTCTAAGTCATATGGTCTAGGAGATAAATTGATAGCTAAGATGGGATATCCAAGTCAAGGACCTCTAGGAGTCAGAGGAAAAGGTCTTGTAGCACCTATTTCACATATTGGTAGGGCAAACAAAGATACTGTTGGCCTAGGATTTTTGAAGAAACCCTTCCATCTCAAAGGTAATTGTTCTCATGTCATAGAGCAGATCGCACCAGGAGAACCACTTCTTAAGAAGGAAGAAATTGAACCATCAAATAGTGATTCAGACAGCTCAGAGCTCATTCCCTATGAACTCTTTCCTCAAGAAATCAAAGACCTCCTTAAAGATGAAGGTGACCCAATAAAAAGAATTAATGTAGTAGAAACACAAGAACCTACTATAAAGCAAGAGATAGTTGCAACACAAGAACCAGCTAATCTTGAAGCTAATCAAACAGACCAAGAGGAAGGTGGTAGTTATTCTAAAATAGATTCCCATGAGTATGAGTTCAAATCAGAAACTGAGGGTAATCCTTTTTGGGGTGTTCATCCTGACTATACACATCTTCTAAGATTTCCTAGAGGTCCTGAATCAAAAAATGAATCTAATGACTATGAATGGGGAGCCATCCCAGAAGAAGATGAGCTTATCATGGAGAAACATGTTGATGTTATTCACCAATATGCATCTCAACCCAACATAGGTATAGAGAAAAGTAATGAAATTAATGCGTTTGATCCACCTATGGCTAAATTGGACCCCCATGATGAAATTGAGCCTATTCACGAATTGAATGTTTTAGGTTGTAATATCACCTTTGAACTCAAACATCGGGTTAGTGCCAATGATGATAGATCCATATCCATAAACACTATCTCACCATCTTTCCCTGCTTTGACTATCCAACATCCTGACCTTATTGACCAAATTTCCACAAATATGAGCCAAGGTATTTATACCTTTTCCAATGACTATGCCCTTGCTTGCTACCTCAATGCAATTGAGCCTATGAGGACTTCCATCAGTGAAACAAGTGTCAGCATGACCGAGTCAGACATCAAGTATCTTAGTCAAAAGAATAAAAATAAAAATAAAAAGAGTTCTAAGGGTGAAAACCACTTTGTGGCAGTCTCAGAACCTACAAAAGTAAAAATACAAGACATATCCAAAGGTGAAAACCTCTCTGAGGAACCTAAGGATGAGATATTTGATGTCCTTCTGAGTCATTTATAGGACAGATCTCTAGTTCTAGTTGAAGCCACTCAACCTATCAATTTGGGAACAATAGAAGAGCCACAAATTATTCATGTAGCTCAATCCTTATCAGAAGAAGAGAAGCAAAAATTTACTACATTTCTAAGAGAGAAGAAGATCAACTTTGCATGGAAATATTTAGATATGCTAGGGTTGGATCCTAATCTTATCATGCACCATCTATCTATTGCTCCTAGAGTAAAACTTTTCAAGCAAAAGTTGAGAAAAATGCATCCCCATGTTGCACTCTTGGTCAAAGCTGAATTAGAGAAACTAATAAAAGCCGGATTTATCTGAGTAATAGACTATGCTAAATGGATCTCTAATATTGTACCTATTTCTAAACCAGACAAATCAATCAGAGTATGCACAGATTTTAGAGATGTGAATAGAGCATGCCCTAAGGATGATTTTCCACTACCTAACATTGATATGCTAGTGGACATGATTGCAAGATTCGAGATGTATCCCTTAATGGATGGTTTTTCTAGATATAATCAAATAAAAATTGCTTTAGAGGATCAAGAGAAAACTGCTTTCACATGTGCATGGGGTACCTTCTGTTGGAATGTTATGCCATTTGGGATTAAAAATGCTGGTGCTACATATCAAAGAGCCGTGACATCTATTTTTCATGACATGATGCATCAAACTATGGAGGATTATGTTGATGACATTTTAGCAAAATCTATGATTAGAACTAAACATCTAAATGACTTGAGCATGATCCTAGACAGAATGGAAAAGTTTAGTCTCCAACTAAATCCTAAGAAGTGTGCTTTTGGTGTCACTTCTGGAAAGCTCTTGGGATACATAGTTTCAAAGAAAGGTATCGAAGTTGATCCAGCTAAAGTTAAAGCTATCATGGAGATGCAACCTCCCGAAAATATTAGTCAAATGAGAACCTTATAAGGGAGAGTGCAATCTATCAGAAGATTCATATCACAGCTTGCTAACATATCAAAACCTTTTACAAAAACATTACACAAAGGTATGACTTTTGCATGGAATGAAGAATGTGAAAAGAACTTTGAACATATCAAGAGCTATCTATCAAATACTCCTATCTTGATGCCTCATATTCATGGAAGCCATTGATCTTATATGTCTCTACAACAGATACATCACTGGGGGCATTGCTAGCACATCATGATGAGAATAAAAAGGAAAGAGCTATATACTATATCAGTAGAACATTGGTTGCATATGAGAAGAACTATTCAATGATTGAGAAAGCTTGTCTAGCTATGATCTTTGCATCACAGAAACTGAGACATTACATGTTAGCTCATACCACTCATTTGGTAGCTAAAATCGATCCACAAAAATACTTACTAAGCAAGGCTACCCTCACAGGTAGATTAGGTAAATGGGTCATGCTCTTGAGTGAATTTGACATTGAATATGTTGAAAGAAAAGCTATAAAAGGATAGGTAATTGCTGATCAATTGACTGAAGCACCATTATTTGATAATACACCAATGCAAATGGAATTCCCAGATTCATCTATCATGCATCTTTCTTCTAGAGAATGGTAGTAATTCTTTGATGGCTCTTATACATAGAATGGATCTGGAGTCGGCATATTGTTCATAACTCCTCAAGGATACTCCATACCTAAAGCATTCAGATTAAAGTTTCCTTGCACAAACAATATTTTTGAATATGAAGCCCTTCTTAATGGCATGAAAATAGCAATTGAGTGGAGAGTAACAGAACTACACATTCATGGAGACTCACAACTAGTTATCCATCAAGTCAATGATGTGTACCAAACTAAAGATGAGAAGCTCATTCCTTACAAAAAAATGGTAGATGATCTAAAGAAATACTTCATATCTATCACATTTGAGCAAATTACTAGAACTGAGAACATGGCTACCGATGCAATGGCAACATTATCTACTCTCTTACAACAGCCTAAATGTGAGCTACACTACGAGTTCCTGGTGGAAGCACTATCTTATCCTGCATATGACTCACCTGAAACCCATATGATCTACACTATTGTAGGTTATGATTCATCCAGGTACAAAAACCTTTTCTCCTATCTCCAAGACCAAATCATTCCTGATTCCTTTAACTGGTTTGAGAAATGAAACCTTATCTGTACTGCATCCTAATATGTCATCATTGGTAATGATCTATACAAACAAGGTCTAGATGGTATGCTACTTAGATGTTTAGAATGGGAAGAGTCTCAACATGCATTGGAAGAGGTCCATGAAGGTATTTGTGGGTCACACTCAAATGGTTTAACACTAGCTTGAAAACTTATTAGGGCTGGGTACTATTGGCCTGAGATGGAAAAAGATGCAATCAAATTTGCAAAGAACTATCAAAAGTGTCAAGTTCATGGCAAATTGATTCATGCTCCAGGGAGAGATCTAATTCCCTTTACTACACAATGGCCTTTCCAACAATGGGCTTTTGATCTTATAGGAGCTATCTATCCACACTCTTCTAATGGACATACCCATATAATCACAACTATAGATTATTTTACAAAATGGGGTAGAAATAGTTCCTCTAACACAAGCAACTGGGAAAAAAATATCTATGTTCATCTTGAACTATATCATATGTAGATATGAGATCCCACATTCTATAATCACAGATAATGGAGGACAATTCAAAAATAAGGACCTAGAGGATTTATGTGCCAAATTCAAGATTACTCAACATTGGTCTTCTATCTACTATCCTCAAGGGAATGGACAAGCAGAGGCTTCAAACAAAAATCAATTGAAAATCTTGCACCGAACAGTTAATAAAATAGAAAGAGACTAGCATCTCATGATCAATCCAGCTCTCTGGGCCTACAAAACAAGTATCAGAACGCCCACTGGGGAAACACCTTTCACTTTAGTTTATGGGTCTGAAGTGGTACTGCCTATTGAGGTTGAAATCCCATCACTAAGAATCAGACTGCATGGTCTAGTAACTGATGACGACTACAAAGTGTCTAGGTTGCAAGAACTTGAACTACTAGATGAGCGCAGACAAGTAATGTATGATCATCTTAGAGTATATCATAAAAGAATGTCTAGAGGCTACAACAAGAAAGTTAGACACAGAGAATTTCAGCTTGGCGATCTAGTCTTCAGAGAGAATCCTAAAAATCAATCACATCGAGAATGCAAGGGGAAGTTTGAACCCAAATGGTTGGGTCCCTTTGTTATCACTACTACTTTTGGCTCTGGTGCCTATCAACTCTCAATGATTGAAGGAGAATAGCTCTGAGAACCAATCAACGTTCTCCATCTAAAGAAATTCTATGACTAAGGCATTTAGTCTGTGGTAAAATGTCCTGAAAAAATCTTAAAAATTGGAAAAAGTCCTAAAAAAATTAACATCTTAGTGAAAACCTAGCAATGGGCACCTTGATGATTCACAAAAAAAGAAAAAAATATCAAAAGTACAAAAAAATTGAAAATATCAAAAATATCAAAAAAAATTGGAAAAATGAAAAATACAAAAAAATGAGAAAAAGAAAAAAAAGTGCCTTGGTGAAAACTTGGAAACAGGCGCCTTGGTAGCAAAAATAGAATCTTTGCCAAGATGGTGAAAACCCGGCAAACGGGTGCCACTTACTTCAAAACACTCCATCTATCAGCACAATCTTGGTCTTTCCTAGCTTTTAGTGTTGCTTTAGTTTGTACATATCACCTGGTTTGTTTCTGTATTTCCAGTTGTCAATAAGTCAGTCTGTACACCATCAACTCAAGCGTCTGTATCCTATCAATGTTTAAACTTGGGGGAAATCAATGTCATATCCTAAGGCCTCTAGTACATCTTAGACGTGTCCTATCTAGTCAGAGTCCTTTGAAGCTTCATTTGAGTCAATTAGTATGTCTCGTCTCCAGAAAGGATTTTGCATCTACCACAACACAATCAAATACAAACTAAAAATAATCTATGCTTTTCATGCTTTTATCTCCTTGTATGCTTACTGATTCACATTGAGATTTCTGCATATTGTGTCCCTTCAAGCTCTTCGATGATGTCCTTTACGGGATTTAGAGAGTGATGACTAGGGGCATAATCTTTTCTTTGTCTTCTGCTTGTCTGTGAAAATCTAACAACTTTGGAAATTCTAGATTGAAATGGTGTCTGACTATAAGAGCCTCTATCTCAAATTGGATGACCATGCGTACCTCGACCATTGATACCCAAAAAATTCAAGGAAGTTTGATCTAACTATTGTCTTTTTGAGTGAGTTCTTTCTCCTACTATTAAACGCAATCTTGCCTAAGGATGTGAATGATAAAGGGTCACTATGAGTAATTCACACTAAATTTAGAATAATCTCTTGACTATTTGATGTGTTTGTAATGCAAGGCGTATTCAGGTAATCATGATGTTTATGTTCTGATGCTTATACACATTGCTATATCAAAATGGACATGATATTCAGGTCATCCTGGCATTTGTGCCTTGGTGCTTATATCTAATCCAACATTCTGAAAATAAAATCGATATTCATATGTCTATGGTTTCATAACTAGTGGACATTGTATTGATTTATTTGGTTACCTTAAAGTTCAATGATGACAAAAAATCTACACATGATCAGTGACTAGGTCCTAGGTCTTAGGTTGCATTTCATCTCGCATGTATCGTTGCATTTTGCACTTTGCATGATCTCATAGTGTTTGGATAAAACTTTGAAACTTAAACAATTCTTCAAATAGCATCTTCAAATCTAACAAGAGCCAAATCTCACATGAAGGTCCCTCCAATGAAACAACAAGTAGAATCCTTTTTCGGGATCAAAATCAAAATCTGAGATCATTCATATTATCAACTACTTGCATAATCGACCTTCAATCATCATAGAAATCCAGTATTCAACTTAACTGATTATCTTACATCAAACTATCAAAATTTCAACTTGGTCAACTATGGTCAACTCATGGTTCACCTCGTCAAACTTGGTCTCTAGGACCTCTAAATGATGCAGAATGTGTTCTCAAATGTGTATAACCACTTCTCAAATCAATTAACATGCTTCTAAACTATAACGCTGACTTTTCTTATTAGATTTTAATTTTAATCTCGAAGGGGGAATGGTATTGCACATCATTCAAGTCTGTAAATCTAAATCTATAATCAATCTTTCCTTAGTGATCAAGACAACAACCACGTCTAGTTGCTGATTCATCTAAAAGTCCTCGTCTCTTGCAGCAAATCTATCATTGCTTGGGGCATATCAGATTCATCGAGATCCATATCAATCTGGTATTCTCCTAATCTTGTAAATTGTATCAGCTTTTCGCAACCATCAGTTTGTTAGTGTTATTTCCTTGGTTCTTCGGTAATTGAAGGGTTTAGATGTGATACCAATGTGATTCAATATAAGGACAATCGGGTCTGGAATCGGTCACTCCTTCACAACCATAAGGTTCAGAATCAGGCATTTTGACACTCTTTTGTAATCATTGGTTCATTATTGTTATAGTTAACATTACCTTTGGCCATTCAGGACCTAACATCTTCATATCTTTCAATCAATTTATGTCTCATATCACAATTTCTGCTTCATATCAATTTCAATTTCAAACATTAGATTCATATCAAACACAGACTGTCTTTGAACCACTGTGCTTCACACAGTAATTCAAAGAGGGGCAAAATGTAATACCCCAAAAATGGGCTATAGGTTCATTAACCTCCTACATCTTCAAATTGAACGAAATCGACATCGAAGTCCTAACCTAAGGCACATCTGAACATCATCGAATCTTAATTGATTATCTTAATTCTGCATCAGGGAATATTCCTAGCAATATTCCTAATTATCTTAATTATATTTAATTTAATGATTATTTGGTGATAAATCCAATTTATCCTA
The DNA here is from genome assembly GCA_027943335.1 of Chamaecyparis obtusa. Classification (NCBI taxonomy): domain Eukaryota; kingdom Viridiplantae; phylum Streptophyta; class Pinopsida; order Cupressales; family Cupressaceae; genus Chamaecyparis; species Chamaecyparis obtusa. Next base: position 167,738 of record BSBK01010242.1, on the reverse strand, counting down.
AAGTTTGATTAATTGAATATTCTAAATATTTAATTAATTAGATTTAATTCTACCACTTAATTATTTAATTAAATTAAATTATATTTATTCCTAATTATTATTATTTAAATTTGACAATAAATCAAAATTCCTATCTTTAATTGATTAAATTCTTATTTAATTAATTAAAGCAAGTTGTCATTATTTAATAATATAGTTTTGAATAAAAGTTTGATTTAATAATTGATTAACCCATAAATCAATTATTTAATTTCAAAAATAAGTTAATTTGAGGATAAATCAATTTATTTATTAAATTAATTCATAAATAAAACATGCACTATCAGAAAAGCAGACGAGTACCAATTATCAATAAAATCTAAACTCTATTTTGAGTTAAACTCTACTTTTGCATGTTTTTGTGAGTTAATTATCCTTTGTTTAAAAATAACTCAAAAATCAACCTAAGTTATTTGATTGATTTATGGCTTTTTTCCATGCACCTCCAAAGCCCTGAATTTCTATAAAATCAAGGCTTAGCTCTTCATAATCAATCCATGAATTTGCATCCTCATGCTGTCAAGTTGGAGACTGAAGAATCATCTTTGTGAATCCAAGCTATTGTGAGATCATTCTTGTTTTTGAGCATTGCATATCATTTAGAATTCATCTTAGATCCATTCATAGCATATCAATTTTTCATCTAGCATAGATTCATATCCAATTTTTCATTCATAATTGCATAGAAGAACCAAAAAAATAGATTAATTGCATTCAACTCATATCTAGATTTTGCATTCAAATCCTTCGTTTAGGTGTCGTCAAGGTCATTGATCTCAATTCAGATCTGAGAACATCATACTCGCACCTACTAGAAGGTAGTAAATCGCCTGGTTACTCTAGTTTCAATTTCATTGTAGATTTTGATTTAGCTAACCTCTAATGTTTTACTGAAGTGTTGTGTCCTGCAGCTAGGTACAAAATTCACACGCACACTTTTCACCTTCTAAACCCCATAAATTTTTCCCAGCACCTTCATTTTCCAAACCATGAGTTGCATTGTGATCCTAATATTTTTTTAAAAGATTGAGCCCTTCATTATATTTTTCACTCAATTATTTGAGGGGGCACCATGTTACCTAGTTACTACCACTTTTTCGCAAGGGCATGCTAGGGCATAATTCATATTAATTATTTTTTGAAACAATCCTTGAAAATTCATCATCTCAAAGAGGGGAAAAATGTAGACACCTAAAATTGATGTATTTCTCATGTACGCCAATTTCACTAATATTCCCCTTAATTGATTAAATAATATTTATTATTTAATAAATTTGTATCTTTCTACTACATTCTAAATTTAAACTCATAATTTCTCCCAATTGTATAATTAAGTAATTTCAATTGATTATTTAATTATTAAACATCTACCTGACTCACATCACTTATTCTTCTATAAATAAATTAAATAATTCTTATTATTTAAAATTAATATTTCTTCCTTTTCCTTCTTACATTTATGTAATAATTACAATTAATTAATCATTCCTCCTAATATTATTTATAGATGTCATTTTATTTAATTTCCTAATTATTCTTCTCATAAATAAATAAATTTATTTATTTATGTTCCACATGTGCAATTAAATAAATTTTGAAATTTATTTAATTAGATTTATTCTTCTAGTTGTAACTAACACTAAGTCTCAATCAAACTCTTCAATCACTTTTCCTACTCTTTGATCGTCTTTTCTGACGAATCCATCTATTTAGTTCTCTATTGAATCTATTGGTACAATCTAGTCAATTGTCCCATCAATTTCAGTTTACTCATAATCAAATGAGTTAACAAGTCAATCAATTCAGTCATGCATCTACTTCACTTGCAATTAGTCTCACTTCACTGATTAGTTATTTGAGTTCAACTCCCTAATCATTTGTGTTTAACTCCTCAATCTATTTAAAGTGTCTCCTCAATCCTATAATCATGATTGAAACCTAAAATTCTATATATAATGAGATCTAATTCTCAGAATTTAGAACCACATACTTTGAATTCTTATGTTTTCTAGGTGAGCACAAGCTAAGAGCCCATAATTTGTATCAAGAAGGAGAAGAACAAGAAATATGAATATGGTTTGCATATCTATCTTTTGAATTGAATTAATTATTTTTTTTGTATGTATTTTCTTTATTATCTATTTTCTCTCTTACATGTTAGGGATTATTTGCAACATTTAGGCTTGTGCTTTTCTAATATCGTTGTTGCAGGTTTTTGAATCTCAAATCCTAACCCCTAATCTAAAGTCACTTTTCAATGTGTTTTCCCTTTCTTATACTTTAAGTTATATTTCATGAATATATTGTTAGGATGTTTGAGACTAGTTTTAGATCTCTAGGGGTTATAATTTAGATTCTAGATATTTGTAGATCATATAAAGTTTCATACTTAGTCAAATTTTAATAATCAACATTCTTGTATCAGATTCTCTTTATCTCTCAAGCTGGTTACTCTTCTATTTTTGTGAAGTTGTAGTAGTTGGTATTTAATTATGTCTGTCAAGTTGGTTACTGATCTTCCAATGCACTTTGGAATCACCTTGCAATTAAGAGTATAAAAAAATAGTCTAAGAGATGATTTGAGAGTAAAACCTTAGAAGCTCTCCTTCCTGATGAACCTTATGGTTAGAAAAAAATCCATGCATCTACTTCTCCAGATATTAAAAAGTATAGATTGTCCAAAATATTTAGCCAACATAGTTGGGATATAATTAAAAACAACATTCCACTTTTGTTTGGTCCATATACAGTCCCAAAAAATATGCTTCAATTTTTCAACCCAATGGAAAAAGCATGTAACTGGTTGAACCATTAATCATTTCAACTTGTCACTAATTGGTAGTTTAACATGTAGAATTTTCCAGACTAGAATTTGTGCATTAGCCTCAACTTTAGAAAACTTAAATCTAAAAACTCAATTTTCTCCTTGTTTTTTCCTTAAACTTGTAATGTCATTTTAAATTCAGTCTTAGATTTAAAGATATGGAAGGAAACAACCTTAAATAAGTTTTTTTTAGAGGAAAATGAAGGAATAGGTGAGAAGAAAACCAACACCAATCCTTAGAAAACTTACATTCCAGTCGAGGACAAATTTTAAGGATAAGATCGATAGGAACCAATGATCCCACAAATGTGATAAACCCTCTAAAATAATTTCTTAGACCAAAGGTATTTTTAATAACTCGCCAAGGAGCCCAATCTAAGGATTTAAAGTTTCTTAAGTCACTGAATTGATAGACTCCCTTATTGAAACTATAATAATCATATCTTTGGAAGGAAACAACAAGAGGTTGACCATGGTATTGAATCAATCTATTCCACCAAATTGAATAATGGCTAAAACTAAAACCATGTTGTAACAAAGAATTTTTCCAGACCAAAAACTTTGTAATTTAATAAATAAAATATATTCTATTATAATTAGAAATAAATCTATTATGAGAGAAGAAGAATTTATTGCGAGGTAGCCTCTACAATTAATTCCCATAACCTTGTAATCAACACTCTCAAAAATGTATTTATTTGTATCTAGTAAGAGAGGAAGAAATGGAGAGAGAATTCCATTAGATACAATTTATTACACCGAAGGCGGTTCCTTGTTTGAAGGCAAGGAACTAAAATTCTCATCCAATGATGAAAAATCATGCAAACAGAATGAGTACTATTGAAGAAATTTGAAGTGTAGATTGATTCTAGCATTGCAAAGAAGATTGGTCAGTGAAAGGAAAGTGGATTTCTATGGGAAAGATGTGATAGACTGGAGATGAAATCCTGGTAGTAGAGTAAAAACCTGGCCGTATAGTAAATTAAATAAGACAGTTTCAATAGAGGCAGTTGGTGCTCCACATTTAACAAATATAATAGTGGCATCACTAATTGTTATGGTCATATTTATAATCTATATCAAATCTGGTGGAAGAATTTGAACAAGATAACGAGGAGAGTATACATGATGGAGGATAATGTTGTGTCCAGTCTCTCCTTCCATTAACGTATTCTTTGCCTTCTATTTCAATTTGACCACAAATTCACCCTTGCTCCAATTCCCTCTTGTGCTTCTATCAATGCCCTCACTCTCTCCATTTTTCACACTCTCATAACAAATACTTCTCTTTCCATCTTCAGATCTATAGTCACCGTAATATAATAGGTAAAAATAAAGACCCCTTACAAACTATCCAGCAAACTAAACCTTATAATATATAAGGAGATTTAAATTAAAAAATCATAATTGTCGCCTTGGTAAGTTATGCTCAGTTTGTTGTTTAGACATTTTTCACAAATACGAATATTGTTCCCCCTTTGTAGTATTTAAAATAATTATTAGGTGGCTCCAATATTTAAGGTTGTTTTGACAATTTTATTTGTTGATAAAGTAAAATATAAGAACATTCAAATAAATTAAGAGGCTGAATTTGGTATAAAAAATAATATAAGAGGTAGTGGTTGGGAATAAGTTTGTCTTTTATGGGTACCTTCTTTTATCACTTATTTTTTTTTAAAACATTATTATAATACACTTACATTTCATCACATATGTATTTGTTTATATTTTGATCATATATTATTAATTACATTTATACACCCACACTTTTCAATGTATTCTGATATCCACTTTTATTTGACCATTTTCAAGTTGAGATATTACTATTAGGATTCAAGTGTGTAGTTCACAAGAACCCATGTGTCATGAAAATGAATGGAACACTTAGCATTCATTGCATCTAGGTGATGCTCACAAGGGTGAAGCACAAGGCCTTCCTGGGAGGTCACTGAACTTAGCTTGCTACCCCATTTTCAAAACCTTCAGAAAGTTGTACCTCGTGGACCATTCATTTTAGAGCCCCTTTAGCTCGTCAATTGATTTGATGTAGAAAATAGCTCAGGTACTTATCATTTTCAAGTTACAAGTCAATTTAAGGGTTGTAATTTCAACCCTACACCTACAGACATGACTGTCACAAATTCAAAATTTGACCAATTTATGTTCATTTATTTATTGGTAAGGGACAACTAAATATAAATTTGTGCAATTTGATGTTATATACTGGTATTTAGAAGCATCAAATTGAATTCTTTTTTTTTCTTCATAGAATCTCCTCATGTTCTCTCATCTCTAATCATTCCAAGATAAATATTTTACAATTAAGAAAATAAGAAATTCAACATGTGCTATAAAGATAATTTAAGGAAGTAACTTGGAGCTAAAAATGAAGCTTTAAGTTGATTGTCTACATTATACATTATAGATAGGCGAATCTAATTATTATTGAAGTAAAAGGATATATAGCTTCTACATAAGTCATTGTCCATGTGGAAAGGCAAAAAACTACAAGTGAGAATCAAAGAGCTAAAATATTAGAAAATTTACTATGAATCTTTTTGAGCCAAAATCTTATACAAAGACATGACAAAATATTGAATATATGTTTTTTCTATGAAAGATCATATAAAATAAACTAGCAATTGCATCTTGGTGTGCAATGGGTACACTGAATAAGTGTGGAAGTTCAATTACGGAAAGAAATTGGTCTATTTTTGCATACATTTGTGTAGTACATGAAATGAATCAATAAGCCATTTAGCGAATGACATTGTCTATAAAAAAGGTCTCAATAGAAAAGTGATAACTTCCAATAAACTATGTTCCCACTTACATGGAATCCAACATGACTAAAATAAAAACTTTGAATCAGAAAGGTAATCATGCTTCATTACCAAAAAACTCATATTATGTATCTAATAGGGAGAATGAGAGAAAGAGATATAAAGAGGAAGAGATAGGGGGAAGAGTGAGAGAGAGTGTAAGGATATAAAAAGTATTATAAAATTAAATGTAAACCTACCTTTTATTTCAACTGTGGAGAACATATAAATAGTGAGCAATAAATGCTTATGTTTAGGCTTTGGTTATCAAAAGGATAATATAATAATTACAATAATTATTTTCATATTATATTAGTATATTCTTTTTATTCAAGAAATGATGTTACTTTTTTTGTCATAGACAATGAGGATACAACAATATAATAGTAAGAGATTAAAAAAATTGCATAGAATATTAAAAAAGAAATGGTTGAGGGGAGAAGAAATTCATGGCGGAAGGGATTAATTAAAAAAAAATATCATAGGGGTATACAAGGAAGATATACTATGGGAATAAAAGAGAGAGGGGACAAAGATTTTAGCAATGTATTTTATAGTCTAGAGTGTGTCCTCATGTACTTCACTAAAGTATGCAAAGAAAAATAATAGAATCTTTCCTAATTGAATTTCCACCTCTTCAACATACCCATTGCACACATAAATGTGATTAATAATAAATAAACAATTTTCTCAATAAAAAATTGGAAAATCGATATATTCCAAAATGTACAAGGAAAAGTCCAAAAAGACAATTTGTCCAGGATCATCACGATGTGTGAAAACCATGCCCCTTGCCATTCAAAAGTAAGACATGTCCAGGAAAGAGGAATCCTTGTTTTTCCTATATTTAACTAGCTTATCTATATTTATTTTAATATATATAAAATATGCCGACAAATATCCTCCTTCAGATACCTATTACAATTAAACTTCACTAATTGAAACTCCTAAAAAAATTTCTATTCTTTTTGTGACTCCTATAAATGTGGCAAAAATTCTGCAAATGTATTAAATACTTTTCAGTTAAAGGGATGACAAGTCTGGTTATATTTATTAAACTCTAATGTCACATACTTTTCAATTTAATCAATGTTAAAGGGATGCAAGTCTGGTTATATTTATTAAACTGTTATGTCACTCCTAAAATTTCTGCTATTCTTTTTATGAATGCTATAAATGTGGCAAAACTTCTGCAAATGTATTGAATACTTTTCAATTTGTGTACACGGATTTTTCCATACCTTCATCTCCACCCCACTTCTCTCATTGAAGATACGCCTATTAGCGTAATTACGTGACAAACACAGGACATCCGATGTCCCCTTGGAAGATTCCTCACATTGAAATTATTAATTTGATTTTTAACTCAACAAATCATAAAATTCCAATTTATATGGAAATTGGATAGAAAAGAAAAATCAATTGTAAAATCACCTTCGCCAAAGATTAAAAATTCATCCCATCAATGTGACTGGTGAAGAAGTAATTAATTGCGACTCATATATTGGGTCATGTGGGAAGGGCAAAGCATTTGCATTTCCTAATAGTCCTAGATGATATTGATCATCAAGAGCAGTTCGATGCCCTCTTACTTGAAGACATGCTGGACTTTGATAGCCTGGTGATTATTACAACCCGTGACCAGAGTGTGTTAAGGAGTGTAGATATCCTCTATAAGATGAATGTAATGGATCGATATCATGCAAGGGATCTCTTCTGTAGCCATGCTTTCCGCGGATGCGATCCACCTGCTGTTTATGAGAATTTGGTTGAAAGCTTCATGGAATTCTGTGGAGGTCTGCCCCTCTCACTCATAGTTTTGGGTGCGCATGTTTATGAGAGGGATGAGTATTATTGGAATCTAGAACTAGATAAAGTGAAGAAAATCTAGTTTGAGGACATAATGAAAAGACTCAAAATTAGCTTTGATGGTCTGGACAAAGAGGAGAAACAAATATTTATAGATATAGTTTGTCTTTTTAATAAGAAAGAACTAGATGATTTTGAACCAATAATCTGGAAGGTAGCAGGTTGGAGTGTTGAGCACGCACTTCAAACCCTTCAAGATTAATGCCTAATTCAAAGATCAATTTGGAGTCTTTATGAAATTCATGATCATCTCTGCGACCTTGGTAGACAAATGGCAGATGAGTTAGGCCCTCCTCGACTGTGGAAACCAGAACTCCTGAGATCTATGGTGTGCTTCTTGTTTACTTTTTTTGAAATTAAAGCTATATAAAGCTTTTGAAAAACTGTTTCAATTTATGTTTTTTATAATTTTTTTTTAGCCAATCACTTAACCCTGGTCGTTATATGTAGGAAGCAAAAGGATTTAAGTAAATCTTGGCAGAAACAAAGAGCAGGTGTTTCCATTCTTTCAGGGATTCGTCCCTAAGAAGAAAAATTACTTATTTTATAACAGAGACTAATCTTCTGTGCCTTTTTATTGACCTGGGTGACAACAAATTATACTTTCCCTCGTGGATTCCTTTACGAAAATTGCACAATTTATAGCTTTGCAATGTAAAAGAATTATGGAGTTGTTTTCAATGACAGTTGCATATCAATGCCAAGGTATTTCGATATTCTTTGCTGCAAATTAGGTCTCCTTTCAGAATACTTTCTCTTCCCGAAGATTTTTTACTACTGAGAACCAATTCATTTTTTAATGCAATTGTTAATGACAAGCCACTTTTGAGCTAAGACGATTGTCGATTATGAACTATCCCTCTTCGCAAAAGCTTCCAGATTCAATACAAATGTTGAGCCATTTGGAAGAATTACACATACATGCATCCTTAGAAAAGACAGACACGACATCCTTCATGCAATCACTTAAACAACTTAGCAATCTTAGAACATTATTTCTAGCGTTTGAGAAGGGTGACTACTTTGGAGGGAATTTGGATCTAAGCAAAGGTAAAGATTCAACTAATTTGGATTCTTCTACAAGAAACCGCATGTATAGCCTTGAAACCATAGAACTTAAGTGCCTTCAAAATATCTCCAAGTTGGTAATTAGTGGAGAGATGTGTCCCAGACTTCAAACACTGAGAGTTCTACATATGAAAAATCTAAAAGAAATAGAGTTAAAGCAGCTAGAGACACTCAATACTCTTGTGGTGTATGAATGTGGGAAATTGGAAACAATATAAGGGTTCTCTTCTCTAACAGAGCTCCAACACATCAAAGTAAAGACATGTGTAGTATTGTCTCGTATTTGAATAAGATTCAACTTTGATATGGCCGCACCAATTGCTCTTCAAAGAATGCTTCTTGAAAACCTTGTTGATTGTGATATTGGCACCCAAGAAACTTGCCACCTTTTACTAAAACTTATGCTCTCAATTTGTAGTAGATAATTTGTGTCTTTGAATGTTAACCAAAAAAACTTTCAATACCTAGGTTAGTATTAGCCACACCTGCAACCACATACCAAAACCATTTAGAAGCATATAATATGGCACAACCACTACATCTAGAGATATTTTCACCCCTTGAAGTAACTCAAAAATGGACCTTTAGAATTTCTCGAAAGAAACATCAATGGAAAGAGTGCAACACACTTGCTATAGTTCAAGTCTCTCCTAAATTCATCACCATCCCTTCAATGGAGGACATCTCTTCTCAATCATTTTGTTGGAGTGAGCTACTTTTGTACAAGCCATTTCACAACATTTAGGTGGACTTTGCATCATCAAGTGATGGGATTATAGAATAGTGGGAAAAATTCTCAAGAAGTTACCATCAATGGCATGTACGGCGCACACCTTCTCAACCAAGTTCTTGAAAAATGAGCCTACCAACCCTTTCAACAATGAAGACAGGATGCAAGATAATATTCTAGATGAATGGCAGGTCTTGTGTGGATTATACCCAGACATATCTATTCACCTTAATGAACTAGATATGCTTGGACATCGTGAGTTTGACTCGAAACACAATTGGGGTGAGGCACAAATTAGTACAACACAAAAGACAACAACTACTACATTCATAAAGTCAAACCAATAAACCTTTCAAGGTCAAGTAGTTAGCAATCACCAAACCCAAAACAATATGATTGTACAACAACAAAAGGCATATGATGTAATTGTTTCACATCTAAATTCCACATATTTGCAACCACAACTACAATTAATAGTTCATGGAACCATTGGCATAGGAAATTCCTCTCTCATGGGTTCAACACCAAATGGACAATCACCACTACTACTGCTTAAACTAACAGGAGTTGCAACATGTTAGGAATAGTCCCAAGAGATAACTGAGAGGGGGGGGGAGGGTGCGTGAATTAGTTATCTACAAGTTTCAATTCTTTATCCAATTAAGTATACTTAAACATAAAGCATAAACACAATGAAAGAACACATGAATACAACACCAATATTTTTGTTACGGGGAAACCCAAATAGGTAAAAAACCTAGTGGGAATTGACACCCACTTATATTCTATACTAGTGTTTTATGATCCTTGCTAGAAGATCCTTAACCCTGTTAGGAGTTTCTTTACAATATATTTAGTACAATAGACTTGGTCAAGGGTCGGACCTTGTTAGGAGTTTTTTACAATAGTCCCTGTTAGGGGAGAGGACGCACTGTCCGAGAGCACACTGCTCAAAGGGGTGAAGGCTACAACCTTCTGTTTAATAGATACACACTATATCTAGATCTTGGTGAACTACGCTTTGACCTGTTGTCTAGATTAGTTCCAATGTATAGCATAAATACTTTACTTGGTCACATAGACCTTCTTCTGATGGCTCAACACTTCACAAACTTTTCTCTGCTCTTACTATCAACCATGAACCACACTTCAGCAATCACAAATGACCGCCTATAAATATCTTTCCTCTAAATGATATAATCAAGTTGGCCTATTAGAACCACCTTGGAATCATATTAGAGAAGTCATAACAAACTCCAATAATAATTCAGTCAGCTCTACTAAGCATGCAACACATTCTGGGACATGTCCAATAAGATAATTGTAGACGTACGCTACACACTATCAGCTATACCAAAACAACCAGATCTTTCTCCTCAAGCTGAATTAACTCATGCGCTCTTAACCAAACATCACTAACTCTTCTCCCAGACTTCAACCATGGAGATTTCTATATATGACAAATATGAAAGAACTAGAGTTAAAGCAGCTAGAGACACTCAATACTTTTGTGGTGTATGATGTGGGAAATTGGAAACAATATCAGGGTTCTCTTCTCTAACAGAGCTCCAACACATCAAAGTAAAGACATGTGCAGTGTTTTCTCCTTTGAATTTAAGATTGAACTTTGATATGATTGCACCAATTGCTCTTCAAAGAATGCTTCTTGAAAACCTTGTTGATCGTGATATTGACACCCAAGAAACTTGTCACCTTTTACTAAAACTCATGCTCTCAATTTGTAGTAGATAATTTGTGTCTTTGAATGTTAACAAAAAAAACTTTCAATGCCTAGGTCAGTATTAGCCACACCTGCAACCACATACCAAAACTATTTAGAAGCATATAATATGGCACAACCACTACATCTAGAGATATTTTCACCCCTTGAAGTAACTCAAAAATGGACCTTCAAAAATTCTCGAAAGAAACATCAATGGAAAGAGTGCAACACACCTGCTATAGTTTGAATCTCTCCTAGATTCATCATCATCCCTTCAAAGGAGGACATCTCTTCTCAATCATTTTGTTGGAGTGAGCTACTTTTGTACAAGCCATTTCACAACATTTAGGTGGACTTTGCATCATCAAGTGATGGGATTATAGAATAGTGGGAAAACTTCTCAAGAAGTTACCATTGATGGCATGTACGACACACACCTTCTCAACTAGGTGCTTGAAAAATGAGCCTACCAACCCTTTCAACAATGAAGACAAGATGCAAGATAATATTCTAGACGAATGGCAGGTCTTGTGTGGATTATATCCAGGCATACCTATTCATCTTAATGAACTAGATATGCTTGGACATCACAAGTTTGACTCAAAACACAATTAGGGTGAGGCACAAATCGGTACAACACAAAAGACAACAACTACTACATTCATAAAGTCAAATCAACAAACCTTTCAAGGTTAAGTAGTTAGCAATAACCAAACCCAAAATAACATGTTTGTAGAAGAACAAAAGGCATATGATGTAATTGTTTCACATCTACATTCCACATGTTTGCAACCACAACTACAATTAATAATTCATGGAACCGCTGGCACAGGAAATTCCTCTCTCATGGGTTCAACACCAAATGGATAATCACCACTACTATTGCTTGCACTAACAGGAGTTGCAACATGTTAGGAATAGTCCCAAGAGATAACTGATAGGGTGGGGAGGGGGGGGTGAATCAGTTATCTACAAGTTTCAATTCTTTATCTAATTAAGTATACTTAAACACAAAGCATAAAAACAACAAAAGAACACATGAACACAAAACTAATATTTTGGTTACGGGGGAACTCAAATAGGTAAAAGCCTCAGTGGGAATTAACACCCACTAATATTTTGTACTAGTGTTTTATGATCTTTGCTAGAAGATCCTTAACCCTGTTAGGAGTTTCTTTACAATATATTTAGTATAGTAGAACTTTTCAAGGGTCGGACCTTGTTAGGAGTCTTTTACAATAGTCCCTGTTAGGGGAGAGGATGCACTGTCCGAGAGCACACTACTCAAATGGGTGAAGGTTGCAACCTTCTATTTAAGAGATACACACTATATCTAGATCTTGGTGAACTGCACTTTGACCTATTGTCTAGATCAGTTCTAATGTATATCATAAATACTTTAATTGGTTACATAAATCTTCTTCTTATGGCTCAACACTTCGCACACTTTTCTTTGCTCTTACTATCAACCATGAACCACACTTCAGCAATCACAAATGACTGCCTATAAATATCTTTCCTCTAAATGATATAATCAATTCAGCCTATTAGAACCACCTTAAAATCATATTAGAGAAGTCATAACAAACTCCAATAATAATTTAGTTGGCTCTACTAAGCACGCAACACATTCTGGGACCTGTCCAATAAGATAATTCTAGATGCATACTACACACTATCGGCTCTACCAAAACAACTAGATCTTTGTCCTCAAGCTATATTACCTCATGCACTCTTAACCAAACATCCCTAACTCTTCTCCAAGCTCTAATCCAAGGGTGCATACCCAAATGATAGGTGCAACTCCAGAACCAATATAATCTCTGTCAGCTCTTCTGAATGAACATAGGAAATTGATACTGGTGATTAGCAATTTCATAACTTCACTTCTATTGTTTATCAAACTATGCATCCATGAATGTAACATCACTAACATGTCTTCATCACATGTTCAAGGGTGCAAGGCCTCAGGACAACTGTATAGACAACTATACATAGAACACTGCATGTTACTTTGATAGGAACATGACTGATACAAACTACAATATAATTGTGTGTACTAACAATCAAACTTTGTGTCCATGATATCATGCTAATACCATGTCCATACTTCATATACTTAAAGCTTACTACATAAGTCTTCCACGCATGCTACTTTCCATATGTTGTCATCAATTACAAACATATAGTCAGCATTGGCTTGCTAGCAAATCTCCAACAATCTCCCCCTTTGGAATTGATGGAAACATATGGAATGAAAAACTACCATGAATCCAATGAGAAATTATTTTATAAAATTCTCTATTTCCTCATCAAAACTCCCCCAAAGATGAATCCTCCATCTGCTACTTTTATTCTTCAATATTCTCAATTTCCTCAACTGAACTGCTGGAAAACTGAATATTACTCCCCCTTAGTATTTTACTCCTACTTTGCTTCTATTTTTCATGACTCTGTTTCTATTTTTCATGACTCTGTATATTACTCCCCCTTTGACATCAATGGTAAAGGGTGCCAATCAGTATAAGCACCCGTACTACTGCTGAGATAGAGTAGTCAACCTTCCATCAGTCCCTGAGGACTGATGCCTTTTCTTCTTACTTCTAAGTAGAATCAAGGAAGGGAATTACTCCCAAATTCTCCCTGAGATACTCAAAAGTATCCTTAGGCAAGGGCTTTGTGAATATGTCTACCAATTGATCTTTAGTACTCACATAGTCCAAATTGACTTCTTTCTCTACCACTTTCTCTCTTAGGAAGTGATACTTGATCTCAATGTGCTTTGTCTTTGCATGCATCACAGGGTTTTTAGACATATTGATAGTGCTAGTGTTATCACAATAAATAACAATAGGATAATCAATATGAATTCCAAAATCTTTTACCATTTTCTTGATCCAAAAAATTGTAAAACAATTTAGGTCTGTTGCAACATACTTTGCTTCTGCTATTGACTGATAAATACAAATTTTCTTCTTGCTTGTCCAAGTGACAAGTCTATCAACAAGAAACACTGCTCCACCTGATGTACTCTTTCTATCATCAACACATCCTACCCAATCAAAATTAGTATACACATGAAGCTAAACATATTTTGAATTGGGATACCATAGACCATAATCTATAGTGCCCTGCAAATAACTAAATATTCTCTTTACTACCATGAGGTGTCTTTGTTTAGGCTCTGCTACAAATCTTCCAACTATGCAAACTACATTGGAAATGTCAAGTCTAGTTTGAGTAAGATATGTGAGTTTACTAATCATAGACATGTACAATGTTGTATCCATTGCTAGTGAGTCATCTTCTTTTGTAAGCTTGCGTCCAGTTATCATAGGTGTTCCTACTGGCTTGCAACCATCCATCTTGAATTTCTTCAGTATCCCTTTCACATACTTGGACTGATTAATAAAAATTCCTTTTTCTATCTGCTACACATTTAGTCCCAAAAAACATTTGATAGGACCAATCATACTCATCTCAAATTCACTCTGCATTTCTTTACCAAATTCTGCACTCAATTTGTCATTTCCCCCAAAGATAATGCCATCAAAAAATATAGCCACAAGTAGTAGTCCTTCAGATGTCTCTCTTATAAATAGGTTGCAATCTGCTTCTCCTTTCTTGAATCCAATCTTTGTTAGATATCCATCAAGCCTCTCATACCATGCTCTAGGGGCTTGCTTTAATCCATAGAGGGCTTTCTTCAATCTGCATACCATATCAAGTATGTTTGATAGGGTGAATCCTTCTGGCTGCTCAATTTATACTTCTTTTTAATTCACCATTCAAGAATGCTGACTTAACATCTATGTGATAGACTTTGAAGTTTTTGAATGTTGCAAAAGCTAAAAATAACTTAATAGCTTCTAACCTTGTTACTGGTGCAAAAGTGTCTGAATAGTCAATACCTTCTCTTTGCGCATATCCCTTACATACTAATCTTGCTTTGTTCCTCACTACTGTATCATCTTCATTCATCTTATTTTTGAATATCCACTTTGTTCCAATCACATTCTTATCACTAGGTCTTGGGACCAGTTCCCAAGTATCATTCTTGATAATCTGATCTAGTTCTTCTTTCATAGCATCATGCCAATCTGAATCTTTACATTCCTCTTCAACACTTAAGGGTTCAATCTGAGATAGTAAACATACCACCTCACTACTTGTAGAGCTCTTAGCTTTTGATCTTGTTGTGACTTTGTTGCTCTAATCTCCAATGATGTCATCCTTAGAGTGGTATCTAGATGTAAACTTTGGTACTTTAGGTGATGTTGACTCATCAGCCTTTGGAGTTTCTACTTCACTTGTCTCAGGGTCATTGAATAACACATCAATACTATCAAATATTTCTTCAACAACTATCTCACTAGTGGAGGGTCTAGGTTCTTCTTCAATCATAGGTGAGTAATCATGATATCTTTCTTGAACCATAAACTTTTCATCAATCTTAACATGAGCACTTTCAATGATCTTCTTTAACAATAAATTGTAACATCTATAAGATTTTCTTTTAGCAGAGTAACCAAGGAAAATACCTTCATCGCTTCTTGCATCAAACTTGCCTACTGCTTAATCCCTCTTGATGCCGCACTTGCTTCCAAAGATTCTGAAGTATTTTACTATGGGAACATTACCAAACCATAGCTCATATGGTGTCTTGTCAAGGCCAGGTCTTAATTGAATTCTATTGATAGTATAGACTGTTGTATTAACCGCATCTCTCCAATAGGTGTGTGCAACTTTTCCTTCAATCATGATGGTGCACACTGTATCAAGGATGATCCTATTCCTTCTCTCTGCAATTCCATTCTGCTAAGGGGTCTAGGTGCACTCAACTGTCTCTTTATGCCACGTTCTTTGCAGTACTCATAAAATTTGTCAGAGGTGAATTCTCCTCCTCTATTTGATCTCAGACATTTTATCTTTAGTCCAAATTTATTCTCAGCCTTAGCCTTGAATATCTTGAAATTTTCAAATGCTTCTTCTTGAAAAAATGGTCAGCGCTCCCCTCAGAATTTGTGACATGGCTTAACCGCCTCCTATGTCTTCTATAAGTCTAGTGGTTGTATCGAGCATTAACAAGTCGATCTTTTGGTGCAACAACAACCACTACTTGTAACAAGTGGTATCAGAGCTTGGTCACAGGTTCAAATCCCCTCAGGTAACGCTGAGGGGGAGATTGTTGAAAAAATGGTCAGCACTCCCCTCAAAATTTGTGACATGGCTTAACTGCCTCATGTATCTTCTATAAGTCTAGTGGTTGTATAAGGCATTAATAGGTCGATCTTTTAGTGCAACGACAACCACTACTTGTAACACTTCTGACTTATCTTTCAAGAAAGCAACCCACATCATTCTAGTATAATCATCAACAAACAAAATGAAATACCTTTCACCATAGTATGATCTTGTTTGAGTTGGTCCACATAGGTCTGTATGAATCGGATCCAACTTGTTCTCTATTGAATTGTGCTTGCTCCTGAAGGAGTTTCTCACATGCTTTCCCATCACACGTTCCCTACATATGGTATCAACTGGTTTTTCTATGCTAGGTAGATCTTGTATTGCCTTTACATTTCTTATCTTTACTATGTTATCAAAATTGATATGACATAGTCTTTTATGCAACAACCAACTAATATCAACTTTAGCAACAAAACAACTTGCTTTTGAATTGAGTTGGAAAAAATTACCTTTAGTCTTTGAGACTAATGCAATCATAACACCATCCTTGTTGTTAATAATACATTTTTCATCTTTGAACTCCAACTAATAAACTTTTCCAAGTAACTACCCAACACTAAGAAGGTTATGTTTCAAACCATCTACATAGAGAACATCATCAGTATTTTTCTTTCCATCCAATGTGATAGCTCCTCTACCAATGATAGGTTTAGGAGTGTTATCTCCAAATATAACCATGCTACCATTGTATTTGTCTAGATGAATAAATTTATCTTTATCACCTATCATGTGATGTGAACAACCATTATCTATAATCCAGTCTGTCCTTATATCGGCTTGAGAAATCAATGCTCATTCTTGTTCCTCTTTCTCATCTTCATGATCTATCTTATTATTCATTTTCTTTATAATAGAAATGAATCCAATTTATTCTTCAGCTGAATCATCATCTGAAACTCCATTTTCAGCATAGTAACATTCCTTAGAGTATTTAGGCTTGTAGTCATTTTTGAACTTTCTAGCTCTTGAAGGACACTTGGATGCAAAGTGACCAATCTTATTACATGAAAAGCATTTGAATGGAAACTAACCTTCATATTTTCATTTTCCTTTGTTTTCTCTTTTAGCAATCATAGAAATGAAATCATCTAGAGTTTTCTCTTCTTCATCATCAAAATTACTAGAAGTGTTTGTAGATTTCTTACCATGGACTGTTGCTTTGAAGGCTGTCTCACTTTTGGGTTTTGTCTTCAATCTTGAAATCTCAAAAGCTGATATTTTGTTGATCAAGGTCTCTCTCTTGAAATTTGATGTAAGCTGCATGGTCTCATCAAGGATGTTGATCTTTTTTCCATATTCTGGAGTGAAAGTAGTCATCAATTTATCCATAATGTCTTCCTCTGAGATCTCTCCACCATTGTTTCTGATTCCAGTAACTACTTCATTGATCCTTTGATTGTAATCTCTAATGCATTGTATCTTTTCTTCCATGTTTTTCTACATGCATCCTTTGCTTGTTTGTCTCCTTCAAATATATCTTCTAGGTACTTCCATATTTTGTGAGTTGTATCTACTTTCTTTATTTCTGAAGACTCACTATCAGATAGAGGGCTGATAAGGGCTTCTTTGACTATTGCATTCTGATGAAACAATTCCTTTTGTTTTTTAGTAGCATCATCCTTTGCAAGGTCTTCTAAGGTAGGGATCTTAACAACTTTGATAGTTACATCAAAAATTTCAAAAGCAATGCATTGCAAATGAGTCACCATCTTGTTCTTCCAATCAAGATAATTCTCTCCATCAAACTTAGGACTTTCTTTTTTGAACTATGCCATTTGATCAACCTCAAGCTGTTAAACTTTCTCTCTAAGGCACTTGGCTCTGATACCAATTGTTAGGAATAGTCTCAAGACAAAATTGAGAGGGGGGTAGGGGTGAATCAGTTATCTACAAGTTTCAATTCTTTATCCAATTAAGTATACTTAAACATAAAGCATAAATAAAATGAAAGAACACAAGAAAATAACACCAATATTTTGGTTACGAGGAAACTCAAATAGGTAAAAACCCCAGAGGGAATTGACACCAACTAATATTATGTACTAGTGTTTTATGATCCTTGCTAGAAGATCCTTAACCCTGTTAGGAGTTGATTTACAATATATTTAGTATAGTAGATGTGGTCAAGGGTTAGATCTTGTTAGGAGTCTTTTACAATAGTCCCTTTTAGGGGAGTGGATGCACTGTCTGAGAGCACACTACTCAAAGGGGTGAAGGCTACAACCTTTTGTTTAAAAGATACACACTATATATGGATCTTGGTGAACTGCTCTTTGACCTGCTGTCTCGATTAGTTCCAATGTATAGCATAAATAATTTACTTGGTCACATACACCTTCTAATGGCTCAACACTTCGCACACTCTACTCTGCTCTTACTATCAACCATGAACCACACTTTAGCAATCACAAATGACTGCCTATAAATATCTTTCCTCTAAATGATATATCAAGTTGGCCTATTAGAACCACCTTGAAATCATATTAGAGAAGTCATAAAAAACTCCAATAATAATTCAGTCAGCTCTACTAAGCACGCAACACATTCTGGGACCTTTCCAATAAGATAATTGTAGACTCACGATACACGCTGTTGGCTCTACCAAAACAACTAGATCTTTCTCCTCAAGCTAAATTATCTCATGTGCTCTTAACCAAACATCACTAAATCTTCTCCAAGCTCTAATCGAAGGGTGTATACCCAAATGATAGACACAACTCTAGAACCAATATAATATTTGTCGGATCTTCTGAACAAACATAGGAAACTACTACTAGTGAATAGCGATTGCATAACTTCACTTCTATTGATTATTAGACTATGCATCCATGAATATAACATCACTAACATGTCTTCATCACATTTCCAAGGCCACAAGGCCTCATGAAAATTGTATGAACAACCATACATAGAACACTATCTATTACTCTAACAGGAACACTGCTAATACAAACTACAATATAACTATTTGTACTAATGATCAACCTTTGTGTCCATGATATCATGCTGATAACATGTCCATGTTTCATATACTTAAAGCTTATTGCATAAGTCTTCTCCACATGCTACTTTCCATATTTTTTCATCAATGACAAACATACAGTCAGCATTGGCTTGCTAGCAAATCTCCAACATACTTTCAAGGTCAAGTAGTTAGCAATCACCAAACCCAAAATAACATGTGTGTACAAAAAAAAAAGGCATATGATGTAATTGTTTCACATCTACATTCCACATATTTGCAACCACAACTACAATTAATAGTTCCTAGAACCACTGACACCGGAAATTCCTCTTTCATGGGTTTAATACCAAATGGACAATCACCACTACTACCGCTTGCACCAACATGAGTTGCAACATTCAACATATGGGCATCAACAATATACTCTTCCTTCCACATTCTAATTAGAAAAATGACACCCCTATAAGGTCAGACACTTGCAACCTTCCAAGAAAGCATTTATTACATTTAGTACATTATTATAGATGAGATGAGCTTCATTGGTCCAAAGTTGATGGAGAGAATTGGTATCATATTGAGAGAAACATTTCCAAAATCAAACCACATTTCTTTTGGAGGTCATTCAATCACACTCTTTGGTCACTTGGGATAACTACCTCCAGTCAAAGATAGTCCAATGTATGCATCAAATTCCTATGGAGGAACACTATGGAACACCTTCAACAAAGTAATTGCACTAGACATAAATTTTTGCCAAATAGGGAACACAAATGTCCAAATGTAGTTTTGTACTCTTCTCCCAAACTTGAGAAATGAAAAAGAAATAATTTATGATTGGGAACTTCTAATGTCACAAACAATTTATGTACTCACCCATGAAGACCAAGTGGCTTTTCTATCCTCTACACAGTTTTTCGTAACTAATGAGACCAACCAATTTCCATTTACACATCAGAATAATTAGAGGGATTACAAAGCTCAAATCCAGATGAAGAAAAACTTCAATCACAAATCCTCCTATGTATTGGCCGACAAGTTATGTTATGTACTATTAGCAAGTGATGTTTTGGAGCACTAGAGATCACTTGAGGGTTGTCATTTATGGAAACACTTATGTTTGGAGTGATCACATGTTGAGAAGATTGCCACTGGAGTCACAGTCATGAAAATGACTAAGTCCAAAATCAGGATAACAGGGTACAGTGCTACAATTTTGGTTAGCAATGAAGACATAAAAGGTATTAGAGCTTGCAAAGTTAACTAAAGGTATTTTGGGATGTATACATGCTTCAGTTAAGAGTGCATGAGTTTTGGTTACCAGATCTATGAGATACAATGTTCAGAAGGTATGTAAAGATAGTAAAACAACATAATAGGGTATATGAGTAGTTGCGAAGATGAAGGAGAGTATAGTGGATATGGTAACATGCTAAGATAGGTGAATAGAGTATATTGCTGACTCTTTGGTAATATAAGAGTGTCGACTCCATAATTATCATTTTCATAAGTTATTATTATATTTTGTATGGTATTTGTGAAGTCGACTTGCAGGTTAATTTTGTATAAGTATAGAATGCTTTTGTGAAAGAGAAGTATGGTTATGATTATGATGATGGAGTAAGATTGTGAATCTAAGAGCAAAGATCAGATGCAAGATCAGTAAAAGGATGAGCTATAACTTGAACTATCTAAGCAAGATAAGCTCTTGTATTGTTCATGTTGGTTCCTGAAAAGGAGTTTACACTCAAAGAGACATCGATATGCCTATGATGGATATTAAGGATTGGTTAGTTCCAAATGTGGGCAATCTATAGGCAACCAGACCAACTATAGGGATGGATTTTCCCTCTTCTACTTCTGGCTCTACAAAACCAAGGCGGGTGCACCTAATCCAGACAAGATTCAAATCACTACACACCTTATACTTCTGGATTCATAAAGCAGATCATAGCAGAGGATTACTAAATGCTAACCAAGCATTCATTGAATCAACTCTACTATGAAAGATAAAATTGTCTTGTGAAGGGTATTACTGGTGATGGTATTGATATAAAGAGATGCAGGAAATAGCCACAGGAATCCGGGCAACAAATCATGCTTGGTCACATGATCGCATGGCTGAAAGATAGCCCCTGCGATCATGTGACCCCGGACTCTTAGCCATGAACGACAGTCAGGCCCAATTCTTTTTGCAAAGTCTCCAGCTGCATCATCCCACAACCACGATAGACAGACGATTAGTCGCATGATCACATAGCCCGAGATGGGCTATGCAAACGTGCGACAATCCACCCTTTAACGACCAGCATGACTGCCAGGAAAACCACTGCCGCAAAACTCCGCAACCATGTGGAGATAACACCACCGCCCGCCAGCCAAAAGAACACCGCCACGCATCCACCTGCCAACAGGACCTTCGAGCAAAAACAAATGGGCCCCAGGGACACGTGGTGCCCTGTCACATGATCGCATAGCCGAGAGAAAGGCTATGTAATCATGTGACAGCCAATAGGAGGCCGCCACATGACCACCCTCTTTGCATCTCCCGGGCTACCACCGCAACCACCAATGACCAAGAGCCAGGAAGGAAAGAGGCGGTCGCATGGTCGCATGTTAGAAAACTTTGACATGTGATCATGTGACAACCAATAGGAACACGCGCCTTTGCCTACCCTCTGACAACGGGCCCACCTCGTCGCACTTGCGCACTTGGAAAAGAAGACCGCCAGGCAGCTGAATAGGACCAGGACCCACACGGCCACGTGGCAAGCGGTCGCATGATAGCATGTTAGAAAAATCTAACATGCGGCCATGCGATAGCCAATAGGGAAGAAGCTGGACCCACCACACTGTCGGACTTGCACAGTTAAGAAAGATAAACAAGGAAAGTCGGTAGAAAGGAAATAATGCAAGGTCAAAAACAACACAGGTTTTCGATGAGATAAAAAACACACAAAGATTTCAACATGACACAGAGGTAAACCAGGAAGCTGAAAACAACGCGAGTTTTTAATTTTGCCAAAGAGGTCGAAAATAGTTCACTTTTTGGAGAACTCTTTTGAGAAAATTTTGATTCTAAGAGTAGTGTGCTCACCACCTCTAACTAGGTGTTTTATATACCCCTAATAGGTTTTTGTATTCCTCTAACAAGGAAATGTACTATGTAACAATTAGCTCCTAAAAGGGCTAGATCTCCTAATAGGGATATTATATTTTAGTGCATATTTGTGGGTACCATCCCCACCAGGGTTTTCCCTTGGCTAGGGTTTCCTTGAGAACAAATCATGGTGTCATGAGTAATGTGTTATGCTTATATGTTCTTTTCATTTCTGCATTACTTTGGATTGTTTATAATTATTTGAAGTTAAGATCAAGATCAAGATCAAAGTTCTATAATATTGATTCACCCCCCCTCTCAGTAGTACCTAATCCTAACAATTGGTATCAGACCTATTGGCCCTTGGAGAGAAATCCTAACAAGTTAAGGGAGATCATAATGGATTCGGGAGACTTGCAAGAGAACTTTGAGGTTGTACTTGAAGATCTCGATAAAATAAAGGTTGAGAATGTCAAACTAAAATTCAAGTTAAGAAGAGCAGATGGCCTCATCAGGAAACTAAGAGAATATCTTGAGATTGCAAAAATTTAGAGACAAGACCTTACAGAAAAGATCAAAGAAGATTAAGATAGTGATACAATAGACAAATTGAAGAAGCTGGAGCAGGAAAAAGAACAAATCAATCTGTTGATAATTAAAGAAATTCTCCATGAAAAGGATGAAAGAAACAAAGTTGAAAAGTCATTAAAAGAAGCTAATATGCAGATAAGTCAAATAAAGAATGAACTTGACCAATACAAAGATAAATATCAGGAATTGGAAAAATATAATCAGATCATTAAAGGTGAACTCACTCAAGCCAAATTATACATTGAGAAGTTACACATAAATAGTGACAAGATTGATGAGCAAAGAGTAAGAGAAAATCCTAAAGGAGATATGACTGGAGTTGGATTCAATGAAGAAAAAATTTCAAAAACCCAAGAAGAATCAAATGAAGAAAACATAGAAGAAAGACCTACTCCTGAAAAGAGACCTACTCATGAAGAACCAAGAGAACAGTTCAAACCCTTTAAAGGTAGATGTTTCTGATGTAACAAAGTTGGACACATGAAAATAGATTGCAGAAGTGAAGGTAACTCTAAACCCTTTACCAGTTAGTATTTTAATTTCTATGAATATGGACACAAGAAAGTAGATTGTAGAAAACCTGATCAGCCCATATATAAGCAGGACTATGTTAGAGGAGAATTAGCAAACAAAATTACATGTCAAAAATGTAATAACTTTGAACATACAAGGTATTGTAAGTTGTAGAGTAATCAAGATAGAAGGAGACCACCTACTTGTTACAAATGTAACAATTTAGGTCACATTGGAAAGCATTTTTGGCAAAGTGACCAATCTTATTACATGAAAAGCATTTGAATGGAAACTAACCTTCATATTTTCATTTTCCTTTGTTTTCTCTTTTAGCAATCATAGAAATGAAATCATCTAGAGTTTTCTCTTCTTCATCATCAAAATTACTAGAAGTGTTTGTAGATTTCTTACCATGGACTGTTGCTTTGAAGGCTGTCTCACTTTTGGGTTTTGTCTTCAATCTTGAAATCTCAAAAGCTGATATTTTGTTGATCAAGGTCTCTCTCTTGAAATTTGATGTAAGCTGCATGGTCTCATCAAGGATGTTGATCTTTTTTCCATATTCTGGAGTGAAAGTAGTCATCAATTTATCCATAATGTCTTCCTCTGAGATCTCTCCACCATTGTTTCTGATTCCAGTAACTACTTCATTGATCCTTTGATTGTAATCTCTAATGTTTTCTTTAGGTAGCATCTCTAATGCATTGTATCTTTTCTTCCATGTTTTTCTACATGCATCCTTTTCTTGTTTGTCACCTTCAAATATATCTTCTAGGTACTTCCATATTTTGTGAGTTGTATCTACTTTCTTTATTTCTGAAGACTCACTATCAGATAGAGGGCTGATAAGGGCTTCTTTGACTATTGCATTCTGATGAAACAATTCCTTTTGTTTTTTAGTAGCATCATCCTTTGCAAGGTCTTCTAAGGTAGGGATCTTGACAACTTTGATAGTTACATCAAAAATTTCAAAAGCAATGCATTGCAAATGAGTCACCATCTTGTTCTTCCAATCAAGATAATTCTCTCCATCAAACTTAGGACTTTCTTTTTTGAACTATGCCATTTGATCAACCTCAAGCTGTTAAACTTTCTCTCTAAGGAACTTGGCTCTGATACCAATTGTTAGGAATAGTCTCAAGACAAAATTGAGAGGGGGGTAGGGGTGAATCAGTTATCTACAAGTTTCAATTCTTTATCAAATTAAGTATACTTAAACATAAAGCATAAATAAAATGAAAGAACACAAGAAAACAACACCAATATTTTGGTTACGAGGAAACTCAAATAGGTAAAAACCCCAGAGGGAATTGACACCAACTAATATTATGTACTAGTGTTTTATGATCCTTGCTAGAAGATCCTTAACCCTGTTAGGAGTTGATTTACAATATATTTAGTATAGTAGATGTGGTCAAGGGTTAGATCCTGTTAGAAGTCTTTTACAATAGTCCCTTTTAGGGGAGAGGATGCACTGTCTGAGAGCACACTACTCAAAGGGGTGAAGGCTACAACCTTTTGTTTAAAAGATACACACTATATATGGATCTTGGTGAACTGCTCTTTGACCTGCTGTCTGGATTAGTTCCAATGTATAGCATAAATAATTTACTTGGTCACATAGACCTTCTGATGGCTCAACACTTCGCACACTCTGCTCTGCTCTTACTATCAACCATGAACCACACTTTAGCAATCACAAATGACTGCCTATAAATATCTTTCCTCTAAATGATATAATCAAGTTGGCCTATTAGAACCACCTTGAAATCATATTAGAGAAGTCATAAAAAACTCCAATAATAATTCAGTCAGCTCTACTAAGCACGCAACACATTCTGGGACCTTTCCAATAAGATAATTGTAGACTCACGATACATGTTGTTGGCTCTACCAAAACAACTAGATCTTTCTCCTCAAGCTAAATTATCTCATGTGCTCTTAACCAAACATCACTAAATCTTCTCCAAGCTCTAATCGAAGGGTGCATACCCAAATGATAGACACAACTCTAGAACCAATATAATATTTGTCAGATCTTCTGAACAAACATAGGAAACTACTACTACTGAATAGCGATTGCATAACTTCACTTCTATTGATTATTAGACTATGCATCCATGAATGTAACATCACTAAAATGTCTTCATCACATTTCCAAGGCCACAAGGCCTCATGAAAATTGTATGAACAACCATACATAGAACACTATCTATTACTCTAACAGGAACACTGCTAATACAAACTACAATATAACTATTTGTACTAATGATCAACCTTTGTGTCCATGATATCATGCTGATAACATGTCCATGTTTCATATACTTAAAGCTTATTGCATAAGTCTTCTCCACATGCTACTTTCCATATTTTTTCATCAATGACAAACATACAGTCAGCATTGGCTTGCTAGCAAATCTCCAACATACTTTCAAGGTCAAGTAGTTAGCAATCACCAAACCCAAAATAACATGTGTGTACAACAAAAAAAGGCATATGATGTAATTGTTTCACATCTACATTCCACATATTTGCAACCACAACTACAATTAATAGTTCCTAGAACCACTGACACCGGAAATTCCTCTTTCATGGGTTTAATACCAAATGGACAATCACCACTACTACCGCTTGCACCAACATGAGTTGCAACATTCAACATATGGGCATCAACAATATACTCTTCCTTCCACATTCTAATTAGAAAAATGACACCCCTATAAGGTCAGACACTTGCAACCTTCCAAGAAAGCATTTATTACATTTAGTACATTATTATAGATGAGATGAGCTTCATTGGTCCAAAGTTGATGGAGAGAATTGGTATCATATTGAGAGAAGCATTTCCAAAATCAAACCACATTTCTTTTGGAGGTCATTCAATCACACTCTTTGGTCACTTGGGATAACTACCTCCAGTCAAAGATAGTCCAATGTATGCATCAAATTCCTATGGAGGAACACTATGGAACACCTTCAACAAAGTAATTGCACTAGACATAAATTTTTGCCAAATAGGGAACACACATGTCCAAATGTAGTTTTGTACTCTTCTCCCAAACTTGAGAAATGAAAAAGAAATAATTTATGATTGGGAACTTCTAATGTCACAAACAATTTATGTACTCACCCATGAAGACCAAGTGGCTTTTCTATCCTCTACACAGCTTTTCGTAACTAATGAGACCAACCAATTTCCATTTACACATCAGAATAATTAGAGGGATTACAAAGCTCAAATCCAGATGAAGAAAAACTTCAATCACAAATCCTCCTATGTATTGGCCGACAAGTTATGTTATGTACTATTAGCAAGTGATGTTTTGGAGCACTAGGGATCACTTGAGGGTTGTCATTTATGGCAACACTTATGTTTGGAGTGATCACATGTTGAGAAGATTGCCACTGGAGTCACAGTCATGAAAATGACTAAGTCCAAAATCAGGATAACAGGGTACAGTGCTACAATTTTGGTTAGCAATGAAGACATAAAAGGTATTAGAGCTTGCAAAGTTAACTAAAGGTATTTTGGGATGTATACATGCTTCAGTTAAGAGTGCATGAGTTTTGGTTACCAGATCTATGAGATACAATGTTCAGAAGGTATGTAAAGATAGTAAAACAACATAATAGGGTATATGAGTAGTTGCGAAGATGAAGGAGAGTATAGTGGATATGGTAACATGCTAAGATAGGTGAATAGAGTATATTGCTGACTCTTTGGTAATATAAGAGTGTCGACTCCATAATTATCATTTTCATAAGTTATTATTATATTTTGTATGGTATTTGTGAAGTCGACTTGAAGGTTAATTTTGTATAAGTATAGAATGCTTTTGTGAAAGAGAAGTATGGTTATGATTATGATGATGGAGTAAGATTGTGAATCTAAGAGCATAGATCAGATGCAAGATTAGTAAAAGGATGAGCTATAACTTGAACTATCTAAGCAAGATAAGCTCTTGTATTGTTCATGTTGGTTCCTAAAAAGGAGTTTACACTCAAAGAGACATCGATATGCCTATGATGGATATTAAGGATTGGTTAGTTCCAAATGTGGGCAATCTATAGGCAACCAGACCAACTATAGGGATGGATTTTCCCTCTTCTACTTCTGGCTCTACAAAACCAAGGCGGGTGCACCTAATCCAGACAAGATTCAAATCACTACACACCTTATACTTCTGGATTCATAAAGCAGATCATAGCAGAGGATTACTAAATGCTAACCAAGCATTCATTGAATCAACTCTACTATGAAAGATAAAATGGTCTTGTGAAGGGTATTACTGGTGATGGTATTGATATAAAGAGTTGCAGGAAATAGCCAAAAACCCATCAAACATTGGACTGCACTAAATATACTAACCCTTGATCAGTGCCATTATCCATTGGGTAGACCTCACATACAAAGAATGAGAACATGGACCAACTGTTGTCAAAGACTCACAGCCATAAATATAAATATCTCAGCCCATCCACTACTTATGAGATCCTTCTATAGACATCCAAGACTAAATCTATGTCCCCTCTAAAGTATATTTCACCTGATCCTAGACCAAGAACTAAAGACAAGAACATATGCAAAGGGAAAACTATGCAATGGATCAGAAAATCCAAGATTCACAGGAATGACACCAAGGAGAGACTTGGAAGCATGAAAAATTTACATTAAGTATAATGAGTCATGTACATGATCAAAGTGAGATAGAGATCAAACCACTTCAATAACCTGCAAAAGACTTCCAGGAATTCTATTCAGCTTACATGCAATGTGATAGAATTTACTACTTCCCATAGGAACCAAGCAGAGTGGAACCGTTAACCAGTCAAAATTTTGACCCTTTATACCACAAGCTACCAAGCAAGCATGATCATTTGAAATTCAAAATCACCTAACCCCACCGAGAAATAAAACTAGACATGACAAGGGTTAAGCCACAGCAAAAGCACAAACAATCCAATCAACCAGCTACAAAACACTTCTCAAGCCAAGACCACACAACACCAGGTACAAAATCACCCCTGCAAACTACCACCAAGCACCCTGGACCACACTGCAAATAGCCTCCCACCAAACAGGGTCAAATCTACATTCAATTTTGCAAACAATGGTACCTCTTGTCGCTGGAAAATCATAGAAAATTCAAACTTGAAGTGTAATGGCTACCATGCATTTGGCGGGAACCATGTTTCTCAAACCGCTTTGCCCTTAGCCGCGTTGTCAAATCCTATCACCAAAGGAATCCGGGCAACAAATCATGCTTGGTCACATGATCGCATGGCCGAAAGATAGCCCCTGCAATCATGCGACCGCGGACTCTTAGCCATGAACGATAGTCAGGCCCAATTCTTTTTGCAAAGTCTCCAGCTGCATCATCCCACAACCGCAATAGACAGAGGGTTAGTCGCATGATCACATAGCCCGGGATGGGCTATGCAAACATGCGACAACCCACCCTTTAACGACCAGCATGACTGCCAGGAAAACCACTACCGCAAAACTCCGCAACCATGTGGAGATAACACCACCGCCCGCTCGCCAAAAGAACACCGCCACGCATCCACCTGCCAACAGGACCTTTGAGCAAAAACAAATGGGCCCCAGGGACACGTGGCACCCTGTCACATGATCGCATAGCTGAGAGAAAGGCTATGCAATCATGTGACAGCCAATAGGAGGCCGCCACATGACCACCCTCTTTGCATCTCCCGGGCTACCACCGCAACCACCAACGATCAAGAGCCAGGAAGGAAAGAGGCGGTCGCATGGTCGCATGTTAGAAAACTTTGACATGTGATCATGTGACAACCAATAGGAACACGTGCCTTTGCCTACCCTCTGACAACGGGCCCACCTCGTCGCACTTGCGCACTTGGAAAAGAAGACCGCCAGGCAGCTGAATAGGACCAGGACCCACACGGCCACGTGGTAAGCGGTTGCATGATAGCATGTTAGAAAAATCTAACATGCGGCCATGCAATAGCCAATAGGGAAGAAGCTGGACCCACCACACTATCGGACTTGCACAGTTAAGAAAGATAAACAAGGAAAGTCGGTAGAAAGGAAATAATGCAAGGTCAAAAACAACACAGGTTTTCGATGAGATAAAAAACACACAAAGATTTCAACATGACACAGAGGTAAACCAGGAAGCTGAAAACAACGCGAGTTTTTAATTTTGCCAAAGAGGTCGAAAATAGTTCACTTTTTGGAGAACTCTTTTGAGAAAATTTTGATTCTAAGAGTAGTGTGCTCACCACCTCTAACTAGGTGTTTTATATACCCCTAATAGGTTTTTGTATTCCTCTAACAAGGAAATGTACTATGTAACAATTAGCTCCTAAAAGGGCTAGATCTCCTAACAGGGATATTATATTTTAGTGCATATTTGTGGGTACCATCCCCACCAGGGTTTTCCCTTGGCTAGGGTTTCCTTGAGAACAAATC
This sequence comes from Chamaecyparis obtusa, assembly GCA_027943335.1. Classification (NCBI taxonomy): domain Eukaryota; kingdom Viridiplantae; phylum Streptophyta; class Pinopsida; order Cupressales; family Cupressaceae; genus Chamaecyparis; species Chamaecyparis obtusa. The sequence continues at coordinate 137,796 of BSBK01010242.1, read as the reverse complement.
ATGGTGTCATGAGTAATGTGTTATGCTTATATGTTCTTTTCATTTCTGCCTTACTTTGGATTGTTTATAATTATTTGAAGTTAAGATCAAGATCAAGATCAAAGTTCTATAATATTGATTCACCCCCCCTCTCAGTAGTACCTAATCCTAACAATTGGTATCAGAGCTATTGGCCCTTGGAGAGAAATCCTAACAAGTTAAGGGAGATCATAATGGATTCGGGAGACTTGCAAGAGAACTTTGAGGTTGTACTTGAAGATCTCGATAAAATAAAGGTTGAGAATGTCAAACTAAAATTCAAATTAAGAAGAGCAGATGGCCTCATCAGGAAACTAAGAGAATATCTTGAGATTGCAAAAATTTAGAGACAAGACCTTACAGAAAAGATCAAAGAAGATTAAGATAGTGATACAATAGACAAATTGAAGAAGCTGGAGCAGGAAAAAGAACAAATCAATCTGTTGATAATTAAAGAAATTCTCCATGAAAAGGATGAAAGAAACAAAGTTGAAAAGTCATTAAAAGAAGCTAATATGCAGATAAGTCAAATAAAGAATGAACTTGACCAATACAAAGATAAATATCAGGAATTGGAAAAATATAATCAGATCATTAAAGGTGAACTCACTCAAGCCAAATTATACATTGAGAAGTTACACATAAATAGTGACAAGATTGATGAGCAAAGAGTAAGAGAAAATCCTAAAGGAGATATGACTGGAGTTGGATTCAATGAAGAAAAAATTTCAAAAACCCAAGAAGAATCAAATGAAGAAAACATAGAAGAAAGACCTACTCCTGAAAAGAGACCTACTCATGAAGAACCAAGAGAACAGTTCAGACCCTTTAAAGGTAGATGTTTCTGATGTAACAAAGTTGGACACATGAAAATAGATTGCAGAAGTGAAGGTAACTCTAAACCCTTTACTAGTTAGTATTTTAATTTCTATGAATATGGACACAAGAAAGTAGATTGTAGAAAACCTGATCAGCCCATATATAAGCAGGACTATGTTAGAGGAGAATTAGCAAACAAAATTACATGTCAAAAATGTAATAACTTTGAACATACAAGGTATTGTAAGTTGTAGAGTAATCAAGATAGAAGGAGACCACCTACTTGTTACAAATGTAACAATTTAGGTCACATTGGAAAATTTTGTAGATATAATGGAGAAGACAATAGAAGAGGACTAAGAAGATCTAGTGAACCAAGAGGACCACCTCCTGTGGTTATAAGGAAAAATGTTGGTGACAGTGGTGAGAGTTTGAATGAGTACATAGATGCATTTGGGAATCATTTCAAGAAATCAAAGAGTAAGGAGGATGATCAGATATGGTAGGTGAAAGTTTTAAACAAAGCATTAGTTCAGGGGGAGAGAGTTGATGATACTATGTCTTCGCATGATGAGTTCTTTGAGGCATCAACCTATAAGGTCATATAGCCTTAAGGGGAGCATTGGATGCAGTGAACATAAAATATCTAGCCCCTGTATATGTGGACTAAGCTCATGCGAGCTTAGGTATAATGTGTACAAATATTGAGGAGTCTGTGGATGAGAACGCAACACCTGGAGATTCATGTTCTATGTTCGTGAGTTTTGTATCGATTGGATGACATGAAAAGTTGAGCTACCCATGTTTAATACACATACTCAACTTGTGATGGATAAAAGGACTTAAAATACCTCAAATCTACATTTTTTGATCAACACTCAAGGAGAACAGAGTTGAGAAGATTATTAGTCATCTCGCAGAGTGATTACATGATTGCGTGAAGCAAAGCATCGAATTCAGACATGTTTAATGTATTTAGACCTAATCTCTTAGAGAATTTATGGATGAACCAATAGTTTTTGATGTTGTAGATAGACCTAGGTATAAGTTCAAAATGCATCCATTCAAATCCTATGAGGATGATCTGGAAGGAGCATTTTTACAAAACCCCATAGGCAGATTGTATGTAGAAGACATTAGGGCATACATACAATACAAGTATGAGATCATTGGGGAGGTTAACATCTTCAGTGAATTGAATAGTATGATATAAGCTGATGGATCCATGGTAGAGGAATTTAAGCACCTAAAAGATCAATCAATCCTTAAGTTAAGACAACTCACCGAATTCACAGAAGTTGAATGGTTTAAGATCATTCTTAGCAGAGTTCATGACTAGTTTTTGTGGATTGGTGAACAATCTATGAAAATATGTGCGCAGTTGATTCATGATATCACAGGCCATGACAATGAAGGAGCCCTACCTCTAGCTAAAAAGAACCTAAGGAAACTGGAAGAAACCCTAACACATTCAAAGTGGGATAAGAGGGAAATGATAGTTAATGATATTTATTTACTAGATGTCAGATTGGTAGCAATGTTACTAGGCTACAAGTTTTTTTATAGTAGCAGACCTAATTATGTATCTATTGGAGTCATCATGATGGAACATAGAAAGGTAAAAGAAAACAAGAAGTATAATCTTTGTGAAATCCTAGCTCAATAGTTTATTGATAATGTAAAAGCTATAAAGAAGGATAAATCTAAGGAATTTAGGTTTGGGTCACTGCTAATTCACATGTATATCCATATCATTCACAACTTTCCTAGCATGCATCCTAGAGCATGGAAATTTAATGAACCCACTAGACTTCAGATCTTAGAGTACTATAGAAGATAGAAGAAGGACTGGGTAGATGGAGAATTTTTTGGCATGATTAAGATACTATAGAGGAAAATGAAAGATAGGTACATGATACCAGAGAATTTAGTGGAAAAATATGAGGACACCATCTATTTCATGTTTGAAACCAATTGTGTTTGCTTTGAGGTAGTTGAGCCAAGAATTAAGTGGTGCTATGCTATGGGATATGAGGTGAGTGATGAAATCCTAACAATGCAAGTGGATCATGTACTGGCAGTAGAAAAAGACCCTACCCAAGAAAGATGTGGAATATATAGGGAAAAGTATGAGAAAGTCATAGAAGAGAAAGAGAAGGTAACAAGAAAAAGGAAAGTCAGCAAGATTGTTGAAGATATCATTGTGAAGGTGGGAATCACAAAAAGGAAGTTGATAGATATGAAAAAATAAGTTAGAGGCATCTTCTAGCATGGCCACCAATGCACCCATTCCTTCAGAGCTAAAAAGATAGTAGCTCTTGGTGTTGATATTGTTGATTTTCAGCCTCTCAAGAGGAAGAAACACAAAATGTTGTGCCTGTGGTTATTCCCAGAAGATCTAAAAGGACAAGTAAGAAGGACAGTCCAAAGGAAAAGGATCCAGAAGTGAAGAGGAAGAAGGAAGAAAAGGTAGTTGAGAAAGAGGGAGAGAAAATAGCTCAAAAGGATCCACAAACCTTATGGAAACCAGACCTTAAATCACTATAGAAGAGAGTAATTAAAGATGGAAATCTATTAATAGTGAATAGATACTATGAGAGATATAACTTTGAAGACCAAGAAGTCATTGAAGATACTATTATTGAGCATCTTCTTATCTTTAAGAAGAATTTTTTAGAGATTGAAGGAAGTATTCCCAAAGACCTTTACAACAAACTAAAAATCAGGAAACAGTTACACATTTAGAGGATTAGAATATAAGGAATGAGACAATCGAAGATATGCTACCAATCGTATCCATACATGAAAGAGAAAGAATAATAAATGCACTAAAGCCTCTACTAACGACAAAGGCCAGACTAGTCAAAATTATGGCTGGGAAGTATGATGAGGTGATTGAGGACACCCAAAAGGCATTAGACCAAGTTCTAGTGTATGACATGCCAAAGAAGGTTTCACCTCCCAAGGCTTCTAAGCCTATATCTTTGGGTTTAGGAGAAGGTTCCAAGGTAGTGGAGGAAAGTGTTCAAGTCAACATGCAACCAAATTTCTTTTTCACTGGTGTGCTTGTGACCCTTGACACTTTGCAGGATGTTAATGATCCATTTTTGAATAAAGTGGATAGTGCGATGGAGGTTGGAGATTAGGAGAAGATAGAGGAACATAAATTAGAAGAGAAACAAGAAGAAAAAGTACAGGAGGAAGAAATTCAACTAAAGAAGGTAGAAGAGATCAAATCAGAAAATGTTGCTGAAGTTAGTTTGGACACCTCCGTATTTTTGGAAAGTATGGCCAAACCAGTAAGTTCTGATGTGGACAACATGGATGAGAATGAGCTGATGAGACTATCATTCATGGCTTTTTCTAACGCTAAGGAAATATCAGTTCAAAAAGGTGTTAAAAGAGCTAAGGTAATGGTTAGGGCTATAGAAATAGTGAACAAGCTACTCCCCTCACTAGTTATCTTCAAAGAAAAGGATGAAGCTGAGAACCTTGTTACAATATTGGATAGATTTGATAATCATTTTGGTTCATTGCTAAAAACTTTAGCATAAAAAGGCTAAGAAGAAATTCTTGGAAAAGAAGCTGAGAGAAGTCTGTAAGTCCATTTCATGGGACTTAAAGACATTCTAAAGGCTACTACTCTTAAGGCCAAGAGTTGTGTATCACAAGGTAGGAAAATATACAGCTACTACATAAGTCCCTATAGACACATAAAGAACATTGAAGAGATCATAGCCAAGGATAGGGCTACCCTTGACAATCTTATGGACAATTGTGAATCATCTTCACAAACTGTGGGAGAGATGAACAAAGAGACATCTAGGATATTAGATAAGATAGGGTTACTAGAAATGGAGAAAGGGAGAGTCATAGGGGTATATGCACAAAGATGGGGGACCAAAAAGGTACCACTTTGCTTTTTGGTCCTCCAATGACCATAGTATGTAAGCACTAAAGGGTGCATGACCTATAGGATGCATGCCCTATGGCTTGGGCAATCTAAAGCATACTACATGTGCCCACTTTGAAAAACACTAAAAAGTGTTTTTCAAAGTGCGTGCACCCTATAGCATGCATGCTCTTTGAAAAAACACTATTTAGTGTTTGCTACGGGTTGGAAAGCTTATTTTTCTTTCCACAAAACCTGCATTTGCAACAAAAGAAGCCTTCCCAAGCACATACGCAGTCTTGTTTGGGCTTGTTGAATCTATAGTTTTCATTCATTCATCCATCAAATGGCTCCATGACATCATCAAGCTCAATCTGAAAGAAGAGGTAAGTGTTTTTATAGCCCATGCCTCTTATTTGTTTCAAAATTTCAAATTTGTAGCAATTTGTTTTGTTAAAATTTATTTTTGATAAAATTTATGTGTAATTAAGATTTTAAAATCTAGCATTTTTAATTGCCAGGAAGAAATAATCTCCCTCAACCAAACCCTCTGTCTCCTCATGAAGAAACAAATGTAGAAAATAACCAAGAAAATGAACCTCAATTGCCTCGACCAATCGAGAAACCTCCTCCTGGAACACAAGAAAATTTGATGAACCAAATTGAAAGAGGGAAAAAAGAATTAGAATCTTTAATTATGAGGTTAAAAGATTCTAGTGGTACAAATCCTGGAAGGGAAAGACTTGCAAAATCATTGGAAGAAATCTTGACCCACATAAGCTTAGTTAGTGGGAAAATTAATTTATGGTGGGATAAAAGAGAAGAACTAAAAAAATATTATGTAAATAAATTATTTTATGTGGACATAAAAAAGAAAAAAATCACAAAAGATGACATTTGCAAGCTATTTAAAAAACTAGGGGACACATATACTCTTAGAACTACAACAAGGAGGTTCCCAATTCATTGGTGCTTAAATGAAGACATTAAAAACAATTTTTGGGAGAGATGGTGATTCACCTCCCTGTAACAATCATGAGGTTCCTATATATTTCTTGAGGAAACTCTATTGCGAGTTTGTACTCAAGGAGGTGCCAAATTATTTTGACTATCTAGATTCTAAGGGTAGGGGAGGGGGGTCATCATTTGATAGAGCGGGGGCACATTGTGACCCTAATGCACCTAGGGTTCCTATTGGCAAGCCACATGTGGATCATGTTACTATTACTTTTGTTGTGAAGGAACATGTAGAGGCAGACACACTAGGCATGATTAGTGCTCTGACACAGACTCTCATTCAGTGTGCCACTCCTTTAGTTGAGGGTGCCATGGTCAATCTTTGAGGGGGCATATTTATCGGTCATGTGGATGCTTGTGCACATTTGGTACTACCAAGAGAGAGGAAGAGGAGCCTGGAATGATGACTGATTGTTTTCTAAATATGACATTTGGCATTGACACATAGGTAAATATTTCCAAGTTCATTAAATTGCCTTGATCATATTTCATTTATAAAAGAATAACTAATTAATTTAGTATCTATTGATTATGACAAAAATTCAGGGCAAGAGTTTTAGTGGCAGTGGTAGTGGCAATGATCCTCATGTCCCCTTCTACACATCATCATCAATTCCACAAGTATGTATCGAATAAAATATTTTAATTAATATATTTGATTATTATGTAATTATATGGATAATTGTATCCTAACTTATTGTGCATGTGCATTAGACGTTCACTGGTGGACCATCGACGTTCACAATAGACAACGAAGGGCATCATGCCAATTTCCTTGAGGTATCTTTATTTGCATGTTAATTTGATTTACTTGATTATATTTAATTAATACATGAATGAATAACTAAATTACTAGACAAATTATGATCAAAATCCAGAGGCACAATGATCACATTCTTTCACTTGGCTTTGTGATGTCACCATTGAGTCCACGGGTATATATGTAATAATGCATTATAATTAACATGTCAGTAGTACATTCTTATATGAATGGTTATCTTATAATTTTCCATGTACATGTGCACTAGTTGAATGTTGGAGCTTCGACATCGATACCACACACCGAAGGAGGCAATGGAACCTTCGCAGAGGTATCATTTACTCATTAGTAGGGTTGTAAAAAATATATGTAATCTTGATAATTGCATAATACCTTTTTTTAATTCATTTTCAATTATTGACATCAGAGACTCCTCCTTTTGTTCGTGACACTTTGGATCATGGAGTAGCTGCAACAATGGCTAGTTTTGAAGCACTGATTGAGGTATGAAAGAGATCACTAAATTTTAATTGTTATTTTAATAGTTTGTATTGAATTTTATAATGATATTCATGTATGTATTTTAATTATTATTTTGATCATTTTTGTAGGGACTTATTACTCTAGATTGCCAACATGCACCTTCGGTGGATGTACATAGTGACTATTTGCTAGTGGTAAGTGAATATTCAATTTTATGTCATTGTATAATTCAATTTTGATGTATATTAGTTATTGATGCTTATATTTTTTTTATCAGCTCAAGCTACAAAAGAGTCTAGATAGGAGGACGAGTGAGTGCACTCACAAGACTACAACATCCATTGCATCTCCATCGACACAATGATCAATGACAACTCAGGATTTTTTTTCTTCCCTTGACAAGAAAGGACTAGATTAGGGATATGGATTGTATGCCTATATGGAATTAGTGGACATATTTTTTGTATATGTTATAAGTGATATGTTGTACATCTATTTGGTTTTGAGGAAGCCAGTTTAACTGTATTGAATATATTCAATGTATGACATTATTGGATATATATATTTGGCTTCATGCCGTACAATTTTTAAAAAAAAATGTTTTAGGTATGCAATTCATGTTTTTGGTGTATTGATGTATACTAATTTATGTTTATGTGGATGTCTTATGCTTTGTAAATTTCCCATGCCTTATCATTATGCTTGTATGTTTATTGATGTATATTGTTACTGTCACCCTAAGGAGACTAACTCGACAACACTCACTATCACCCTAAGGAGACTAACATTCCTTCTTACTGTAAACTTCGACAACATTCACTATCACCCTAAGGAGACTAAATCAAATCGAGAATTCTACAAACAACTTGGAATCCACTCAAGGAATTAACCTCACTCAAGGATCTAGTTGAGTTCTATAACTTTGTAAGTCACTCCCACAACCATACTACTCAAATTCACTTCCTTGTTTCTTTGTTCCAATGCCTTCTAGCATCAACTCTATCCTAGGCCACTTAGTGCACCTAGTGCCTCCACCACACCAAAACTCAAACCAAACTTCAAACACTAATCCTAACACCTTAGATCATCTCAACATGCTATTTATGCCATGTTAAAACTTCCCATTCAATCCAATCAACTCATCTTTCACCCTTCCTCTTCTATAGCCCTTCTAGGCCTACCTAATAGTCCTTCCAACACTGAAATCAGAAATTTACTCTCAAAATCCCCAAACAGCCTAGAATTTTTTATACATTTTCTAGTACCCTTTTTGGATTTACTAAATTGATATCAATCTTAGACTTTAACTCTTTGAATGGTGAAGACTTCCTTCACCCCCTAACCCTTCAACTAGGCCCAATTAGCTTCACCTAACAAAGAAAATCCTAGAACCACTCACTTATAGGACTCCAAAACCCCAAAAAATCTTAATAAAGGATAAAAGAAAACCAATTTTTAACTTATTTTTCCCATACTCACCCATCTACACTCCCATTCAATAAACCCTCACTATTTGGGCTAGAAACCAAGGGTTTTGTAGAAAATATCCTTCCCTGCAACACCCAACCTCAACACCAATCCCAAAACCTTCTAATACATCCCAAAGGACCTCCCCATCCATTATCTACACTCTCCAATCATCGGGACACTTCCTACCATGACTGGTGCTTACCTTCAACTCCTTTCATTGTGATTTCACTAGGCCTGTCTCTGTCTCTTCTCACCTTCTATTCAACTTCCCTACATTCAAAGATAGATCTAATAAATATAATACATCAATGGAAATCTCCCACCAGACCATACTTAACATAGAGGTGGCAGTGCCTTACATATTATGCAGGATTCAAACCTTTAACTTGCTGACTGTGCTACAAATGCCAGCCACTATCCTCAATAACAGTCAATTCCTTGACTGTAATAATAACAAAAGTAATGAAATGAATGTTGAAATGTATAAATATAATATAAGGAAATATTTCTACATCACAAAATATCCAAGATCATGTGGAATCAAACATTTATATTCATTGGTGTGTTCCCTATTCCACGGGACATTCACAATATAAAGACATGACCTCGAACAGATGAGGCAACATATGGCAAGGTTGTCATCTATTGACCCCAATACTAGGCCTATTTTGATCTATGGGTACCCTAATATTGGAAATATTTCTTTTATTAATAAGATTACTAGGGCGGATGTGGATGTACAACCTTATACTTTTACTACTAAGTCTTTGTTTGTCGGGCATACTAATTATAAGTACTTGAGGTATCAGGTTATTGATACCCCTGGTATTTTGGACCACCCCTTGGAGGATAGGAACACCATCAAGATGCTTAGTATTACATGATCCAAATAACATTTTATGATCCAAATACATGATCAAATTTCAAAGTGGACCCCTTTTGCATCTAAATACATATTTGCACTCATCCTACTACTTGCCCCGGAGTGGTCGACAGTGTTTGAACAATTGTGTATGCCAAAAAAGGTTGTCAGTATCATTTATCCAGCCAGTCAAAGTTGTTGGAATAGATAGTTCAATGTGATGATCGACGGTTTGAAAGATACACAATGTTGGTCATTTGAACTGAGGAACACTAACAGTTCTGACATAGACTGAGAATGTGTTGCCAAATTTAAATGAACTTGAATCTCTGAAAATTAAGACAGGCTATTGTAGGCCTCAGAAACATGGTCCCATAGCACATGATGGATCGATGCTACCTCACACGAGCTTTGAGATATGACCCCGTAAAGATTATAGATTTCATGCTGAAGGGTCCTTGAGGGACACTTCGGCCCGTAGTCATTGGTGGTGTTTGAATGACTATGTGTGGAAAATGAGGTTGACCCTAGCATTTACCTAGCTATTTAGAACTATTAGAATAGATGGTTCGATGCTACGACCGACGGTTTGAAAGATACACAATGCTAGCCGTTTGAACTAAGGAACACTATGAGTTCTGACATCGACTAAGAATGTGTTGCCAATTTTAAATGAACTTGAATCTCTAAAAAATGAGATAGGTTATTGTAGACCTCACCAACATGATCCCGTAGCACCTAACAAATTGATGCTACCTCGCATGAGCTCCAAGATATGACCCTGTAAAGATTTTTCATTTCATGTTGAAGGGACCTTGAGGAACACTTTGGTCTGGAGTCTTTAGTGATGTTTGAATGATTGTGTGTGGAAAATGAGGTTTCCACTAGCATTTTCTCATCCATTCAGAGCTATTGGAATAGACAGTTTGATGCTACGACTGACGGCTGGAAAGATACACAATGTTGGCCATTTGAACTGAGGAACACTGTGAGTTCTGACATCGACCAAAAATGTGTTGCCAAATTTAAGTGACCTTGAATCTTTGAAAATTGAGACAGGTTATTGTATGTAATGCCCCACTGAGGTTACCTCAGCACAAGGACATAAATTACACAACCAAACATGCAAAATTTCTATATTTAAAAAAAAATAGTAGCATAACATAATCTCATTGATATTATATAAATAGAAGTTAAGACAACTAATAGATCATACTACTTTTCATACTCAATCAATAATGATTATCAGTACATACCTAAATATTTCTACCTTGCTTTCTCATTATAACCACCATGTCCAACACCTACATATACACACATGTCTAAATGACTACGTGCAAAAATTAGATATATGATCATAAACAAACACTTTATTCACATCCTAGCAATGCAAATCATTATTGAGAAGAGGTAAAATAATTGCATTTAAAACTTTAAGACAAACCCTATGGGACTGGACCTAAGCCTTGGGAGCTCATCATTGATGGCCTTGCCTACATTCACACTTAGAGGCTTTGTAGTTTGACACTTTAGTTTTGAACCATATCATACTAATTCACCAAAAGAAGGGTATAAAACATCATATAAAATAAAATAGCAGGTATGCAACCCTTTCTAGGGTAGAGACCCTAGATAGTCTCTCCGTCAGCTAGCACCCACTTAGGTGAAACAAAGATAAAATTGCAGTTAAGTATCTAATATATGAACATATCCCAAGGTGGTTTTAAACTTGAAATAAGTTTGAATGAAGGTAATAGAATATTATCTTACTACTTAAGTTCACCCATCACTAACATTTCTACTACATCCCTAATATTGCAAGTCCACTCAATGACAAGGAAGAATATAAAATTAAGATCAAAATAGTTAGTAGAAACACATGTGTAGTATTACTCAAGAGTACCCTCAAGAAAACATATGAGTAATACAACTCTCTCACAAAACCACTAACAATGTACCCCTCAAAGGTCTCACATACATTAGTTCACTAGGTAGATCATCTCTAAAGATCATTATTAAGGAACCATCCCCCATTCTATCCTTGAATGGATTCTATTGACAACATACACTCAAGGTTAAATATGATATATTAAAATAATATCACATTGCTATTTTATTAATGGATTATTCCTATTTAACTATAAGAGTTGGAGTAGTTAAATATGCTAGGTTGGATTACACCGTTCAATGAAAAAAATGAGTAGAAGAGTGGTTCAATTAAGATGTTAACACTTAACAATTATTGATTTATATACAAGTATTAATTAAGACTCTTTAAACTTGAGTAACATCCTTATTCCACAATTACAATTCTACACCATTAGTCAATTCAATAGGGATGACACAATACTAAGGGTAAGGCTTCCAAACCAAATATATATAAAATTGCCCCAAATATCACACCTAATTAATAAATTCAAAACTAATTCCTAAATATACTATCAAATTTACCGAGCCATTCTAATATAATAATCTTAAAATAAATTTAACAACCTTAAATTGATTTTAAGACTAAATGAATAGGGGTAAAAATGGATTCAACCCTATTCAAATGTAAAGGGGGAAATATGAGATCTATTCCTAAACCCAAATTCCCCAAAGAAGAGATCCAATTTGATCAACCAAAAGGTTAATACACAATCAAATCAATTTATGGAAGAGTATGGAAGAGAGAGAGAGTGAATCCAATATTTCCCTATGGAGGATATTATGTTTGGAATATAGAATAATTGAAATACAAGTACTAACCTCAAATTAGGGAAAATCTGGAAAATGTTGAATTATGATGTCTGTATACACTTTCGGGAAAATCTAAAACTTGTCTTGGACTGGAAATGCCGAGACAGAGAAAACCCAGAAATCTTTCTCCAAGATGGCTCAGCTTGGGTTTGACCCTCATAAAAGGTCAAATACTACATTATTTATTTGAAGTCCGACTTGAATTATGTTCACAGATCTCAGAACTTTTCTGAAAAGGGTATCCAAATTTTCTCTTAGATTTGAAATTTTGCACCTGTACCTACAAGAAAATGGGGGTTTTTGTTGCATGGGGGGTTTGCCTTGGTCAAACCCTAGTTTAGGAATTAACCTTGAAATTGAATTGAAATATATTGTGCATAAACAAAGTAATTGAAACAAATCACCTCGCTTATGTTGAAGTCCTTGAAGAGGATTCAAATCCTCAAATCCACAAGTAGGAATGCTTCAATGGATGTAGGATGTCTCCAATCAATGGTATTTGATCTTCAACACCAATCTTGACTTGATCTTTGCATATGAGAAGGCTTGAATGAAAGGAGAAGGATGGATCTTCAAGGGGGCTCCAAAGAGATTGAATCCTTCAATGGATAACAATGGATCTCCTTGATATATGAATGCTTGAACACTTGAATTCTTGAAGACTTGCTTGAATTCACTTGCTTGCACATGGAAGCTTGAGATGGAATGCTTGATTGCAAAACTTGATTGATGAAAATGAGAGAGGAAGGCCTCCTTTTATAGTGATCTAGGGCACACTCCTCTAGAGGGGCCACCTTGGAGAATTAAATCTCAATTAGGTCCTCACCTTTAGAAAATATACCTAGATTAAATGCAATTAAAGGATTTACCATCCCGAAACCCGAAATGGCTGACCCGGAGGCGGGAAAATAAATCTCCCGAAAGCCCGAAGCTTGAAAATCAAGGAAATTGAAGTTTTGAAGAAAGAGGTCAAAATCAAGGTTGGACTTGACCTAGTCAGGTTCAAGCTTGACCCTGACCTAGTCAGGTTTGACCTCAAATTTGACCTTGGTCCCAGTTTGACTTAGAACCAAGTCAAGAGGTCCCGGGGATGCCCAAAAACCTAGAATTGATGCCAGAATAGGATAGAATGTCAGGGATAGACATAAAATCCTATGATTACTATGATGAAGGCCAAGAGGATCTATTTCTAAATCCTACCTAGAAAATAGAGCCATGTAAGAGGGAAATTCAAGAGAATCCTTATGATCCTAACCCTAATTTCACCTAGAATGAAGAAATCAAGCGCAGGGAAGAAGTGGAAAGCGGGGAGAAAGCCAAATACATGCAAAGACCTGATCAAGGCACTTAAAATGACCCCAAACCACTTACTCAAAGGGCTAAACACTCTTATCATGGAAGTGCTTCTATTTTAAGATGATACATTAAGCCCCCACTTTAGCAAGAGTATGGACTCGATGCAAACTCTTGGTAAAGGAGATTAGAATAAAAAGATAATCTTATCATAATCCAAGGGACAAAGAGATACCTTAAGGCCCCAGGGACTCAATTCTTCATCAAATCCTAGATGACAATAAGAGAAACATCTCTAGAGAGAGAAAGAAGGTGTGATTACCTTGCCCAATGAGAACTTATGTCCCATTGTGAACCACATAGGAAAATGGTGCAACTAGAAAGATGGAATTGAACTGCCTAGTGAATGTGGCTACTCACTAGTCAACCCATCAAAGATTTATCCTTAGGAATATTCTATTCTATAAGAATAAAACCAAAAATAAAAGAGATCCAGTCTTAAGAACACTTCCGACCTTAAGGGATCACAATATATGTGTATTTGAAACTGGAGGGATCAAGAGATCCTAAAATATAAATCCATGCTTTAAGGATTAGTTACTAATCCAAAAAGGGAAAAGAAGTATCTTGAAAAATATGTGTGTATTGAAAAGTGTGTGTGTGCAATAGGTGAGCAGAGTGTATGCCCCCACATTAAAGTCATTGCTAACACTTTAACAGGAGCAATGGCTTTAACGGAAACATAAACAACTCCACTGATTACGTTTCCACATCGAGATGCCCCCAGACAAAGACAAATCAAGGGAAATATCACAGAAACATATAGAGAACACATAAGGGATCTACTTACCATGGGGTCAGTATGATCATAAGATAATATATATATGATATTATTGCAAATGAATTGACATCATTCCCCAAAGAAAGTAGAACTACAATCACAAAGGAGGAAAGAGCACATAAGATATATGAAGGAGAATCTTTTCGGACCATGACATGGAGACCAAAAAGAATTAGTGCTACCATATATCGAATCCAAGTAGATTACACAAGGAAAAATTTATGAACAATGGCACAGTTACAACATAACATTGAACAATGCATAGAAGAATAGAGATACATAGAGAATATTTTGAACAATAGTTTCGATTCCTTCATCACCTTGCACCAACTGAGTAACAAGGATCGTATAAAATAATCTAACAACATTTAGCAAACACATTATGAGAGAAGCACATTATAGCAGGCAAACACACAACAAAGCTACCACGAAGGACAAGCTGATCAAGCCTGCTGCCTACTTTCTCCATCTTGTTGTATATCATTTAGGGAAGGTGGGTAACTTGCAAGAGGGACTATATTCAACATAGTAGGAATGATAGCTAGTTCCAAACAAGGATCCTCTTGAGAATCACTATGTTTGATACAAGGTGTAAGAGTTAATTGTGATGAAAGCATATTAGGTAAATCAATGTCAATGTCAATAGTCTCATATTCATCATTAACATTATCAGTATCATCAAGAGTATCTTCTTCATCCAAGTTAATTAAAATAGGATCTAAGATATGAATAGAATCATCATAATCATGCATGTGAACATCATTATTAGTAACAACATCTTCTAACACATTATGCATAGGTTTATTCAAAGAAAGTAGAGATCTTTTAGCTTTAGCATGAGCACGATGCTTTTTATGACATTCATTAGCAGATCGATTACATTTTGATTTATCTAAAATAGGTTGAGAACTAGGAGGAACAATCACAGGATCCTTCATAGGTTCTTTAGGAAGATCAATAGGATTATCAACCATAGGAGAAACAATCACAGGATCTTTGATAGGTTTGGTAGAAGGAACTTGATGAACAAAACTAGAAGCCATAGTTAAAGGAGGTATCGAAGGTGTAGGTAAAAGACCACAATTAAGATCCATAGGAGGTATGCTTAGTTGAAGAATCTTATGATGCTTATAAGCTTGATATGATCAAAAAAGATTATCAGGGTGAGGAGGACATGAATTAGGTAATGAAGGCCAAAAGAAATCTAGAGCAGCACAATCTCTAGGCCTAGAGGGTTGATATAGACTATGATTAATCATCTTCACTTCTCCATCATGAATGAAATTAAGACACTTATGGATAGGTGAAGCAATAGCATGCATGGTAGTCAACCAAGGCAAACCTAGCTTAACTTGAAATTGATTAGAAGTAGGAACCACAACAAAGGTAGTGTTCACAAGTTTTCCAAAAAGTTCAATCGACAAGGTAATAGAACCAAATGATGGATAAAGAAAACCATTACAATTTTGAATCCACACATCTGATGTATCATAAAAATCACATTGTAAGCTTTTCATAAAAATATTTTCTTCAATGATAACATTGACTAAGGAGGTAGGATCAACAAGACAACCTCGAGTAGGTATCTAAGCAATCCTAGCAGCAATATAAAGGGGACCATTAGGAGCTTTAATAGTCTCAGAATCATCAAAGGTAATCAAAAGTTCCCGAGGGCTTTTATTCTTAAATTGTTGTTGAGGTTTAGGTTGAGGTTTCATTTTAGGTTTAGGTTTGGTTGATGTTGAGATTGATCTTGAGGTTGAATTTGAGTTTGAAGTTGAGGTTGAGGGTGAGGTGGAGATATAGACTAATCAACATGCTCCACTTGGTTAACAACATGATTGAGACCATCCATCTTTGAATCATACATAATTTCCATAGCAGATGGTTGAGCAATAGTATTAGTATCATGCGTAGGTAAAGGGTTCATATAAATTTGAAGGTTCTGATTAGGAGAGATATATTGATTCCCACTACTATCTAGATTATCAATAGATAAAACTTTAGAATCAATTAGATCTTGAACCTTATGTTTTGAAGAATAACATCTCTCAGTATCATGACCATTCTGATGATGATATTGACAAAAAGCATTTTGATCAAAAGATTTAGATGCAATTGTAGTAGGTAAAAGAGGTTGAATAGGAGGTAAAGTAATCATATTAGTAGCTAACAACCTATTCATAATAGCATGTAAAGTTTCAGAAAGAGGATTAAATGTACGATTTAATCAAAAAGTAGGGGATGCAGAAGTGACATTATGAGATGCAACAACAACTTGATCAACAACTGCATTCACTTGTTTGTTTATCTTGACATAGTTATTGAATTTTTTAAACTTGTTTGGATTAGGAGCAACATCACTCTTATCAATTGGAATAGGAGCCATTGGAGTGTTGCTCTCAAATTGACTCACTTGTAATTGATAATGATGCAGCGTTGCACAAAGTTGTTGAAAAGAGGTAAATTCAGTAAGCGGAATCTTATCTCTAATATCCTTTTGCAAATTTGAAATAAACATACATTGAATGTCATTATCAGGAATAGGATAAGAAATCTGAGAATGAAAATGCTTAAATATACCAATAAATTCAGTCAATTTTTCTTTAGCACTTTGTTTACAATGCATTAAATTAGTCAAAGACACTTGCGGGCCAATATTATTTTGAAATTTTTGAATAAAGGCATTAGCAAGTTATGGAAAGGAATCAATTGAATAAGGAGGCAAGGAACAATACCATTGTAAGGCCTTGTCATGAAAGGTTCTAGAAAACAGTTTGGCTAAAATCCTATGGTCATGAGCATAATCACTACAAAGGATTTGGAATGTTTTAACATGATGAACATGATCTCCTTTTCCATTATAATCCTCAAGATGAGGCATCTCATCTTGTTGAGGAATGGGAGTATGAATAATATCTTAGGACAAGGGACTTCCCATGTCACATGTAGGGATACTAAACTTGTTTTGAGTTAAGGAAGCAAGTTGTTGGTGTAAGGATGATACAGTTTGAGCCAAACTGATGATTGTTGAATCAGTAGAGGAAATAGGAGGAGTAGCAACATTAGAAACACTAGGTAAAGTGTAAGAAGTTGCAGGAATAGAAGACACAACAAGAGGAACACTAGGAACTAGAGTTGGAAACGGATTGGAATAAGTGAAAGGAACATTATGATATGAAGGTTGTGATGTAGGAAGGGACATAGAAGGAACACTCATAGGAATAGAGGGAACTGTCACAGTCACCAAGGAAGGAGTATAGATAGGAATACTAGGTAAAGGATTAGAAGGAGGTTCAACACTAGTGATAGGAGGAATGAACGCTAATTCTTGAGCTTCTTGACCTAAAGGTTTAACATTTGACACAAGATGAGTAATACCACACAAGAGGTTAACACCTTGATCACTATCACAGAGAACTTTCTTAAGAGCCTCTATAGCTTGAATGGAATCTTGATTATGGTTTTCTTGAAGAAGCCAATTACCCATTTTATCAAGTTCAATGAAAAGTTTTTGGACTTGTTTAGGAGGAACTCTTAAAGTGTCATCCTCTTCATGAGATGAGTGAGAAGATTTTTTCTCCATAGTAGGATTGAAATCATGAAGAATCAAGTTATCATCTGGGATCCTAAGGAAAGGAGAAGAAGATTTAGGATCAAAGGCACCCATGAGTCTATGACTTCGTCTAACCAGAATGTTATAAGATTAGTGGTAGTAAAGCTCATAAACCAATGTAATGAAAATGAACTAAAATAAGAATATGGAAAGCATGAATATGAAATCTAATTAGCATGCAAGATCTACCACAAAGGAAAAATCTAATACTAACAAGATAAAAGGAAAGCACAACAAGGCATCCAATTCCACAAAAGAAAAGAGAGTAAGTTCGTCGGGTTCACCAAAATGAATAAGGTGAAGGTGAACACACAAGATAATAGAAAGGGAGATCTAGCACAATAGGGCATCTAAATCCATAAAAGAAAGGGGTAAGTAGGTCAGGTTCACCAAAATGAATAGGGGTAAAAAAGGATTCAACCCTATTCAAATGTAAAGGGGGAAATATGAGATCTATTCTCAAACCCAAATTCCCCAAAGAAGAGATTTGATTTGATCAACCAAAAGATTAATACACAATCGAATCAATTTATGGAAGAGTATGGAAGAGAGAGAGAGAGAGAGAGAGAGAGTAAATCCAATATTTCCCTATGGAGGATATTATGTTTGGAATATAGAATAATTGAAATACAAGTACTAACATCAAATTAGGGCACATCTGGAAAATGTTGAATTCTGATGTCTGTGTACACTTTTGGGAAAATCTAAAACTTGTCCTGGATTGGAAATGCCAAGACAAAGAAAACCCATAAATCTTTCTCCAAGATGGATCAGCTCAGGTTTGACCCTCATAAAAGGTCAAATACTACATTCTTTATTTGAAGTCCAATTCAAATTCTGTTACAGCTCTCAGAAGTTTTCCAAAAAGGGTATCCAAATTTGCTCTTAGATCTGAAATTCTGCACCTGTACCTACAAGAAAATGGAGGTGTTTTTTGTATGGGGGGTTTGCCTTGGTCAAACCCTAGTTTAGGAATTAACCTTGAAATTGAATTGAAATATATTGTGCATAAACAAAGTAATTGAAACAAATCACCTCGCTTATGTTGAAGTCCTTGAAGAGGATTCAAATCCTCAAATCCACAAGTAGGAATGCTTCAATGGATTTAGGATGTCTCCAATCAATGGTATTTGATCTTCAACACCAATCTTGACTTGATCGTTGCATATGAGAAGGCTTAAATGAATGGAGAAGGATGGATCTTCAAGGGGGCTCCAAAGAGATTGAATCCTTTAATGGCTAACAATGGATCTCCTTGATAGATGAATGCTTGAACACTTGAATTCTTGAAGACTTTCTTGAATTCACTTGCTTGCACATGGAAGCTTGAGATGGAATGCTTGATTGCAAAACTTGATTGATGAAAATGAGAGAGGAAGGCCTCCTTTTATAGTGATCTAGGGCACACTCCTCTAGAGGGGCCACCTTGGAGAATTAAATCCCAATCAAGTCCTCACCTTTAGAAAATATACCTAGATTAAATGTAATTAAAGGATTTACCATCCTGAAACCTGATATGGCCGACCCAGAGGTGGGAAAATAAATCTCCCGAAAGCTCGAAGCTCAAAAATCAAGGAAATTGAAGTTTTGAAGAAAGAGGTGAAAATCAAGGTTGGACCTGACCTAGTCAGGTTTGAGCTTGACCCTGACCTATTCAGGTTTGACCTCGAATCTGACCTTGGTCCTAGTTTGAATCAGAACCAAGTCAAGAGGTCCCGAGGATGTCTAGAAACCTATAACTGATGCCAGAACAAGATAGAGTGTCAGGAATAGACATAAAATCCTATGATTACTATGATGAAGGCCAGGAGGATCTATTTCTAAATCCTAGCTATAAAATAGAGCCATGTAAGAGGGAAATTTAGGAGAATCCTTAAGATCCTAAACCTAATTTCACCTAGAATGAAGAAATCAAGCACAGGGAAGAAGTGGAAAGTGGGGAGAAAGCCAAATACATGCAAAGACCTGATCAAGGCACTTAACATGACCCCAAGCCTCTTACTCAGAGGACTAAATGCTCTTATCATGGAAGTGCTTCCATTTTAAGACAATACACTAACTATAAAATATTCATAATTAAACATCCTCAAAATAACCATAACTAAATCGATAAATTTTCTATTAAAATCTATTAATTAAAATCCAAGATACTAATTAATTTTAAACTTAATAAGGAAAACTTATCTGAAAGACTAATAAGACAAAGTTAAATAAATATTAAAATTCTAATAAGAATCTGTTCCATTTTCTAATAAAAATAATTTAGAATTAAAAGATGGGATACATATAAAGAGGAGTTTAAGACCAAATTGTCTTTAACTTGTAAATAATTATAATGGAAAGATGTCATTTATGTTCCAGGTAAAGTGTGAATACAGAATCAATTCAAAATGGTGTATAAAGACTTTGGCAATTTAACAGAAGTATACCATTGATTTCAAAAAAATTCAAACATCCAAAATAATTTATAAATATTTATATGGTTTCATTTCCAAAACCATAGACCACCGTAAGTTTATGGAAGGGTTCTATTCACAAGGTGTGAGTGACTCATAGAAATATAGAGTCAAAATTTGAACAACAGCTATAGGAATATAGAACTATTCCCAATTAGCCCAATACCAATGATTTCAAACCTTAAGCATACCCCCTAAAATGGTTTTGATGAATTTTAGTCTCTAAATCTATAACTGCTACATTTCTAGTTATGGAGATTGAGGAAATTGGATATATTTAGAAGTCATTATTAATTCACATTTAAGTGTAATGGAAGCCAACATTGTAGACATTGAAAGTGGATAGTCTCATAGATTATAGAAAGGAATAAAGGATACATGAAGATGTCTCTATTTCCATAGCAACAGGAAGCCATTTCATAATCACTGATGATTCTAATTTACTATGGTTAAGAAGTCACCGCCATGAAAAGCTTAAAGACTCAAAGCTAAGTAGATGATACTTTGTCAATAAAATTATGTTTCCAAAGCATAGAGACGAGTTTCCCAATAGTAATAAGATTGTATAAGAAGGAAAAGATAATAGGGAAGGAAATATTTACTATAATAAAAAGTAGTGATAGGATACCTATCATTACTAAATTCATCGAGTAGAGAGAGAGAGAGCAGTAAAAACTATATACAATTTTTTTTTCGCTTTCCCGCGCAAATTTATGACCTTTGATCAATCTGCAGGAGCACTGTTCTAAAGTTGGGTGGCGGTAATTGTATTTGAAGCTGTGCCAATCTTTTCATGGATTTCCATGATTGAATGATTTGTTTTCCCAAAATATTCCACAACCACTTCTTTTGCATAACTATCCCCTCCTCATAAAATTGATTTTTTTTCATTTCTAAGAACTCTCAAGTTTTTTTTATAACTGTCAATTTCGTAATCCCCCCTTCTATGAGGAGATCACCATTCTATTTAATATTACTCCTTCTAAAAAAATTGAAACAATTTGATGAACGAACAAATCTCTTCCTTTAAATAAATTATCTTTTAAAATTTATCCATAGCTCTCTATATTAATTCCCAACCATGCTATTAATCCTAGTTTTAAACTCCCCCACTAATTTCATACGTAGGTTTTTTTCTTATCTTATAGTAAAGATTCTTTACTAAGGAATAAGATACCTTAGTTACTTTATTTCTTTAATTATAATGAAAGCTTAGCAGCCAACTTTCTTTCTTTCTTCTTTTTTTAAATTGTAGAATTCATTTTATATAATAATTTTCGTATAATCTTTTTGATAAAAGAAAGTAATAAAATAAATAAAACTTTTATTTTATAATCAAAATATTTAAAATATGTAAAAACTATTTAAAATTATATATATAGATATATATGTTAATATATAAAAAAAATAATAAAGATCTTTTTCTTCAATATCATATTTAATTTAAATAAAATATTTATTATATTTCTTTTAGATTTGTAAAGAGAAATATTACATAAATGAAATTACATTGTTTGTAATTTACAATATATTTAGCATATAATAATAACACAATAATTAAACTATACATTTATGAAAGTTGTACAACCACATTTACTATACACATATTTATGTCTATGCATAGAATATCATAGGTCTAGCAACTTGAACTAATAGTTTACTATTAGAGATGAAAGGTTTACTTACCTTAATAGTTCCTTACAAAATCTGAACTAGAGGGGCACTACATTCTCCCCCCCTAAGATGAGACTTACTCCTGGAAGTCAGAAATGTTGAAATGGAAATACATCACACAGTAGATCTTAAACACATTTTAACTGATATCACATGTATAACTAATCCTTGATTCTATGCACTATATAGAGAATACTCCTGATAATATGGTTAAGCATAAAATATATATCCCAATCAGTTTTATTATCACCAGGAAAGATAACTTCAACTTGATCAAACATTAGTACGAATAGAATTTTCCCTTTACTTAGAAAGTAAGAACCAAGGTAAATAGCTTGAACCACTCAATTTTCCTTAAAATATATCAAAATGTTACAATTTCCTTCTCTTTAAACACATATAAATCAAGTTTTTACTTGCATCTAACATAATGATACCTTTCAATCTAAAATAAAACATTGAGCATATTCAAATGTTTCTTATAAACAATCATATCAGTCCACATCACTGGGATTACACATCACAAGGATCAGGAGTGGATATGCCTCTCTGGACAAGCTCTCACTCTGGGACAATACCAGTCTCATCTATATCCAAAATCCATAATCCATAAGCAATACCTCACATAGTGGCTTGATAGTGTCTTGGGCCATTGACACGAAGGCCCTCCATACAAGTCCACATGTCATATCCCTTGTTTGTGTAAGGTGGTTAGCCTCTAAAGAATAGACACCACACATAGGAAGGTAGTGGATACGAGCTGCATAATAGCCTCACATACCCCCATCCTCAAGGGTTCCCTGCGTCTACTTCTTTGTATACACTCACTAAGTCTTCCTCATGCATCTTTAGTAAGGAATCACAACACAACACAAGATCAACATTTGAAAATCCAAAAGAAATTAGTTTAGCCACCAAAGTTCATAAATAATAGAAAGTGAATTATCAATCTCAACAAAATAAGAATCCAAGATGTTGCAACAATAAATTACACACAAGATAAATTTCACAAGTTGTGGCTAAACTTTCATAGGCAAAGATGAGAAAATTACTGGTCTACACAAACAAAGATGAAAATCACCATAAATTTCACATCACATCACTATGTGACTATATCTAGTCACCTCATGAGGAAGGAGGGAACAACGTCTAGCTATCGCAATATCCCTTCATGTGGTTGGGCCTGGGAAACACTACCCACATGGCATAGGGGGTTCACCTCAGCAACACCCCTACATCAGATGGTGTTGAATAATCATGCCAACCCACCTAGCATGACCATACACCAAGTGGAGTAAGCACACTCTAGTCGTATGTTGCATGGTAGTGCTCCTTGTGGAGTAGGCACACACAGGACACACCCCACATAATGATGTCTCTCATAGATCATCGTCATAGCCAAAGGTATACATGGCTAGGGCCCACCCATATGCCTACCATGTCTACAAAACAAATCGTCCATGGGTGCCCTTATACAAGCATGCAAGCATCACCAATACACTCTGCCTCAAGTAGGAAAAAAAAGGTACATATATATACTATGCCTTCACGTAATTATGTACATGGCATCATGTTCTCGAGCTCGACTCACTACCATCAACAACACAACATCATCACCTCACACTATGTTAGAACATTAGTGGAGTGTGGCATCATATTCATTGCATTATGTGAGAACATGTGCGAATATGGTATCCATCACAACATGGGCTAAAAGAATCTCCCTCCACATGCTAGACCACATAGAAATGTACATATCCATAAATCTTATATCTTCTCATATAGGCTCATATCAAGTACTGGTATTATGCTCAAGAAGTGTAGAAATTAGGATAAACACTTATGAACTAGATGTATAGGTTCATCATAAGGGGAAGCATTGATTACTCTTTTCCCTCAAGTAGTGGAAGTTAAGGTCACTTTGTGCCACCATTATATGTATGCAACATAACTACTCAAGGAAATGGTGGTACTACTACCCCTCCACATACTAAATTACCAATACTCATGGGTTGGCACTCAGTAGGGTGATAAACAAGAAAGAAACTCATGAGTGGTATGGTTCTCCCATACCCTTATCCAAAACATAACTTCCATGGACATACACTTATATTGCACCACTCCATGGAACTGAGATAATTACTAGTTATACACAACACCCAACATAAGAACTGACACTAGTTTTATCACATTTATAAGGAAGTACACAATAACATCATATTTTATCCATATATTCCAATTTTTATTTTATTTTATTTTCACAATTCACTTTTTTTCTACTTGGTACGAAATACCAATGAAATACTTAATCACATTTCACCTCCTCATGGGCATAAGCCAATATCCAATGTACACATATCAATCTCTACCATTCACATAATATGAGACAATAACTCTATTTGCAATACGACTTTAACTTATGTAAAATAAGGCACAAAGGGAAATGATACATTATATTTCTTCAAGAGTCATCGAATCAATACATATTTGTTTTAATTATGGAAAGGAAACAATAACTTGTACTACATCCATTTATTAGTCACATAATAAATTCACAAATAATCATTATAAACCATTATGCATATTCACTTTTCACCCAATCAAGGACACCAAGAGTGGACCAAGTATCATCTTGTCAAATAAATAAATTAGATAGGTACTTTTAATTACACATGATAAATCCCTCCAATAAAGACACAACAAACCATATAGACATTTCAAGACACTAGTATTCACTAACATAATGACTTCAATACTGATAAGGAAATACATTGAAGTCTCAATTGCCTAATATTGCAATTTGGGGAGGATAATCACATCATTACTAGACTTACCATAGCATTCATATTTCATCTAAATATTACCTATTCACCAAGTCAAGAACAAACAACTTCAGAAAGATAGTCAAGAAAATATTACATCAACCCTAGCTCTTCCTTCAATAATTGTACCAAAAGAACACATATTCCTTTCATTATGAAAAGATCCTAATTTCATCTCTATGGTTAACCCCTACATAGGCTTCCAGTCATAAATGGACCTTGGGAACTTAGGTCATTTAGCCAAGCATTTCCAAAATCAACAAATTAAATCATATATTTACTTTACATAGATAACATCATTTGATGATCATTCATCACGAATAGGGAAGAGATATTTATTTTTAATTTTTGGTGATTATTATCAAATAACCCTAATGTAATTCATGTGAGCATTCATGTGTTATAAAAAAAAAATCAATCATGCATCATGTCACATTATCATTTGCATATAAATCCCAAGAGAAACACTCATAATGTTAATTTAGCAAAAGTTCCCCACTATTTATAATTCTTCAACAACATGGCCAAAAGGATTACCCAAGAATTCCAGTATTGCAACCTAATTAATAAGGTCCTAAATTCATATTTCATACAAAGATTTTTTTTTCAATTCTATTCTAAAATAGGGAAAAGGAAGGAGAGAGATACAATATTTCAATCCTTACAATAACCTACAATACATATGTAGTAACTTCATCATTTTGAATCTATAAGGAGTACTACCATGGTAATATCTTACTCCTTTCTATAAATTCAAGTAATTCAATTCCAACTTGTAAAAGTATCATTAACTAGAATAATTGATCAGACATAGCTATTATGATGTAAATTTAGCATTTATAATAAAATAGTGTGTTAAGCCTCTTCAAATCAATCAAGTAACCTAAAATCACTATAACAAGAACTCATGATGACAAGTTTTAGAGGAGATAAGATTAGCTACTATCAACACTTAAGGTACATAATAACTTATAATACTAATTTTAGTCTTTCCAAGAGTACAACAAGAAGGTGACATAAAAGTATGAGGAATTCATTAACATTTATTAATTAGAAAGATATCCACTATCTATGAAAGTACTTAGGAGACTCATTCATTAATTATAGAATGAAAAATATAAGTAATTGATGTGAGACATCCTAATCATAAAAGAATGGGTACACTTTTATAAAACAATATAGCATGAATACCAAGAACATAGTTCTTATATCTAGGATCCTATCTTACTAATACAATGATAAAATAAAAATAAAACTATGCAAAATACTGAACAATAAGTGAGCTAAGAGCCCTAGAGTTCCCAGTGTGGAAACCTAGGGCTCTAATACCAAATGTAATTCCTCACCGAGGTTACTTAAGCACAAGGACACAAATTACACAACCAAACATTTGAGATTTCTATATTTAAAAAATAAAATAAAGTAGCATAACATAATCTCATTAATATTATATAAATAGAAGTCAAGAAAACCAATAGATCATACTACTTTTCATACTCAATCAATAATGATTATCACTACATACCTGAATATTGCTACCTTTCTTTCTCATTATAACCACCATGTCCAACACTTGCATCTACACACATGTCTAAACAATTAGGTGCAAGAATTAGACACATGATCATAAAAAAACACTTTATTGACATTCGAGCAATGAAAATCATTATTGAGAAGATGTAAAATAATTACATTTAAAACTTTAAGACAAACCCTATGGGACTAGACCTAAGCCTCGCGAGCTCATCATTGATGGCCTTGCCTACGTTCACACTCAGAGGCTTCGTAGTTTGACACTTTACTTTTGAACCATATCATACTAGTTCACCAAAAGAAGGGTATAAAACATCATATAAAATAAAATAGAAGGTACGCAACCCTTTATAGGGTAGAGACCCTAGACAGTCTCTTTGTCGGCTGGCACCCACTTAGGTGAAACCAAGATGAAATTGCAGTTAAGTATCTAATATATGAACATATCCCAAGGGGGTTTTAAACTTGAAATAAGTTTGAATGAAGGTAATAGAATATTATCTTACTACTTAAGTTAACCCATCACTAACATTTCTACTACATCCCTAATATTACAAGTCCACTCAATGACAAGGAAGAATTTAGAATTAAGATCAAAATAGTTACTAGAAACACATGTGTAGTATTACTCAAGAGTACCCTCAAGAAAACAGATGAGTAATACAACCCTCTCACAAAACCACTAACAATATACCCCTCAAAGTTCTTACATATATTAGTTCACTAGGTAGATTATCTCTAAAGACCATTATGAAGGAACCATCCCCCATTCTAGCCTTGAACGGGTTCTATCGACAACATACACTCAAGGTTAAATATAGTATATTAAAATAATATCACATTGCTATTTTATTAATGGATTATTCCTATTTAACTATAAGAATTGGAGTAGTTAAATATGCTAGGTTGGATTACACCATTCAATGAGAAAAATGAATAGAAGAGTGGTTCAATTAAGATGTTAACACTTAATAATTATTGCTTTATACACAAGTATTAATTAAGACTCTTTAAACTTGATTAACATCCTTATTCCACAATTATGATTCTACACCATAGTCAATTCAATAGGGATGACACAATACTAAGGACAAGGCTTCCAAACCAAATATATATACAATTGCCCCAAATATCACACCTAATTAATACATTCAAAACTATTTCCCAAATATGCTATCAAATTTACTGAGTCATTCTAATATAATAATCTTAAAATAAATTTAACAAATTTAAATTGATTTTAAGACTAACTATAAAATATTCATAATTAAACATCCTCCAAATAACCATAACTAAATCTATAAATTTTCTATTAAAATCTATTAATTAACATCCAAGATTCTAATTAATTTTAAACTTAATAAGGACAACTTATCGGAAAGACTAATAAGACAAAGTTAAATAAATATTAAAATTCTAATAAGAATCTATTCGATATTCTAATAAAAATAATTTAGAATTGAAATATGCGCTACATATAAAGAGGAATTTAAGACAAAATTATCTTTAACTTGTAAATAATTATAATGGAAAGATGTCATTTATGTTCCAAGTAAAGTGTGAATATGGAATCAATTCAAAATGGTGTATAAAGTCTTTGGCAATTTAAAAAAAGTATACCATTGATTTCAAAACCAATCAAACTTTGAAAATAATTTATAAATATTTATATGGTTTCATTTTCCAAACCATAGAGTAGCGTAAGGTTATGGAAGGGTTCTATTCACAAGGTGTGAGTGACTCATAGAAATATAGAGTCAAAATTTGAACAGAAACTACAAGAATATAAAATGGTTCCCAATTACCCAAATACCACTAATTTCAAACCATAAGCATACCCCCCCAAAATGGTTTTGATGAATTTTATGTTCTAAATCTATAACTACTACATTTCTAGTGATGGGGATTGAGGAAATTGGATATATTTAGAAGTCATTATTAATTCACATTTAAGTGTAATGGAAGTCGATGTTGCAGACATTGAAAGTGGACAGTCTCATAGATTATAGAAAGGAATAAAGGATACATGAAGATGTCTTTGTTTCCATAGAAAAAGGAAGCCATTTCATAATCACTGATGATTCTAATTTACTATGGTTAAGAAGCCACCGCCATGAAAAGCTTAAAGACTCAACGCTAAGTAGATGATACTTTGTTAATAAAATTATGTTTCCAAAGCATAGAGATGAGTTTCCCAATAGTAATAAGAATTATATAAGAAAGAAAAGACAATAGGGAAGGAAATATTTACTATAATAAAAAGGAGTCATAGGATACCTGTCATTACTAAATTCATTGAGTAGAGAGAGAGAGAGAGCGGTAAAAACTATATACAATTTTTTTTTGCTTGCCTACACAACATGTATGAAATTTATCACCTTTGATCAATCTGCAGGAGCACTATTCTAAAGTTGGGTGGCTACAATTGTATTTGAAGCTTTTCCAATCCTTTCATGGATTTCCATGATTGAATGATCCATTTTCCCAAAATATTCCACAACCATTTCTTTCGCATAACTATCCCCTCATAAAATTGATTTTTTTTTTGTTTCTAAGAACTCGCAAGTTTTTTTTGTAACTGTCAATTTCATAATCCCCCCTTCTATGAGGAGATCACCATTCTATTTAATATTACTCCTTTTGAAAAAAAATGAAACGGTTTGATTAACGAATGGATCTCTTCCTCTAAATAAATTATCTTTTAAAATTTATCAATAGCTCTCTATATTAATTCCCAGCCATGCTATTAATCTGAGTTTCAAACTCCCCCACTAATTTCATATGTAGGTTTTTTTCTTATCTTAGAGTAAAGAATCTTTACTAAGGAATAAGATACCTTAATTACTTTCTTTCTTTAATTATAATGAAAGCTTAGCCAACTTTCTTTCTTTCTTTCTTCCTTTTAAAAAAAAAATTGTAGAATTCATTTTATATAATAATTTTCTTATAATCTTTTTGATAAAAGAATATAATAAAATAAATAAAACTTTTATTTTATAATCAAAATATTTAAAATATGTAAAAAATATTTAAAATTATATATATATATATATATATATATATATATATATATATATATATATATATATATATATATATATATATATATATATATATATATATATATATATATATATATATATATATATATATATATATATATATATATATATATATATATATATATATATATATATAAATTAATAAAGATCTTTTTTTTCAATAACATATTTAATTTGAATAAAATATTTATTATATTTATTTTAGATTT
Source organism: Chamaecyparis obtusa (assembly GCA_027943335.1). Classification (NCBI taxonomy): domain Eukaryota; kingdom Viridiplantae; phylum Streptophyta; class Pinopsida; order Cupressales; family Cupressaceae; genus Chamaecyparis; species Chamaecyparis obtusa. The sequence continues at coordinate 108,230 of BSBK01010242.1, read as the reverse complement.
GTAAAGAGAAATATTACATAAATGAAATTACATCGTTTGTAATTACAATATATTTAGTATATAATAATAACACACTAATTAAACTATATATTTATGAAAGTTGTACAACCACATTTACTATACGCATATTTAGGTCTATGTGTAGACTATCATAGGTCTAGCAACTTGAACTAATAATTTACTATCAGATATTAAAGGTTTACTTACCATAATAGTTCCTTACTGAATCCAGACTAGAGGGGCACTACATTGTAGACCTCAGCAACATGATCTTGTAGCACCTGATGGATCGAAGCTACCTCACATGAGCTCTGAGATATGACCCCGTAAAGATTGTTGATTTCATGCTGAATGGACCTTGAGGGACACTTTGACCCAGAGTGGTCAGTGGCATTTAAATGACTATGAGTGGTGAATGAGGTTGCCCCTAGAATTTACCTAGCCATTCGGATTTGTTAGAACAAATAGTTCAATTCTATGACTGATGGTTGGAAAGATACGCAATGTTGGCCATTTGAACTGAGGAACACTATGAGTTTTGACATCAACGGAGAAAATGTTGCCAAATTTAAATGAGCTTGAATCTCTAAAGATTGAGACGGGTTATTGTAGGCCTCGGCAACACGATCCCATAGCACCTGACAGATTGATGCTACCTTGCATGAGCTCTGAGATATGACTTTGTAAAGATCAGTAATTTCATGTAGAAGGGACCTTGAGGGACACTTCAGCTTGAAGTCATCGGTGGGGTGTGAATGATTGTGTGTGGCGAATGAGGTTTCCACTAATGTTTACCCAGCCGTTTGGAGCTATTGGAACAAACGGTTTGATGCTATGACCGATGATTGGAAAGATACGCAACGTTGGCCATTTGAACTGAGGACCACTTTGAGTTCTGACATCGACCAAGAATGTGTTGCCAAATTTAAACAAACTTGAATCTCTAAAAACTGAGAAGGTTATTGTAGGCCTCGACAACATGATCTCGTAGCACCTAATAGATCGATGCTACCTCGTATGAGCTTCGAGATATGAACCCGTAGAGATTGTTGATTTTACATTGAAGGGACCTTGAGGGACACTTTGGCCCGAAGTCCTCGGTAGCATTCAAATGAGTGTGTGGTGAAAAAGTTTGCCACTAGTGTTTACTTGGCCATTCAGAGCTATTGGAATAGATGGTTTGATGCTACAACTGATGGTTTGAAAGATACGCCATGTTGGTCATTTAAACTGAGGAACACTTTGAGTTCTGACATCGACTGAGAATGTGTTGCCAAATTTAAATGAACTTGAATCTCTAAAAAATGAGACATTTTATTATAGGCCTTGGCAACATGATTTCATAGCACTTGACAAATCGATGCTACCTCACATGAGCTCTGAGATATGACCCCGTAAATATTGCTGATTTCATGTTGAAGGGACCATGAGGGACACTGTGGCCTTGAGTCCTTGACGATGTTCAAATGACTATGTGTGGTGAATGAGGTTTCCACTAGCATTTACCTAGCCATTTGGAGTTTTTGGAATAGACGGTTTGATGGTATGACTGATGGTCCAAAAGATACGCAATGTTGGCCGTTTGAACTGAGGAACACTATGAGTTCTGACATCGACCGATAATGTGTTTCCAAATTTAAACAAAATTGAATCTCTAAAAACCAAGATAGGTTATTGTAGACCTTGGCAACATGATCCTGTAGCATCTAATAGATCGATGCTACCTCGCATGAGCTTCGAGATATGACCTTGAAAATATCATTGATTTCATGTTGAAGGGACGTTGAGGGACACTTCAGCCCAGAGTCATCGGTGGGGTTCGAATGACTTTGTGTGGCAAATGAGGTTTCCACTAGCATTTACCCGGCCATTCAAAGCTTTTGGAATAGATAGTTTGATGCTATGACTGATAGTTGGAAAGATATGTAACATTGGCCATTTGAACTGAGGAACACTTTGAGTTCTAACATCGACCGAGAATGTGTTGCCAAATTTAAACAAAATTGAATCTCTAAAAATAAAGACAGGTTATTATAGGCCTCAATAACATGATCTTGTAGCACCTAACAAATTGACGCTACTTTGCATGAGCTCCAGGATATGACCCTATAAAGATCATTGATTTCATGCTAAAAGGACCTTGAGGGACACTTCAACCCAGAGTCATCGGTGGCGGTCAAATGACTGTGTGTGGAGAAGGAGATTGCCACTAGCATTTACCCAGCCATTCAGAGCTATTCAAGTAGATGGTTTTATGCTACAACTGATGGTTGGAAATATACACAACGTTAGCCATTTGAACTAAGGAACACTTTGAGTTTTGACATCGACCAAGAATGTGTTGCCAAATTAAAATGAAATTGAATTTCTAAAATTTGAGATAGGTTATTGTAGGCCCCAGCAACACAGTCCTGTAGCACCTGACATCTCGATTCTACCTCACTTGAGCTTCAACAATGACCCTATAAAGATCACTGATTTCATGCTGACGCTACAACATTTGGGGTCAAATTTTGACACCAATTTTCAACGCCACTACAATTTATGTTTTTTTTGTGATGATGATGTTGTAATTGCGACACCCCTTTAGTTATAAAAAATAAAAAGAAAAAGAAAGTTTCATTTGTAATTTTTTTGAACTCAAAGAGTTGCTGTGAAGATGGCACTGCACTTTTGCATGGTGTGAAGAGGGCATTCGAGTTTGGCATGCACAAAGAGGCTGAAACCGTGTGGGAAGATGGCACTGGCACTTGAGGCAGGCATTCAAGCTTTGTCTTCTCTTTAACTTAATGAATGGCACAATATGAATGTTAATAGTGGCATTGTTTGCATCTTAGCATTTGGAATGCTTGATGACCTGTGAGCTTTGAGAGCTAGGGTGTCATTGCTACTACCTTCAAGGCAATGTGTGAAGTATTTGATCTCTCTTTATTTGTTTTTATGTTGATATTCACTATGTGGTACTCCCTGTTTATGATCATTTATGAGGAAATGACTTGATGGCTCATGGGCTACAAGCTAGGGCATCATACATTGTTTATGAGCTCACTATTGAATACTAGCATTGTTTAGATCTTTTCATTTGGAATGCTTGATGACCCATGAGGTTTGAGAGCTAGAGCATCATTGCTATTACCTTCAAGGCATTGTGTGAGGTTTTTGATCTCTCTTTATTTATTTTGCTATTGATATTTACTATGTGGTACTCCTTGTTTATGATCATTCCATGAGGAAATGTCTTGGTGGCTCATGGGCTGCAAGCTAGGGCATCATACATTGTTCATGAGCTCACTATTTAATACTAGCATTGTTTACATCTTTTCATTTGGGATTCTTGATGACCTACGAGCTTTGAGAGCTAGGGCATCATTTCTATTACCTTCAAGGCTTTGTGTGAAGTTTTTGATCTCTCTTTATTTGTTTTACTATTGATATTCACTATGTGGTACTCCCCGTTTATGATCATTTCATGAGGAAATGTCTTGATGGCTCATGGGCTACAAGCTAGGGCATCATACATTGTTCATGAGCTCACTATTTAATATCTAGCCAGGCCAACCCAATTAGCCCAACAAAATGTGTCATGTTATCTTTGTCAAATACACTTGTTCACCATTTTTTTCTTGTTCTTCACACAAATATTACATCAAATGTAATTTTAAACAATGATTCAAAGAACAAAGAGACAACTACAATAGATCAGACCCCAAAAGAATACAGTCAAGGAGAAATAGTTCCCTAATTAGAGACAAAATGAACTCTTAATGTAAGTAAGCATGGAACCAAAGAGGGGAAAGTAAGGCACCAACTAGACTCGGGAAAATATAGCATCTAAAATCATAGAGGACATTGATAGAACAAGGAGGTTAGCAAGTTAAAAACTCAACACTAAATAAAGCATGGAAAGGCACTAAAGAGCACGAGAAATAGCATCCAAATTAATACCTATAGAAGCATCAATAATCTAGATACTAGGAAGGATAGGTTTAGTTTAAGGATGAAAACTTTTACAAACACTCTACATGAGAACCATAGCCCAAACCAAATGATGACTGCATGATTCCTTTACCCGCACATGCCAAATTTCATTATCATTTTCATCAAACATGATCTGCTAAAGTTGCCTATGCTGTTTGGAAGTCAACCTAATTTACATTTCTTACTTGTAACACTTAGTCATAAATTTAAATTAAAAATACTTATCACGATGATCTGTAAATTATAAATCTCTTTCTATGATGAAGAGCTAAAATCAACTCTAAATAGTTTTATATTGTGACAAGAATAAATTTCGTACCTTTCCCACACAAGATCATCTATAAAGATCTTAGCCTTCTTCTCCCTTGAATTCACAATAAGAATAGTTAAAATTCAATTCTCTTAGTTTTTCTTCACATCTACTCAAAACTCCTATGAATTCACTATGCATCAGGTATGCCATATGAAGGAATGAATTTGAAATAAGAAAGAAAAATCTTTCTATTTAAAAACTAGCATAATTAAGCCTTAAACAAAAAAAGTGCAAATGTATAAACTTACAAGCTATATACACCACCCTGATCCACTGAAAAGGTCTTAGCATTCTTCTCCCCTAAAATCACAATAGGAACAAATAAAATTCAATACTCTTAGTTTTTATTCAAATCTATTCAAAACTCCTATCAATTCATTGTCTAATAGTTAAACTAACCTATGACTTCAAAGGAGGAATTATGAAATATAGATGTAGGTAGTTATTTATTCTATAATGATGGAGGAGTCAAAGGTAATGATCAATGAGGTTGCTACTATTAGATCATACATTAATACACTTACTGTTTTGAATTTGAGCTTGGGCATCATATATTTTTTTATACACTGTTTATTTCATTGAGACCGTGAGCTTGGCATTTGTAATGTATTTCTTGTTATTGGATTAATATTACCATGTTGTTGAGGTTGTAGATGTCCTTTTACTGATCTTTTATAAACAACATATATACCTTATTGACTCATAGCCCATGAAGTGTTTCTTGATAAAACATTTGACATCATACATTTTTCTCCATTTTGGTCTTGATTTACTCACTACATGCATATGTTTCCTAGGTGTACATGTTCTATAGCATTGTTCATTTTAGAAGTGTATGGATTAACTATGCACATGCATAATTGTAGATGAGGATCAATAATAGGGTGCCAGACATTGCTTAGATTCTTTGGATCTAACCCCATCTTTTCCTTCCTTGTAGGTTTTGGATCATACAAGAGCATACTAGATTGAACCCTAGGTCAACACTTCATTACTTCAGGCAATGTTTGGTACCTTCATTATTTATGTTCATCCACTTATGTATGTTTTCATTTTAATAGTGTGAAATTAGGATTCACCTTATTGGATATGGCTTGTAAATGTAGTGGAGGGATGTGTGTGATGGAAAATATTATGAAGATGTAAAGGAAGCAAAATAGAAATGTAAATACTAACCTCACAAATAGGGAAAATCTAGAAAATGCCAATTTTTTATGTTTGTGTGTAGTTTTTGGCAATTCTACAACCTGTTTTAGACTGGAAATGTTGAGATGAAGAAAACCCATAAAACTTTTGTCTTTCTGGCAGCAGGTAGTCTTTGACCCCAATTAAAGCTCAAATACTACTTCGGGATTTTGAAGGTCATCTTTGACTTTGTTCACGGATCTCAAAAGTTTTCTGAAAAGGGTATCTAGATCCAAACTCCAATTCACTATCCTGCACTTGTACCTACAAGAAAAAGGTGGTAGAAGTAGATCTAACAATAAAGCCATGCAATTATATTTTAAATGTAAACAAGTATATTGATATGAAAGCTTGAACACAACAATGGAAAATATAAATTAAAACCATGAATGTAAATCCAAAACCTGCATGATTGTATGCTTGGAATCCACCTTGATAGAAGAATGAATGAATCTAGAAGATGAACAAAGGATCTTGAAAAAAGATCACACCATCATGATGGCTAGATATAGGGTTTGAATGATGAATCTAGCATGCTTGAACCAAATCCCTTCAAAGGCTTGAATTCTTGAATCTTTGATCTTCAATGAAAAACTTGAAAGGAGAAGAGGACTCGAATGCTTCCTTGAAATTCTTGATGAAATGCTTGCTTGATCTTGCTTGAGAGCTTGAGATATTATGAGATGAGATGGAGAAAATGACAGAGGAAGGCTTCCTTTTATAGTGATCTAGGGCTCAAACCTCTAGAGAAGGCCGAGATTGGGGAATTAAATTATAATTAACCTTAACCCATAGAAATGGACCCAAATTAAATACAATTTAAGGATTTACCATTCTGAAAACCCAAATGGCCGACTTGGAAGCAGGAAAAGAAATCTTTTTGAAACTTGACATCTGAAAATCACGGGAACTTGAAATTTGAACCCTAGGTCAAGGATGAGGTAGACCCCACCCTAGGTTAGGGTTGAGTTCATCCCTCACCTAGGTTAGGGTTGGGGTCATCATTGACCCTCAAGGTCATCTTTGACCTTACGGTCAAAAACCTCATGACCTCAATCCAAAATGCTAGGAAATGCAAAAAGATAGTGAAAACAGGTGGAGAGAGAAGTAGAATGGGGAGAGAAAGCTAGATTCAAGAAAATACTTGGTCAAGGTGCTTGACATGACCATAGACCACTCACTCAAAGGGCTAAACACTCTTAACATGGAAGTGCTTCCATTTTAAGATAATACATTAAGCCCCCACTTTAGCAAGAGTATGGACTCGATGCAAACTCTTAGTAAAGGAGAAGAAAGAAGAGATCCAAGTGGATTCACAATGAGATAAAATAACACTTAGCTAAGGACACAAGCCCCTAGGCTAAGGATTCTAACTCAACATACATGCATGAGAGTGTGAAAAGAAAACCAAAAACAATACAAAAGAGGGGCTAGTACTAAACAAACCCAAATCAACTAGCATAAGAAACCTCACTAAGAAATATTTCTCATGCTAATATCATATTTGGAAAGCTATCATAAAAGCATAAATGATTACATAAGAAAGACAAGAGCAACACTATACATAACATAGCTTCATGATCTAGTCCTACTACCATGAAAGCAAAAAAGAGAGAAGGGGAAAAGAGTGATTACCTCACCCAGTAAGATGCCCAACTTACCATGAATCACCAAGGGAGGGAGAGCCAAACAGGTGGCCAAACCTAATAGTTCACTCATAAACTGTGCTTGCAATTTTAATGCATCTTCTAACAGCTTCTAGAATACCCATAGATCCACCTTCTTATATCACTATGAATACAAAAACAATTTCTCCTCAGGATTTAGCAACTTATGTGTGTTACCTTTGGAAGACTTAGCATATAAATGTGTGTCTTTTCAGAATTTAGCAACTTATGTGCGTTACCTTCCAAGATTTAGCATATTGAAAAATTTGAAAAATGTGTCTCCTAAGGATTTAGCAACTTATGTGCGTTACCTTCAAAAGATTTAGCATATAAATGCGTGTATTTTCAATATTTAGCAACTTATGTGTGTTACCTTCCAAGATTTAGCATGTAAAAATAAAAAACTATAGTACAGATGTAACGCCCCGCCAGGCAACCCAAGAGGACAAGACATAAAACCTCTATAAAATGAAAGTAGTGAATTTTTTTATTAATTTATTTATTTATTTTAACTAGAATAATATTCATCATTACACTTCATATTTCTAAAAGAAGAAATAATTTTCTACTACTTGAATGTAAGATTTATACAACTTAAGTCCTCCCGGGTTCCCTAACGTCGCTACCTAAGCAACATCATATAAACCATTTACATGCATAAGATATTCATGGAATCATGAGCTTAAAAGATCTACATTCATTTTAATGCACCAAGTTAAATGTCCCTAACTTATTTTTTTTATTAAACATAGGTTAATCATCCAACATCATTATTCCTTTTATCAACTCATTCCATAAATTCATATTGATTTCATCTACATCTACTATCGTTTATATCACTTTTCTCTAATAATTTAGGTAAGAGATTAATATTCATTAAGGTAGGCATTATCCTAGGTATTTCATTAACATGAACCAAGTATTAACATTATAATCAAGTTACTATTTTATTGCATTGTTTCATAACCATTCATTGTTAATAATTCCAATCACTAACCTATCATTTCTCAATAATTTCCTTGGATCCTTTCATCAAGAGAGAATACATTATTTTTGTGATACATCATTATATATAACTATATTTAAAATTATTTCCTTTACATATGGACAACATAAGAGGATAGGAGAAATAACATAAACACTTTCTTTTAATGCTAGTAACATGTCCAATATTCCACATTCTTTTCCCTTTCTTTTACCTAGAACTACCCATTCCCTTATGCATTGCTTTGAATTGAGATTACATCAATACTACAAGACTCCTTTTAGGAGATTAAAAATTACATGAATTCAAATACATAAGTACATCTCAACATATTAAAATATCCAATAAGAAATCTTCAACTGCAGATCTGGAAAGGAATATGTGCTAGGATCATCCAGAGAATCACGAACAATACCTCGATATAAATATTAACCACCCAACCACGTGGAACCAATAGGCCCACTCCCCCGAGCTAGGAGATAGAACCAAAGGCCCATACAAGAGGTAACAACTAGAAAATTCCTAAGGTGGTGATAAAAGTTCCCCAAAGTCACAACAAAAAAAGAAAAGACAAGAAGACCACAAGGAATACCAGAGGCATGATCAAATTTGATAGAGACTCTAAGCTACAAGCTAGGTGAGTGTCATCGCATAGCCCTCACCCCTTGGGTTGTCCTGGTACTAGCCACTCTTGGCCCCGGCCCCCAAGTAGGCACATGCGGAACCGAATGCCTCTCGTACAGACAAGGTCATTCAGTTGTACCTACGCATAGGTACCTTCTCCCACTCCCATCCTTAGTCTTTACTAGCACTAAAGGCATGGGCGAGGCACAATTAATCTTGATTAATGTGTAATTTCCCATTCCAATAATCTCCCATTCCCAATTCATTTATTTAGGTTATCACTTGATTAAATAACTCATAGTAGGTTATCCTAGTACTAGCCACTTAGGGCCCCTGCCCCTCACTATGAGCCACTCACCTAGTGTACTTAGGTTCCCTAACATACATATAAAAATCATAAGAACATAATAGATTCATCATCAAGAATTCATATCAATTCCATAACAACATTTGATTGAGTTTAGGAAAACATATGTTGTCCCTAGTCCACTTGACAACCCTAAACCCAATATGGCATTCAGAATGTTCCAAACATATAAGAAGACATCCACATGATATTATAAACATATTCAGAGTATACATAGATCCAATTAACCAAAAACAAATTCTAATAGCCTCTGGTAATCATATGAAACCTTAAAACTTAATGATGTTCTTAAATTGAATTATTTCAAACAAGGATTAAATGCAAAGAATAGTCATCATAGAACAGTCATCCATATCTTCCACAAAACATAAAATAAAAGAAATCTCTTTAGTGGAGATTTAGATAACATAATTATGGACTCTCAATTTTATTTTTAGGAAGATCCAATGGTGGGAGAGAAAGTTATGACTTCTGGCTTAAAATAGAAAATTCTGGTTAGGGTTCAGACCTGCCTTCACTAAAATGGTTGTAATTTTCACAAAACATAATTAAAATTCACCAAACTAATTGGAAATGAAAGATAAGACTTAATAGAATCTCTGATATCAAATTTAGACTTTTATATAATCATATCAGCCTGTAGCATACGAATACATTTGACAGAAAATTTGGAATCAAGAATGGACAGGCATAGTCTGCCAAAATGTCAAAAATAAGGCATTAATTCAAGCCTAAAAATAAAATCAGAGAGATACCCATTTGAGATCTATGAATTTTACTTCCAGAAAATCAATTTAGTAAAACCATAGATGCAATTTAAATTGTTATAATAACAGATCTCAAAAAATGGGTTGCTAAAAACCCTAGGAAAACACATGCCAATTCTTACAAACAAAAACTCAAAACTTTAAAATAACCATACAAATGAAAAGTACAGATATAATAAATAATTATAATATATAAATAGATCTATAATCTAGCAGATACATCAAGTAACTAAAATATTCAATCCATACCTCATGTCCTACGAAGGTTGAATCGAAGAAGGAAGGAAACAAAAGAGAAGACAAATCCAAACTTGAGATGCATCCTTCAAACCCTATCCACTTTCAGAAATCTCCATGAAAGAAAGAAATAATTCCACAGCAAAGAATCCCTCTCTCAACTACTGAAATTCTCACAAAAATATCTCTCTCCCAAAAGCAAAGATAACCAAAAATTCTTAAAGACATACGCTTACAAACTCTCCTTCACATCTCCAAGTTTTCTCTCCAAAATCTCCATGAAAAGTAAGGCCATCCTCTCCTCAATGCTTCAGCCCCAAAATCCCCCTCCCTTCAAATGAGAAAGCAGTGCATATAAATAGATTTCCAAAGGTTGAGAGGAAAAGTAACCAATTCCCAACTAACTCTTAACTAAAGGGTATTATAAAATAACTTAATATCATACAACTATATTACTCAAATATACAATAAAAGATTATTTGTATTCATTCATACACACATGTAATATTATCCTAACATATATGCATATGCCATCATTAATTACATCAATATCTATATATATAACCTATCCTCATTATTAATAATTAACAATTGGGAATAATATACCTCGCATTATTTAATATTTAATTATTAATAATATTATACTTTACATTAATTCCGAAATATACACCATCAACAATATCTACAATAATTAACATATAATCACATATAAATTATATATATATAAATACATATATGTGTGCACCCATATATATATTTCCATATATATATATATATATATTTATATTTATATAGATACATGCCAAATACCAAACACTATAATCTATAAGATTATGAAGTAATAGATCACAATATTATTACCTATTTATAATTACTATAGGATATAACACTGAGGTAGAATAAAATCACATGCCTCAAAATAAATCTAATCATCGAAAGAGGCCATAAAAATTAACTATGAAACATATTGAGAAAACTATAAGATCAAACAAGGTCAACCAAAGTCAACAAGGAAAGTCAAGCCAAACTCATGAAACACAACATAGAAAGATTAACTAAGAATCATACCAAGAAGGTGAAATAAATAAAATGAGTAAACAAATCATACAACCAAATGAATTCAAGTGGCCACAAGGCACTAACTACAACCATGCCCAACTGGGTGCGTTGGATCTGGGTTTTTGACCCAAAGGTTGACTGACAAAGAAGGAACCCTAATATTCCCAAATTGGAATAATGACAAAGGAAGACTCATGTAGGGGCTTTAGTACTATCTCCATAACAACAACCATCGAGGATTTGAGGGCATGCTCAGACCTGTGAAGCCAGGTGAAGTCGATGCCCGGTACCTGCAAGCCTGCATCACAAAGAAGAAATACATATGCACGGATATACGTATAAAAGAAAACATTGCAGATAGATGACCAGGATCGATACATCGTGTGGACCTCAGCTATGTGAGTAACTACGACTTCATTCTGAATCATGAAAACACACCATGTATATATATACACTCAAAGCATGTAGCATCATCGTAACGAAGGTTAGAATCTCAAGCATTGTGTTAGTCTCTTATCAATACTAATAATAAATCAACATAATCAAATCATCACGTGAGATACAAGATTCATCCAAAGTAACCTTAATAGAAGAAAATATAAATAACCACTTATATATATCTATCAAGTACATATCATATAACATCCTAACTATGTTCATAAAGGTCTTGTAGGTACTCAATACATACATGGAGATAAATACATACAAAAGTGATACCTTTAGATAGTATGTCTGATATTAGAATCATTGAGTACTAGCTTATGAAATTATTATAAATAACTATAGGAATAGATCAAACAAGTATCATGTACAACTTAAGCTATAAGAAAACATCGAAGGATCTTAATTCTTTCAAAAACACAAAACTTATATTAGGGTTAGAGGGGTATTACATCTTCCCCCACTAAGATTTGACTTACTCCTGGAAGTCGGGAAGGTGAACTATATATCGCACATTAGCTAACAGAATTGTAATATTACTGTTCTAGAACCTCATTTAATGACTGCACACATACTTCTCCTATCAAGAGTTTTGGTAAATTCTATCTTATTACAACTTTAGTGTAGATTAACTCAGTTCAATTAGTAATGACTTTTAAAAAGAATTAACTATGTGATTCTGTCACTTTATGCAGTAAGTTTGTTAACAAGATACTTGAAATTACATAAGAATTATTGTTATCAAGTCGAAACTCTAAGGTATTCATGTTTACTCACTAATATCAATATATTATGAAATTGCATGTTTTACTAACTGAGATTATCACTTCCTTTCACAATATCAAAGTTCCTATCTATGGTAACCAGTATAAAAAGAAAAAAATAATTTATGATATATTTTCCTTTTTGAGACATAACCTAACCCTACATAATACAACCTGTGAGACCTTATTACAAATAGGGTCCAAAATTTGTGTCCCTTACAAGCTATGAATACCAAACATAGAGAGGTATGTAACATTTATATTTGTTATGATCATGAAGAGAATACATCAAATAATTTTTATTTACTTTTGTAATCATGAAAATAAAACAATCTAGATACTTGAAACTTACCATTTTCATTAACACATAGTTTTATAAGAAATATTCCTTTCCATCAAAGCTTTAAGTAGAATTCCAATGACATAGGACACACAAATTTTATAATATACATATTCTAAGTCATCTTTCACAATAGTTGTAGTGCTTGATTTCCAAAAACACATTCACACCCTAGAGGAGATCTAAACAATTTACAATTTATTGCACTATTATTCATTAAGTTGGGATCCCTTCTTAAAGCTTACTATTTATCTATGCACTTTTCCCTAATTTGCATGTCAGGAGGTTTCCATATAGCATTTACTTAAGAGTTATTTTAAATTCTTTATTTCATAATGATCATAGATCCATCAAGAGAGAAAGAAGTATACGAGTCTTGCTACTATAACCACAACATCTAAATTAATAACATTAACTACTATACATAACTTTAATTTATACCCTTTACCTATTTGAAACATTACCCTCATACTCTTAAAATTTTGAGATAACATCAGTTCTAAGTAGAAATTGAGTAAGGTACATTTCTATAACATTTATTTACCACAACAACTCCTTATTCATAGTTTTTCAATCACTTAATGTTGTTAATTTCTTACTGCTATGGTGTTAATCACAATGTATACAAAACATGAATTTGTTTCCAAAATACCCATCTAGGATCCTAACTATTCACTAGGCATTTTGCAAGACATATATTTAATAAAAACACTTCTATCATTAGTACAGATAATCCATCATCGCACATACTCTTCCCTAGAATTTCTTGATTATGTTATCTTAAATCCTTTTTGTGCAATTTAATAAGATATGCAGAAAGGATATAACTTTTTACCAAGATAGGGACAAAAATTCCTCTTCCTAAATGAAAATGTGAATTATAGCCTATGATAAAATGTTGGGGACATAGGTCCTTCACCCAAGGGTTTCCTAATTGAGTATTTACAAATTTTCCTAATATATTAATGCCTTGTCTAAACAATTTTAGTCATGCAAAACTTATTTCTTAAGAGGGAAGAGAGAGAGAGAGAGAGAAATACATATTACAGTAGATTATTTGTTCCTTATTTATTTATTTATTTATTTTTTTCACTTCTTTCCTAGGTACATATTATTAGCCATGTAATTTAATTATTTCCCTTTTAATCCTATCAAGTACTACCACAATCATTTCTTTCTTTTAAGGATCCAAAAAAAAATCTATTTCTAAGATACCTTGAGTAGGATAAAATTCAACTAGGTATTTGTAAGAAGATAGAGTGCACAACATTATATTATAGGTAGGATCAGGGGGTAATATTATCTACGACCATAATTAAGATTCAAAATATTTAGTATCCTTTAACTTTTGACCCTTCTAGGGATACCATTACCTTTCAAGAAAACAAACACAAGTCTCAAGAATTCTTCGTCATTCCATTAATATTATAGGAAACATACACTTAACACATCATTGATCTCATTATGCAAAAACATAAGTAATTGTTAGAATATAACTCAATCATAGAGGAATAGGTGTGCCCTTGTAAGACAATACAACATGAGAACACGAAATGTAGCCTTCGTTTCCTAAGATTCAAGTTTTAGCATAACAACATAATCCAAAAAGAGACAAAGTGAAGATACTCAAGGTTATGCATAGGTGAGCTATGAGTCCCAGAGTTCCCAGTGTAGAAACCTGGCTCTGATACCAGATGTAACGCCCCGCCAGGCAACCCAAGAGGACAAGACATAAAACATCTATAAAATGAAAGTAGTGAATTTTTTTATTAATTAATTTATTTATTTTAACTAGAATAATATTCATCATTACACTTCATATTTCTAAAAGAAGAAATAATTTTCTACTACTTGAATGTAAGATTTATACAACTTAAGTCCTCCCGGGTTCCCTAACATCGCTACCTAAGCAACATCATATAAACCATTTACATGCATAAGATATTCATGGAATCATGAGCTTAAAAGATCTACATTCATTTTAATGCACCAAGTTAAATGTGTAAGATTTCACAAATGTGCAAATCCACTAAAAACCAAGATCACCTGCAAGCAAAATACCAGAAGCTGGAGCGAAAACCTAAGAGAGAGAGAGAGCAAGGGTTTTGAGAATCTCAGCGGAGTGAGAGCAAAATTGTATTTCCCAAAAGTCTGAACAATAATTACAAAAAGCGGCTTATAAGGTGAGAAACCCTAAAGCCGGAGAAAGCTAGGTTTGTGCATTTAATAATTAATAAACATATTAATTATTATGCACCTAAATGACAAGCTTAAGTGAAAAAAGAATAATAGTGACCTTTAATAATTAAATCAGATAGACTTAATTATGAAGGTAAATATACTATTACTCTAACACCCCCCCTTAAGCGAAGCTCAGGAGGAAGCTAACCTAGCACAACTAAGAAAGCAGGAAAATGGGTCCCGGCAACAAGGCCTGATCAGGTACCCAACAACAAAGAAATCTCTGTGAACCGGGGAAATAGAGAAAACCCAGTGGGAAAAACCCTACCCCAAAAAGAGATACAACAACATGCTGAAAAGAAACATGAAGGAAGGAAGGACTCAACAAGACCCCCCAAGGACAACTTCCGTCACCCCAAGCATAGAACGCAACTGAAGATAGCGCGGAGATGCAAAGGGTTTGGTGAAGATGTCAGCAACCTGCGCGTCAGTGGGAATGTACTCCAAAGTGAGAACACCATCCTAAATCTGCTGACGGATGAAGTGCATATGAAGCTCAATGTGTTTAGTGCGCTGATGCTCCACCGGGTTGCGGGAAATGTGAATAGCACTCTGATTATCGCACCACAGAACAGTGGGACGATCAGGAGGAAAACCAAACTCAGTCATCAACTGCCGAAGCCATAAAATCTCCTGACTAGCATGAACTGCCGCTCTGTACTCAGCCTCTGTAGATGAAAGTGCTCGAGCGTTCTGCTTCTTGCACGACCATGTGATAGGACCAGAGCCAAGACAAAAAACAAAGCCAGAAGTAGACTTCCGATCATCAACATCACCAGCCCAATCTGAGTCAGTGTAGCCAACAATGTGAGGAGCCCCTGATGTGTAGTGAATGCCATACATAAGTGTGCCCTGAATGTATCTCAAAATACGCTTGGCAGCTTGCCAATGACTCTCATGAGGCTCATGTGAGAACCGAGAGACTAGACCAACTGCAAAGGAGAGATCAGGACGAGTGTGTGTCAAGTATAACAAACTGCCAACCAACTGCCGATACAAAGTAGCATCCACTGAAGGCGTAGTGCAAGAGGTAGACAACGTAACACCCGACTGAAAAGGTGTGGGAGCAGGCTTGCAATCAAGCATATCAAAGCGCTGAAGCATGTCAAGAGCATACTTCTGCTGGTAAACAAAGATCCCAGTAGGTGACTGCACAATCTGTAGACCCAGAAAGAAGTGTAAAAGACCAAGGTCTGTCATCTCAAACTGCTCCATCAATGCGCACTGAACATCCTGAATCATAGAAGATGAGCTACCTGTGATGAGAAGATCATCAACATATAGCACAAGTATCAAAATCTCATCCTCAAGACGCTGAATGTAGACTGTAGGATCGGAATGACAGCGTGTGAATCCTGTAGAAAGCAAAAAAGAGTCCATCTTCTCATACCAAGCCCGAGGGGCCTGTTTGAGACCATATAAAGAACGTCGAAGTCTGCAAACCAAGGAGGAATCCTGCACAAATCCTTGAGGCTGCTCCATGTAAATCTCCTCACTAAGATCACCGTGCAAGAAAGCACTCTTCACATCCATCTGAAAAATGGGCCATCCCTGAGAAGCTGCGAGGGATAAGACAAGGCGAATAGAGTTCATCTTGGCGACAGGGGCAAATGTCTCAGTGTAATCAATACCCTCAACCTGTGAAAAACCCTTCGCAACAAGACGTGCCTTGTACTTATCAATAGAACCATCAGCAGCAAACTTAGTACGATACAACCACTTGCATCGCACTAACTTTCTTCCTTTAGGAAGCGAACAAAGATCCCAAGTATGATTCTTCATCAAAGAAGAATACTCCTCCGCCATAGCACTGTCCCACTCAGTATGTCCTGTCGCTGCCCCAAATGTCTGAGGATCACCACAAATAGCATGACTCAGAAGACTGGAACCTGCGATATGAGACCGGGTGCGACGAGAGGTGGAAGGGTCACCAGCCAGAGATCCTGCAGCATCAACTGTAACACGAGCCCACCTAGGCATCTGTGGAGGATCCTGTGGTGGAGGTAAATGGGGATCACCAAGATCTTCATCCTCATCATCCTGAAACACAACTGGAAGAGAGGAGGGAGTAGTGGTGAGTGAAGTAGACTCTGGAAGCGGAGTATCTACTGCAGGAAGGCGCTCATCAAACTGGACATCCCGTCGAAACAGGACCTCTCTGGAATCAGGATCAAACAGCCTATATGCCTTAACATCCTCGCAGTAGCCAACAAAAATGAGGTGTCGGCTTTTCCGCTCCATCGCTTTCCTCTGAGCGTCAGGCACAAATGCCCATGCTTCACTGCCAAAAACTCGAAATGAAGATACATCAGGCTTGACATGAGACCAAGCCTCCTCAGGAGTCATATGTCGAACTGCCTTGTGAGGCATCCGATTCTGAATATAGTTGGCACAATTGACTGCCTCTGCCCAAAAAGACGAATCCATGGACCTGGACTGTATCATACAATTAGCCATCTCCCGAAGTGTTCTGTTCTTTCTCTCTGCCACACCATTTTGCTGAGGGGTGTAGGGCACTGAAAACTGATGCTGAAGACCATGTTCAGAGCAAAAATCTCGGAAAGCCTGATTCACATACTCCCCCCCATTATCTGTGCGTATCCGGCGAATAGAAAGACCAGATTGCTTCTCCACAAATGTCTTAAAGACTCGAAATGAATCAAAGACATCAGACTTGTACTTCAAAAAGTACACCCATGTGCGCCTGGAGAAGTCATCAATGAATGTGAGCACATATCTGGCACTAGAAAAAGAAGGAGTAGGAAAGGACATGAGGTCACTATGAATCAACTCCAATGGTGCCAAAGCACGAGTAGCTCGTCCCTGAGGAAAAGGATCCCTATGTTGTTTGCCAAGAACACAACCCTGACAAACCCCATCAGTGCAAGTAATCTGTGGAAGCCCAAGAACAAGTGCCTGTGTGCTCATCTGCTGAAGATATCTGTAATTGACATGGCCCAAACGCTCATGCCAAAGTCTACTCACTGAATCTGCATGTGCTATAAGACAGGAACCTGTGCCAACAGAAGACTCAAATCCATCAAATCTGTATAGGCGGGATGCAGTGTCAACACTCCCAGTAGCCACAATCATCTCAGTATCATGTAAGTCCCGAATAACCACATCATGTGGTGAGAACTCAACTGTCTTACCAGAGCCAGAGTGGCAAATCTGATAGATAGACAGAAGGTTCGTTGAAATGTCGGGGACAAAAAGAACATCCTGAAGAGAACCCCCAGCTAATGCAACTGAACCAGAACCCAAAACCGAAAGATGAGATGAGTTCCCAACAGCAATCTGCGAAGTAGCGCAAGGAGCAATTGAGGTGACCAACTGCTGAGTGTGAGTCATGTGGTGAGAAGCACCGGAATCAAGAATCCAGGTGGGCCCAGAAGTCATAGCTCGTGCAGTAAGAGCATGACCTTTCCCTGCAGGGGAGGAGGTGGACTGGGGAGCTGAAATGTGATGCTCCTGCATGGCTTCCTCTAAAGCCTCCAAACGTTTCCAACACCTGGAAACGGGATGTCCATCCTTGCCACAAAAGCTACAGGTCTCAACTGATTTCTTCTTAGTCTTGGAGGTAGACTCAGTAGACTTCGAAGAAGATTTACCCTTAGAAGGGTTTGCTGGAGGTTTGGAATCATTTTTCTGTGCAGGTTTGGAGGAAGACTCATTGCCTGCGGAATCTTTCTTCGGTTTGCCTTTCGGTTTTGGTTTCCCCTGTGAAGACTGAGCAACCAACGCTTGGCTAGAAGAGCCAGAAGCATCCATCTGTTGGATCTTTGCCTGTTCCCGTGTCAACCGATCACAGAATGTCTCAAAAGAAGGCATGGTGTGCCTAGCACCCAAAGCATCCATGGTGGAGTAGAAAGTGGAAGAAAAGATCTGATACTGTCCTCGCAACTTTGAGAGTATCAAGAAGATACACTCATCATCTGTCTTTGTTTTCCCACATCCCTGCAAAACTGAACGCAGAGACTTGAACTTCATCAAGAAGTCCTCAATGGTGGGAAAGCTGGTAGGAGTCAAAGTAGTCAACTCTGCATCAAGCTGAAGTGCCCTGAACTCATTAACTGTGCCAAACAAATCTGAAAACTTGCCCCAAATGGCCCTAGGAGTGGTCAAACCTTCCAAGTGAAAGAGGAGACTGTCGGAGATGTTCAGTGCAATCAAGCCCATGGCTTCATCCATCTTATTCCTGTGCTGAAGAATCTCAAAGGGACGTTGCAGGACAGGTTGGTTCTCATCCAAACATGACCATAAGCCACGTGACATAAGAAGTCTGGTCATGTGTGCTTTCCAGGTATGATAATTATGCGGTGTCAGCCGGGTCACAGAGGGATCCGACATTGAGAGAAGAAGAAGACAGAAGTAGAAGGGTCTTTTCTGAAGTAAATTACAGAAAGGAAAAACACCCCCCCCACAATGTATAAATCAAACCCCCGTACAGCAAATAACTGAAAGCACAAAAAAAATTGAGGAGAAAACCTGGACTCCAGAAGCAGAGAAGGAGGAAACAGAAGCCTCTACTTTGACGCTGAAAACAGGTACTCAAACGGCTGAATCAGCTAACGAAACCAGCATCATTGCGTCCGTCTCGGAAAGACCTTTCCGGTGATATATCATATGTCGATTTTCGAGTCCGTATGAACCCTGTAGGAGCAAAAACGCCCAAGTACCCCCAAATGATAGCTCTCTGGAAAAAACCAGGGACGGCAAAAAATTTGACGGCCGTATGACCGTCACTCGGCCGTCGCTGACGTCAGCATGACGTCAGAATCGTACCGTCGGAAAAAAAATTTTAATCGCCGGAAAAAAAAATTTTAACCGCCGGAAAAATTTTCCGGCAGGTGACGTCGGATGACGTCACCTGTGGCTGCCGCGGGTGGCGGGCCGGTGGCCGGGAAGCGGCTCCATCGGCAGCGGTGGCGCCCGGGCGGAGCGCGGGTGGCGGCCGGGCGGTGGGCGCGGCGGCGGCTGGGCGCGGCGGCGCGGCGGAGGCGCGCTGGCGGCGCGCTGGCGGTGCGCTGGCGGCGCGCCGAAGTTTTAATAAAAAAACTTTTTAAAATGCGTTTTTCAAGAATTTTTTCTCGATTTTCGAGCCGTACGGCCCTAGTAGGGCAAATTTTTCTCCTGAGGTCACGGAGGCCAAACTGGGTCGTGTTTTATATGATTTCGACTCTCCCGGACCTTCTGAACGCAATGGCGGAGTCTGTTTCTGCTCAATCTGCTCCAAAAGATCGTGCCTCCCTCAAAGTGACAGAAAACCCCAGAAACAAGCTGTGGCTGTCGTCTTCGAATCCAGGCTTCAAGAACTTCAACCTCGGCAGCGGCAGGGAGGCTCTGATACCATGTAAGATTTCACAAATGTGCAAATCCACTAAAAACCAAGATCACCTGCAAGCAAAATACCAGAAGCTGGAGCGAAAACCTAAGAGAGAGAGAGAGCAAGGGTTTTGAGAATCTCAGCGGAGTGAGAGCAAAATTGTATTTCCCAAAAGTCTGAACAATAATTACAAAAAGCGGCTTATAAGGTGAGAAACCCTAAAGCCGGAGAAAGCTAGGTTTGTGCATTTAATAATTAATAAACATATTAATTATTATGCACCTAAATGACATGCTTAAGTGAAAAAAGAATAATAGTGACCTTTAATAATTAAATCAGATAGACTTAATTATGAAGGTAAATATACTATTACTCTAACAAAATGTCCCTAACTTATTTCTTTTATTAAACATAGGTTAATCATCCAACATCATTATTCCTTTTATCAACTCATTCCATAAATTCATATTGATTTCATCTACATCTACTATCCTTTATATCACTTTTCTCTAATAATTTAGGTAAGAGATTAATATTCATTAAGGTAGGCATTATCCTAGGTATTTCATTAACATGAACCAAGTATTAACATTATAATCAAGTTACTATTTTATTGCATTGTTTCATAACCATTCATTGTTAATAATTCCAATCACTAACCTATCATTTCTCAATAATTTCCTTGGATCCTTTCATCAAGAGAGAATACATTATTTTTATGATACATCATTATATATAACTATATTTAAAATTATTTCCTTTACATATGGACAACATAAGAGGATAGGAGAAATAACATAAACACTTTCTTTTAATGCTAGTAACATGTCCAATATTCCACATTCTTTTCCCTTTCTTTTACCTAGAACTACCCATTCCCTTATGCATTGCTTTGAATTGAGATTACATCAATACTACAAGACTCCTTTTAGGAGATTAAAAATTACATGAATTCAAATACATAAGTACATCTCAACATATTAAAATATCCAATAAGAAATCTTCAACTGCAGATCTAGAAAGGAATATGTGCTAGGATCATCCAGAGAATCACGAACAATACCTCGATATAAATATTAACCACCCAACCACGTGGAACCAATAGGCCCACTCCCCCGAGCTAGGAGATAGAACCAAAGGCCCATACAAGAGGTAACAACTAAAAAATTCCTAAGGTGGTGATAAAAGTTCCCCAAAGTCACAACAAAAAAAGAAAAGACAAGAAGACCACAAGGAATACCAGAGGCATGATCAAATTTGATAGAGACTCTAAGCTACAAGCTAGGTGAGTGTCATCGCATAGCTCTCACCCCTTGGGTTGTCCTGGTACTAGCCACTCTTGGCCCCGGCCCCCAAGTAGGCACATGCGGAACCGAATGCCTCTAGTACAGACAAGGTCATTCAGTTGTACCTATGCATAGGTACCTTCTCCCACTCCCATCCTTAGTCTTTACTAGCACTAAAGGCATGGGCGAGGCACAATTAATCTTGATTAATGTGTAATTTCTCATTCCAATAATCTCCCATTCCCAATTCATTTATTTAGGTTATCACTTGATTAAATAACTCATAGTAGGTTATCCTGGTACTAGCCACTTAGGGCCCCGGCCCCTCACTATGAGCCACTCACCTAGTGTACTTAGGTTCCCTAACATACATATAAAAATCATAAGAACATAATAGATTCATCATCAAGAATTCATATCAATTCCATAACAACATTTGATTGAGTTTAGGAAAACATATGTTGTCCCTAGTCCACTTGACAACCCTAAACCCAATATGGCATTCAGAATGTTCCAAACATATAAGAAGACATCCAAGTGATATTATAAATATATTCAGAGTATACATAGATCCAATTAACCAAAAACAAATTCTAATAGTCTCTGGTAACCATACGAAACCTTAAAACTTAATGATGTTCTTAAATTGAATTATTTCAAGCAAGGATTAAATGCAAAGAATAGTCATCATAGAACAGTCATCCATATCTTCCACAAAACATAAAATAAAAGAAATCACTTCGGTGGAGATTTAGATAACATAATTATGGACTCTCAATTTTATTTTTAGGAAGATCCAACAGTGGGAAAGAAAGTTATGACTTCTGGCTTAAAACAGAAAATTATGGTTTGGGTTCAGACCTGCCTTCACTAAAATGGTTGTAATTTTCACAAAACATAATTAAAATTCACCAAACCAATTGGAAATGAAATATAAGACTTAATAGAATCTCTGATATCAAATTTAGACTTTTATATAATCATATCAGCCTGTAGAATACGAATACATTTGACAGAAAATTTGGAATCAAGAATGGACAGGCATAGTCTGCCAAAATGTCAAAAATAAGGCATTAATTCGACCCTAAAAATAAAATCAGAGAGATACCCATTTGAGATCTGTGAATTTTACTTCCAGAAAATCAATTTAGTAAAACCATAGATGCAATTTAAATTGTTATAATAACAGATCTCCAAAAATAGGTTGCTAAAAACCTTAGGAAAACACATGCCAATTCTTACAAACAAAAACTCAAAACTTTAAAATAACCATACAAATGAAAAGTACAGATATAATAAATAATTATAATATATAAATAGATCTATAATCTATCAGATACATCAAGTAACTAAAATATTCAATCCATACCTCATGTCCTACGAAGGTTGAATCGAAGAAGGAAGGAAACAAAAGAGAAGACAAATCCAAACTTGAGATGCATCCTTCAAACCCTATCCACTTTCAGAAATCTCCATGAAAGAAAGAAATAATTCCATAGCAAAGAATCCCTCTCTCAACTACTGAAATTCTCACAAAAATGTCTCTCTCCCAAAAGCAAAGATAACCAAAAATTCTTAAAGACATATGCTTACAAACTCTCCTTCACATCTCCAAGTTTTCTCTCTAAAATCTCCATGAAAAGTAAGGCCATCCTCTCCTCAATGCTTCAGCCCCAAAATCCCCCTCCCTTCAAATGAGAAAGTAGTGCATATAAATAGATTTCCAAAGGTTGAGAGGAAAAGTAACCAATTCCCAACTAACTCTTAACTAAAGGGTATTATAAAATAACTTAATATCATACAACTATATTACTCAAATATACAATAAAAGATTATTTGTATTCATTCATACACACATGTAATATTATCCTAACATATATGCATATGCCATCATTAATTACATCAATATCTATATATATAACCTATCCTCATTATTAATAATTAACAATTGAGAATAATATACCTCGCATTATTTAATATTTAATTATTAATAATATTATACTTTACATTAATTCTGAAATATACACCATCAACAATATCTACAATAATTAACATATAATCACATATAAATTATATATATATAAATACATATATGTGTGCACCCATATAAATATTTTCATATATATATATATATATATATATATATATATATATATATATATATATATATATATATATATATATATAGATACATGCCAAATACCAAACACTATAATCTATAAGATTATGAAGTAATAGATCACAATATTATTACCTATTTATAATTATTATAAGATATAACACTGAGGTAGAATAAAATCACATACCTCAAAATAAATCTAATCATTGAAAGAGGTCATAAAAATCAAGTATGAAACATATTGAGAAAACTATAAGATCAAACAAGGTCAACCAAAGTCAACAAGGAAAGTCAAGCCAAACTCATGAAACACAACATAGAAAGATTAACTAAGAATCATACCAAGAAGGTGAAATAAATAAAATGAGTAAACAAATCATACAACTAAATGAATTCAAGTGGCCACAAGGCACTAACTACAACCATGCCCAACCGGGTGTGTTGGATCTAGATTTTTGACCCAAAGGTTAACTGACAAAGAAGGAACCCTAATATTCCCAAATTGGAATAATGACAAAGGAAGACTCATTTAGGGGCTTTAGTACTATCTCCATAACAACAACCATCGAGGATTTGAGGGCATGCTCAGACCTGTGAAGCCAGGTGAAGTCGATGCCCGGTATCTGCAAGCCTGCATCACAAAGAAGAAATACATATGCACGGATATACGTATAAAAAAAAACATTGCAGACAGATGACTAGGATCGATACATCATGTGGACCTCAGCTATGTGAGTAACTACGACTTCGTCCTGAATCATGAAAACACATCATGTATATATATACACTCAAAGCATGTAGCATCATCATAACGAAGGTTAGAATCTCAAGCATTGTGTTAGTCTCTTATCAATACTAATAATAAATCAACATAATCAAATCATCACGTGAGATACAAGATTCATCCAAAGTAACCTTAATAGAAGAAAATATAAATAACCACTTATATATATCTATCAAGTACATATCATATAACATCCTAACTATGTTCATAAAGGTCTTGTAGGTACTCAATACATACATGGAGATAAATACATACAAAAGTGATACTTTTAGATAGTATGTCTGATATTAGAATCATTGAGTACTAGCTTATGAAATTATTATAAACAACTATAGGAATAGATCAAACAAGTATCATGTACAACTTAAGCTATAAGAAAACATCGAAGGATCTTAATTCTTTCAAAAACACAAAACTTATATTAGGGTTAGAGGGGTATTACAACAAGGGAGACCCTATAAATTCCCCCCTCCTTATTGTGGTAGTCTAATAGACATGATAAGGAAGAGGAAGAGGATACCTACTTCACAATGCAAGGAAATATCATGTTTTACAAAAATGTATACCATATTCTTAGCGAGGGATAGTGATCCCAACATCCAAGAGCATAGATAATCATGAAAAGAATATGTCACTCATGGGAAAAGGATCCTCAAAGAAAGAGATCTTATCAACAAGACCCCCACCAAAGAGGAGTGCTTTAGATTGAATATCATCTTTCAATAGCGGGAACAAATATTCAATCATCAAGCCCCCTACAAAGAAGAGGAAGAGGAATCTTTGGAATGAGGGAAACAACTCTTACACCAAGGCAATGGTGAGAGTTTATAAAAAACATAATTTGCAACATAGAGAAGTGATGACTTAGGACAACATCTTCTCATATAAGAAGGTTATTCATAGTCAAAAAAAATTTCAATATGATGAAATAATATTTCAATATAAACAAATACCACTAGGCTAGGGAAAATAGTTCCCTAGACAAGTAGAAAGAAGGAAGAACCTTTCCCCCCAGGGATAGAGACAAGTGGTATCTTTGTAAAGAAAATGTCTTAGAAAAGATATCTTGAATAAGGTTTATATATGATTATAAGTATAATGCAAAACCATAGAAAGATAGAAGAGAAAGAATACCAATTAAGCTCAAGTCACAATATATGCTAAAAGCCTAATGGATCCTAGGAGACTAGATGAAAATACACCTCTTACCCCCTAGTCATGAGAAAAGAGGGGAAGAAATCTACATTATATCAAAAGGAGGGGAATTCCCTATATCAAAATTATGAAGGAATTTTAAAACTGCATGAGAGTGATATATAATTCCTAAAGTAGCTCTTTCTCTAACATATAACTTGAAATGTTTACAATCAGCAAGTAAATGTGTATTGCTATAATGAAAAGGATATTTATATTTGTATAAAGCATCTATCAGCATAGGTTTAAATATTTATTTCTTGGAATTCATTAACTCAACATATACCTTCTTAGCCACTTCTTGATGAGCATTAGGGTTATCTATGATAGGTGGGGGGAGAAGAATGTGAAGAGGAGGATGATGATCAACATCACCTACCTTGACTTGAGATTTTGAACAACCAAAATCAAAGGAGAAGGTAAATCAAAGAATTCTTTCACATTTACATCCTGAACTATAGCTTGAATCCCATTATAATTATGAGAAGAGCTAGGGATAGCAGATGGAGAATTAGGTATCGGATTAGGAATAGGAAGATTAGGAATCGGATTAGGATTGGTAGGATTAGGAAGATTAGGAGATGGTGTATCATCTACCAAATTCTTCACATAATCCAAAAGACTAATAAGGCTACCACATAAATCTTTAATGAAAGTTTGGAATGTAGGAAGGCTAGTGTCAGTCAATTTCACAAAAGCATAGGCAAGAGCAAAATGAAGGGTTATCAACATAATGAAGTGAATGATAATCTCATAAACATCATAGGTATGGTAAAGAGATGCTAAAAGAAGGGTAATAAAGAACATGAGCACACACCAAAGCATCTTAAGAATCTTCATAGTAAATGAAATGCAAGAAATGTTTTTGTATTTTATTGAATATATAGATTTTTTTATATTTTTGAATATTAAAATGCAAGAGCATAAACTAAATCTAATCTTAATGAAGGAAGAGATTAAATATAAGGAAATAGGGCATATAGATCCACAAAAGAAAAGAGGGTAAGTATGTTAGGTTCACCAAAATGAATAAGATGAACACACACAATAAGACAAAGGGAAATATAACACCAAAAAGAAAGAGAGTAAGCTCGTCGGGTTCACCAAAATGAATAAGGTTAAATTAGGGTTCACCTTATTGGATATGGATTGGAAATTTAGTGGAGGGATGTGTGTGATGGAAAATATTGTGAACATGTAAAGGAAGAAAAATAAAAATGTAAATACTAACCTCACAAATAGGGAAAATTGGGAAAATGCCAATTTCTGATGTCTGTGTGTAGTTTCTAGCAATTCTCCAACCTATTTCGGACTGGAAATGCCAAGATGAAGAAAACCTAGAAAACTTGTCTTTCTAGCAGTAGGTAGTCTTTGACCCCAATAAAAGGTCAAAGACTACTTCAAGATTTTGAAGGTTGTCTTTGACTTTATTTGCGGATCTCAAAAGTTCACCAAAAAGGGTATCCAGATCCAAGCTCCAATTCTCTATCTTGCACCTGTACCTACAGGAAAAAGGTGGTTTTTGTTGTTTGGGTGAGGTGTTTGCCTTGGTAAAACTCCAGTCTAGAATCAACCTTAATAATGAAATTGAAATTGAGAATGCTAGCAAGTAGTAGAAGTAGATCTAACAATGAAGCTATGCAATTCAATAGATATGAAATTGTATTTCAAATGTAAACAAGTATATTGATATGAAAGCTTGAACACAACAATGGAAAATGTAAATCAAAACCATGAATGTAAATCCAAAACCTCCATGATTGTATGCTTGGAATCCACCTTGATAGAAGAATGAATGAATCTAGAAGATGAAAAAAGGATCTTCAAGGAAGATCACACCATCATAATGGCTAGATCTAGGGTTTGAATGATGAATCTTGCATGCTTGACCCAAATACCTTCAAAGGCTTGAATGCTTGAATCCTTGATCTTCAATGCAAAAATTGAATGGAGAAGAGGACTTGAATGCTTCCTTGAAATGGTTGATGAAATGCTTGCTTGATCTTGCTTGAGAGCTTGAGAGATTATGAGATGAGATGGAGAAAATGAGAGAGGAAGGCTTCCTTTTATAGTGATCTAGGGCACAAACCTCTAGAGAAGGCTGACATTGGGGATTTAAATCCCAATTAACCTTAACCCATAGAAATGGCCCCAAATTAAATAAAATTTAAGGATTTACCATTCTAAAACCCAAAATGGCTAACCCAGAAGTGGGAAAAGAAATCTTTTCGAAACCTGACATCCAAAAATCATGGGAACTTGAAATTTGAACCCTGGGTCAAGGACAAGGTAGACCTCATCCTAGGTTAGGGTTGAGGTTGTTCCTAACCTAGGTCAGGGTTGAGGTCATCCCTGAACTAGGTCAGGGTTGAGGTCTTTATTGACCCTCAAGGTCATCTTTGAGCTTGAGGTCAAAAACCTTAGGACCTCAATCTAGAATGCTAGGAAATGTAGAAAGATAGTGAAAATGGGTGGAGAGAGAAGAAGAATGGGGTAGAAAGCTAGATTCAAGAAAAAACCCGATCAAGGTGCTTGACATGACCCCAGACCACCCACTCGGAGGGCTAAATGCTCTTAACATGGAAGTGCTTCCATTTTAAGATGATACAACATTCATTCATATTCTTCTGAAAGTTGGCTATTATTGACCATATAGGACCATTCTTGATGTTTTTGGGTCATTTGAGGAAAAGATGTAAATAGGGACATTAGTAATAAAATATGGATATCTTAATCTTTATGAGCTCAAATTCAAAATAGTAAGTGTATTATTTTATTAATAATGTCCCTATTTGATGTCCCTATTTTATTACTGATGTCCCTATTTTGAAGTGTTTCATCATTTCTATTACCTTCAAGGCATTGTGTGAAGTGTTTGATCTCTCTTTATTTGTTTTGTTGTGCATATACCTTCTCTAATCAACTTTGATATGCATGGGTGATGAACATTCATAATTTCCTAAGTAGTACTTTGAGCTTTCCTGCAACACATGTACTATTGTGAAAATCATCACAAGTCCATTTGTTGCAGGAAAGATCACAGTACACATGTCTAGATGTCTGCATGTTTTTCACCTGTTCATATACCAAATGATGAATGCTCAATTGTTGTAATGGAAAAGCATTAGAACCATCCATATAGGACCTTCATTTATTTATGTTCATCCACTTATGTATGTTTTTATTCATTTATATTCTTCTGAAAGTTGGCTATTAGCAACCATATAGGACCATTCTTGATGTTTTTGGGTCATTTGATGAAAAGATGTAAATAGGGAAATCAATAATAAAATAGGGATATCTTAAGCTTTATGAGCTCAAATACAAAATATTAAGTGTATTATTTTATTACTGATGTCCCTATTTGATCTAATAGCATCAATATAACAAAAATGGAGCACCAACCAATCAAATAGGGACATGTAGCCATTTACTCTCTGCAACATTCTTCTAAGTGCACATGTCTTGTAGCATGGTTTTTCTTTCAGAAGTGTATGGCTTGACTATGCACATGCATAATTGTAGATGAGGATTAGTAATAGGATTCCATTCATTGCTTAGATATTTTTTATCTAACCCCCATCTCTCTTTTCTTTGCAGGTTCTAGATCACATAGGGGCACACTAGATTCATACCTGGGTTAAAAATTCATCACTTCAGGCAATGTCTGGCACCCTTATTATTTATTTCCATCCTCTTATGTATGCCTGTACTCTTGCATTTTCTTCTAAAATTTATTTTCCTTGTATAGTATATACAAGTTACTATTCATATATATACATGTAATCTTTAGATGCAAAAAATTATTTTCCTTTACATGTATCTTTGCATGAAATGAACACAAATTAAACAAGATCATCAAATAATGCAAACTAGGGTATTGTAGTCACTCATCTAGTAATTAGTTCCCCAAACCATTACTAAGGATTGAACATAAGTCTAAGTCCCCAAACCTATTGTTTTACTTGTCCTTATTGCCTTCATAATTTTACATGAAAGAAAGATGAATGAAACCCTTGTCCTTATGTGGGTAAACCCATATAAGTGTTCTTCCTTTGCCTCACAACTCCTACTTGAGGATCCACAATCATGCATTTATGTTCAATACTTATTATTACTTTGGTCCTTTTGAATCTTAGGATGACATCTCAATTGAGAAAGGAAAACCAAAACCTTTCATAGACCAGTAACAACCAAGGCATGTGGGTTCTCTTCTATTGTAAACTTATACTCATAAAATATATGTACAATTATAAAATTTCATATCTTGAAATTTTATAAGATAGTTCTTCTTCATCAAAATAGAATGGAAGTGGTGATTCAATGCATCTACCCACATTTTATGTTCTTTGAGCCAATGAAATTTTTATCATCATGATGAAGTAATAATGAATTAAATGTCTTACTGATGTCCCTATTTGATTGGTTGGTGCTCTGTTTGTTATATTGCTACTATAAAAATAGAATGGCAGTGGTGATTCAATGCATCTACAACCTCAACAACATGGTAGCATTGATCCAATAATAGAAAATACATCACAAATGCCAAGCTCATAGTCTCAATGAAATAAATAATGTATAAAAAAATATATGGTGCACAACAGCAGCAAGCATGCAATGACAGCAATAACATTACATGATGCTTGAGCTCATATTCAAAATAGTAAGTGTATTAATGTATGATCTAATAGCAGCAACCTCATTGATCATTACCTTTCACTCCTCCATCATTAGAGAAGAGATAATTACCTACAACTATATTTCATAATTCCTCCTTTGAAGTCATAGGTTGGTTTAAAATGGAGAAAATATACAAACTCACCAATTTAATCCCAAAATATCATATAGCTGGAATTAATCACATCTCACAAATGTATAGATTATACTATATACCATTGTATTATATATATCAAGTATAATTATGATTTAACATCATATATTTAGTCTTAATAAAATATTATAAAACAACATAAAACTAATCCAAAATACTTTGTCTTAATAACACCTTAATAAAACAATATATTTAGTCTTAATAAAATCTTATAAAACAACATATATTGTGTGAAATGTTTGATCTCTTTGTTTTTTTTTTTGCTATTGATATTCACTATATGGTACTCCCTGTTTATAATCATTTCATGAAGAAATGTCTTGATGGCTCGCGGGCTGCAAGCTAGGGTATCATGCATTGTTAATGAGCTCACTATTTGAGCACCTGATGTCCCTATTTGATTGGTCGGTGCTCAAACAGTGAGCTCATAAACAATGCATCATGCCCTAGCTTGCATCCTACGAGCCATCAAAACATGTCCTCATGAAATGATCATAAATGGGTAGTACCACATAGTGATTATAAACAAGAAAACAAATAAAGAGAGATCAAAGACATCAGGCAATTCCTTGAAGGTAATAGCAATGATGCCCTAGCTGTTAAATCTTATGGGTCATCAAGCATTCCAAATGAAAAGATGTAAACAATGGTAGTATTAAATAGTGAGCTCATTGTTAGGAATGAATTTTGAATGTTTCGTAGTCATTCTGTAGTAGTTGTTGCTGCATTCATGACTATGATTGTCATTGATGTCAACACAGTGATCTTCTGGAGACTTGTAGAGAAGCACATGTGGTATATTATAGTTGGAGCTATGTGATGTTGAGGTTATGATCTTTGGTATGTTATATGTTTATGGTTAAGAGAAAAGATAGTAATTCATTTATTCATGAAAGTTATGTGCATTTTGGTGGAAGCAGTATTTAGGAAGTGTTCCTAAGTAGTGATTTGTGGAAATTGGATGATATCTCATAATCAGGATGGAATCTGGTTTTACGCAGTTAAAGGGAAGTTTGAGACTCATTGATAGTGACATGGTTAAAAGCAAAAGCTTTGAGGTTGCATGAGTGAAGAGTTATTGTATTTGGAAGCTGACAGTTTTGTGTAAATTTGATGTACCGTGTGGAAACTCTTATTTTTAATTGTGTGCCGACTCATTTCTAATTATTCAAGTTTGGTATAAAGGAAGGAATTTTTTTCCTTGTTCTGGAGAAGCATGAGCATGGTTGATTGAGATTGAATGCGAATGTATGCATGAAGTGAACAAAAGAGCCAATGAAGTTGTGAAAGTGAAATTATGAAGGAAGACATGCAAAGTACAAAGATCTGTAATTGAGATCTGGTGTAGAAGTGCATGTGGTTTGGCATAGTGAGGAGGTAACATATTTCATATTATTCTTTTGAATAATCTTAAGGTCAGTTGGACAATGTGTTCAGTGATCTTGCCATTGAAGTTGTTTGGGTAGTGGGTCCTTTTGGCTTCCATAACTCTTAACAGGGTTAGAATCTTTTAACAGGGATTCAAAATATCCTAATAGGGATTCATATGTACTAAATGTATTTCATAAGACTCCTAATGGAGTCCATCCTTTCACAAGGAATATTCATATTAGTGCATCTTTTGTGAGCATCATTCCCACCAAGGTTTACTCTTTGATCAAGAGGTTCCCTAGTCAACATATCTTGTGTTATTGTGTCATTGTGTATGAATATCTTTCTATAGTTGGTAATTATATTGCTTACATGGTTAAATGTTGTTGAAGTTGATAAAAGTTATAATTATTAGATAACTGATTCACCCCCCCTCTCTTAGTTATCTTGGTGGAATTTACTTTCTAACAATTGGTATCAGAGCTACAGGTCCTTGAAAGAAAATTTTAATAGCTTAAGGAGATCCATGGAAAATTTCAGGAAAGAAAGCCCAAAGTTTGATGGAGTAAATTTTGACAGCTAGAAAGAAAAGATGAAGACACATCTACTGTGTTTAGGACTAGATTATTGGTTGAATACAAATAATGATAAGACTATCATTGAAGAAGACAATCTTGAAACATGTTCTAGCGATGAGAGAGATCTAATGATGTGTAACATACTTGAAAGAGAAGCAATTTTGACTGCACTTCCAGAGAATGAGTATAGTTAGGTAAAATGTTTAACAAAATCTCATGAAATTTGGAAAGCTTTACACTCTACTTTTAAAGGTGATGAACATGTAAAGAAAGCTAGATTACATAATTAGATATGTGCATTTGAAGATATAAGAATGATGGAAGATGAATCTGTTAGAAGCTATATTGGTAGAATGTCAGAAATTGTTACAAGGATAAAATCTTGTGGAGGAAAAAAGATAGAGAATGAAGTGATATGGAAAATTCTGAGGACATTGACTCCTATATTTAAGTAGACAACTCAAATAGTTGAACAAGTTATACCTTGTACATCAAACTTTACTAGAGAAACTCTTTTTGGAAGATTGGAAGTAGCAGAAATGAACCTGAGGTTATCAGGAGACATACCTAGAATGGAGACAGCATTCAATGCTCTTAGTGTTCATCCTACTTTGTCAAGAAGCATTAGTGTGAGTGGAGATTATGCTGGTAGCAGAAGATCTAGAAATGAAGAAGACAAAAAGATTGAAGAAGCTATTACCTTGCTTGTGAAGAGAGAACTAGATGGTAAGAAAATTTTTAAATGTTGGACTTGTCAAGAATATGGTCATTTGCATTTAAATGTCCTAAGAGAGTTAAAAAGTACAGAAATAATTTCAAGCTTAGAAGATCTAAGGATTTTTATTATGCTAATGATGAAGATCTTCAAGCTAGTATAGAAAGAACTTTGAGTGAAAGTGATACTAAGAATAATGATGACATAGGATTTGTAGCAATTAAAGAACAGAATCCTAAAACTAATGTTTAGGAAGAAAAAGCCTTAGTTTCCCAACTTTAAAAGAAAGCTAATTGGATTATAGATAGTGGTTGTTAACATCATATGACTGGAGATATGAAAAAGTTCATAAAGTTTAACAATTATGATGGAGGAGTTATTATAGTTGGAAACAATGCACCTTGTTTGATTAAACGCATAGGATCTATTACTCTTGATGGAAAGACTAATACTGATGATGTTTACTTTGTGGATAGATTGAAACATAATCTTTTGAGTGTTGGATAGTTAGTTGATAAGGGATATCAAGTTTGGTTTACTGAGAAAACTTGTGTGATAAAGGATAAGGATGGAAATCTGATTGGAACTGGATCTAGAACCAGAGGTAATGTATTTTAGTTGAATCCTACTGAGATGACATGTTTCATTACTAAGATTGATGATAGTTGGTTATGGCATAGAAGGTTTTGTCATATAAAATTTGATAACATTGTGAAAGTGAGTACTACACTTGCTGTAAGGGATTTGCCTAAAATTATGAAGCCTACTAACATGATTTGCAAAGAATGTGTGATGGCTAAGCAGAAGAGAAATTCATTTCCTAGTTAGAACTTCACATCTACAAAAAAGTTGGAAATTGTTCTTACAGACTTAAGCAGTCCTACCAGGACTAGAAGATTCTATGGAGAAAGGTATTTTATGATTCTTGTTGATGATTTTATGAGAATGATGTGGATTGCATTTCTTAAATAAAAATCTAAAGCATTTGATAAGTTTAAGATTATTAAGAATAAAGTTGGGAATGAATCTAGAATGAAGATTAAATGTTTGAGATCTGATAGAGGTGGTAAATTTACTTCTAGAGATTTTAACACCTTTTTTGAAGTGAATGGTATTAAGAGACAATTTTCAACCCCTAGAACACCTGAACAAAATGGTATTGCAGAAAGAAGAAATAGATCAGTGACTGAAGCAACAAGAGCTATGTTATTTGAGAATGATTTGGAAAAGATATTCTGGAGAGAAGTAGTAAATACAATAGTATATACAATGAATAGAGTACAAATTAGAGTAGACACAGACAAGACACCCAATGAATTATGGTTTGGACATGCACCCTTAGTCAAGTATTTTAGAATTTTTGGAAGAAAATGTTATATAAAGAGAGATGATGATATTGGAGAGTTTGATCCTAGAAGTGATGAAGGTATTTATCATGGATATTATTTAAAGAGAAAAGCATATAGATGTTACAATAAGAGAACTAAAACTATTGTTGAGAGCGCAAATGTTAAAGTTGATGAAAAGTTCAAAATTCAGGAAAGAATGCTTGATTATGAATTTGATGAAGAAGCTCATCCTAAGCCTAAAACTAAGACTACTAAGTTATTCTATGAGACTGACAGTGAATTTTTGAATGAGAGTCATGCTGAAGAAACTAGAGAGGAATCTAGAGAAGAATCTACAGTTGAAGCAAGATCTGAGACTATGATACTGAACAAAAATCTATCAAGACATCAGCTTGTTGAGCAAGTCATTGGAAGTTTGGACAGAGGAGTTCTGACTTAGAATAAGGTACATTTATGTTTGATTTCTCAAATTGAACCTAAATCTACAAGTGAAGCTTGTGAAGATGAACATTGGATTAATGCTATGAGAGAAGAACTAGATCAGATTGAAAAGAACAAGACATGGGAGTTGGTCCCTAGACCTAAAGACAAGAATGTGATTGGAACTAAATGGGTATTCAGAAACAAGATGAATGGACAAGGAGAAGTAGTAAGGAACAAAGCAAGATTAGTATGTAAGGCATACTCACAGCAAGAAGGAATTGACTATGAAGAAACTTTTGCAACAGTAGCAAGAATTAAAGCAGTAAGAATGTTTTTGGCCTATGCAACTTTTAAGAAATTCAAAGTATATCAGATGGATGTTAAGTCCACATTTCTGAATGGTGAATTGGAAGAAGAAGTCTACATTGAGCAGCCTAAAGGTTTTCCTTTGACTCAAGAAGGAGACATGGTATGTAAGCTGAAGAAAACATTATATGAACTAAAGCAAGCACCTAGAACTTGGTATGCAAGACTGGATAAGTATTTGTTAAAATTGGGATTTACTAAAGGAACAGCTAATAGCAATCTGCACACAAAAGAAATTGAAAATGGTTTGTTGATTATAGTTATTTTGTTGATTAAATTATTTTTGGAGGAGAAGATGAGGCTAGTGACAAATTTGTTGATGAAATGAAAATAGAATTTGAAATGAGTATGATTGGTGAGATGAAATACTTTTTGGGATTGCAGATAACATAGAAAAATGATGGCATCTTTGTAAGTCAGACAAAATACTTGAATGATTTACTGAAAAGATTTGGAATGGAGAACTATAAACCAGTTGGAACACCTATGGTTACAGGACATAAACTATCTAGCACAGATGAAACACCAACAGTTGAGTAGAAGAAATACATATCCATGATTGGAGGATTACAATATTTGACACATACAAGACTGGATATAGCACATTCAGTTGGAATTGTAGCAAGATTTCAAGTTGAACCTAGAGAATCACATTATGTAGCAGTAACGAGGATACTAAGATATTTAAGAGGCACAATGGACTATGGATTGTGGTATGAAAAATTTGATGATTTTACCCTATGTGCATATATAGATGCTAATAGGGGTGGTAGTGTTGATGATAATAAAATCACCAGTGGTGGGGCCTTTTTTCTTGGAGGAAGATTGGTTTCTTGGATGAGCAAGAAATAGAATTGTATCTCACAGAGCACAACAGAAGTAGAGTATGTAGTAGCAACAAACAATTATAACTAGATAATTTGGATGAAACAAATGCTGAAGGATATTAGAATTAAGTTTTTTGAGCCTATTGTCATACATTGTGACAACACCAATACAGTTAGTAAGTCTAAGAATCCTATATTACATTCTAAGATAAAGCATATAGAGATCAAGTATCATGTTGTAAGAGAGAAAGTTGTTGAGAAAGAAGCCAGACTGGAGTACATAAGCACAAAGGAATAGATAGTAGACATATTTACTAAGCCTTTGCCTAAGGATACATTTGAGTATCTGAGAGGTATGCTTGGGGTTATGCCCCAACCTACTTTTGAGTAGTGATGCAATTGGTTGCATCTGTCCAGTGGTATAGGAGACCTATCTTTCTTCTAGATTGGATGTTGGTACTTCCTCTATGGGGGAGTATGTGTATGATGAAACTTCTATCATTGATGTCAATGGGGGAGAAGTGTACATGAAAAACCATCTGTACCAATTGTACCATCTGTTGGAGAGAACTTAATAGGAAAATGAAGCAAGATTTAATTGATGAAGAGGATTTGAAATGTTTGTCAGAGCAGCAGCGTTGCAGTATTGGATTTTTGGAACATTGGATGTTTTTTGATGTAGGAGCATCCTAGATGTAAGAGAAATCTTGCATCACCCAAAAATATTTCTGATTTTGTATTCAATAAGGGCTATCTTGTGTAGAGCTACTATTTATGGAAACTTGCTATTTTTATTAAGTTGGTCATAAAATCTTAGAATGTTCTGATTTCACATGTAGAGGTTCATCTCAGTCATATCAGCTTGCTAGTAAAGTTTCATTGACAGATCAAGTCTAGTTTTGAAGATATTGAAGATTTTCGGTATTGGCAGCAGGGTACAAAAACTTTGAACTTAGTTTTGAAGGCTATAGAGGTCCCGAATGAGGTCAATAATTTGGGTGATAGGTGCTTGCGCAAGTTAGGCCTATAGATCACTTTGTGGCCTTTCTAAAATGGGGTCATAATGGTCAATCAGGTCAACTGGTGATGACTTATGGTCTTCAGAAGTTGTGTCACCTGAAATGGCGAAAAATAATTTTCTTTCAAAATTTA
This sequence comes from Chamaecyparis obtusa, assembly GCA_027943335.1. NCBI lineage: Eukaryota > Viridiplantae > Streptophyta > Pinopsida > Cupressales > Cupressaceae > Chamaecyparis > Chamaecyparis obtusa. The sequence goes on along the minus strand of BSBK01010242.1, from coordinate 70,941 downwards.
TGTTTGGGTTTCAAAAGTTATTTTGAGCTGACTTTGATGTAATAAATTGAAAAATAAAATAATTCTAAGTTTGGTCGGCCCTATGGGCTAAATTTCTGGAACCTTCTCTGGTGGTGGAAATTGCCTATATAAAGAAGGCCCGTAGTGTTGTCTTAGATAGTTTGGGGTAGTCCTAAGTAGTTCTGGGTAGTAGATCTAGGTATTGATTCGAGGCTTTGTCCTACAGAATATTGTAAAGGGAATGCCCATGTGGCTTTGCATATTGTAATTCTAAAAGTTTGTAATTCCACATTTGTGGAGATAACAAGAAGCCCATTTTCTATTCTTGCAAATTGTTGTTGTTTCTCTATTTATGTTATGTGTTTGTGGTATTAAGGGGAGCACCCTTCATCATTTTTATCTATGTTTCCATCAATGCTAATGGGGGAGATTGTTAGCAATGAATGTTGAATGTTTGGTAGTCATTCTGTAGCAGTTGTTGCATTCATGACTATGATTGTCATTGATGTCAACACAATGATCTTTTGGAGACTTGCAGAGAAGAAGACAGTGTTTTGATTAGTGCACGTGGTATATTGCAATTAGAGCTATGTGATGTTGAGGTTATGATCTTTGGTATGTTATATGTTTATGGTTAAGAGTGCAGACATTAATTCATTTATTCATGAAAGTTATGAGCATTTTGGTGGAAGCAATATTCAGGCAATATTCCTAAGTAGTGGTTTGTGGAAATTGGATGATATCTCATAATCAGGATGGAATCTGGTTTTGCATAGTTAAAGAGAAGTTTGAGACTCATTGATAGTGATGTGATTGATAGCACAATCTTCAAGGTCACACAAGTGAAGAGTTATTTTATTTGGGAGCTGACAATTTTGTGTAAATTTGATGTAGCGTGTGGAAACTTTTATTTTGTAATTGTGTGCCGACTCATTTGCAATTATTTGAGTTTGGTATAGAGGAAGGAATGTTTTTACTTGTTATGGAGAATCATGAGCATGGTTGATTGAGATTGAATGTGAATGTATGCATGAAGTGAAGAAAAGAGCCAATGAAGTTGTGAAAGCAAAATTGTGAAGACATGCAAAGTACATAGATTTGTAATTGAGATCTAGTGTAGCAGTGAGTGTAGTTTGGCATAGTGAGGAGGTAAAATATTTCATATTATTTTTTTGAATAATCTTAAGGTCAATTGGATAGTGTGTTTAGTGATCTTGCGATTGAAGTTGTTTGGGCAGTGGGTCCTTCTATTTTCCATAACTCTTAACAGGGTTAGAATCTTTTAATAGGGATTAAAAATATCCTAACAGGGATTCATATGTACTAAATGTATTTCATAAGACTCATAATAGAGTCCATCCTTTCACAAGGAATATTCATATTAGTGCATCTTTTGTGGGCATCATTCCCACTGGGGTTTACTCTTTGATCAAGAGGTTCCCTAGTCAACATATCTTGTGTTATTGTGTCATTGTGTATGAATACCTTTCTATGGTTGGTAATTATATTGCTTACATGGTTAAATGTTGTTGAAGTTGATAAAAGTTATAATTATTAGATAACTGATTCATCCCCCCCTCTCAGTTATCTTGGTGAACTTTACTTTCTAACACTCATGAACAATGTATGATGCCCTAGCTTGTAGCCCATGAGCCATCAAGACATTTCCTCATGAAATGATCATAAATGGGGAGTACCACATAGTGAATATCAACAACAAATCAAATAAAGAGAGATCAAACACTTCACACAATGCCTTGAAGGTAATAGCAATGATGCCCTTGCTCTCAAAGCTCATAGATCATCAAGCATTCCAAATGAAAATATGTAAACAATGCCAGTATTAAACAGTGATCTCATGAACAATGTATGATGCCCTAGCTTGCAGCTCATGAATCATCAAGATATTTCCTTATCAAATGATCATAAACATGGAGTACCACATACCTAGTGAATATCAACAACAACAAAAAAAGAGATATCAAACACTTCACACAATATATGTTATTTTATAAGATTTTATTAAGACTAAATATATTGGTTTATTAAGATTTTATTAAAACAAAGTATTTTGGGTTAGTTTTATGTTATTTTATAAGATATTTTTTAAGACTAAATATATGGTGTAAACTGAATATAACAAATAGAGGACCAGCCAATCAAATAGGGACATGAGGTGCTCAAACAGTGAACTCATAAACAATGCATGATGCCCTAGCTTACATCACGTGAGCCATCAAGACATTTCCTTATGAAATGATCATAAATGGGGAGTACCACATAGTGAATATCAACAAAATTAAAAATAAAGAGAGATCAAACACGTCACACAATGCCTTGAAGGTAATAGAAACAATGCCCTAGCTCTCAAAGCTTGTGGGTCATTGAGCATTCCAAATGCTAAGATGTAAACAATGTCACTATTAACATTCATATTGTGCCATTAAATCAACAAATGTCATCAAAATGAAATTGATTTAATGAGAAGACAAAGCTTGAATGCCTACCTCAAGTGCTAGTGCTCTCTTCCCACATGGTGTTGGCCTCTTTGTGGATGCAAAACTCAAATGCCCTCTTTGTGCCATGCAAAAATATAGTGGCATCTTCACGGCAGCTTTTCGAATTCACAAAAATTACAAACGAAACTTTCTTTTTCTTTTTCTTTTGTTTATAACCAAGCATGTGTTGCAATTAAATCAACAAATGTCATCAAAATGAAATTGATTTAATGAGAAGACAAATCTCGAATGCCTACCTCAAGTTATGGCTGCAATATAAAGATCAAATGCTAAGGAACTATGTTATAAAATTTCAAAGCATGAAATTTTATAATTGTTCAAATATAAAATTTCAAGGAATGAAATTTGACCTCTGATTTGACCTTGATAATGTCCCCTCCATTACTTATGCTTGATCATGACTGCTTTGTGTTGATGGGCATGGTGGGTTACTATTGTGGATGCATCATTTGTTGATGATGCCATAGCAACACCAGATGGAACAACAACATCTGGTGTTGTTGTTGCACTATTTGGATGATGTAGTCACAAGAGTGATTCATAGCTGTTCATAGAGACATAAATGCAGCCACAATAGTGATTAACTAGGTGCTCATAGAGACATAAATTTAGGGCTTCATTTGGATTCTAGTGCCTATACACTACACATGTTCTTGAGTGCATTTTCTTGAGTGCACATGTTATATAGAATAGTTCCTTTTAGAAGTGTATGGCTTAACTATGAACATGCATAATTATAGATGAGGATCAATAATAGGGTGTCAGGCATTGCTTAGATCCTTTGGATCTAACCCCATCCTTTCTTTCCTTGTATTTTCTGGATCATACATGAGCATACTAGATAGAACCCAGGGTCAAAACTTCATTACTTCAGGCAATATCAGGTACCTTCATTATTTATGTTCATCCACTTATGTATGTTTTCATTCATTCATATTCTTCTGAAAATTGGCTATACTCATATTCTTCTTGTGTCTGAGTCTTCTAACTATAATCAATTTAATGCTATAAATCTTGACATATAATTTGATATCAACCAGTCATATATCCATTCCAAATGATATAACTCCATTTGAATAAACATACATGCCAACCATTTGACAAAATCTCCATATGAAATCTAGAGAAATACATTCATTTTATTACGAATTTGTGATTTATAATGCCCCTTGATTTATAGTGAATGAATTAATTTTATAGTTAATTTGTCATTTATAATTCAGTTGTAGTGGCTCAATGTGTTTGAACTCAAGAATACCCCTTACTAAGTTTCCTACAAAGCCTTTGGTGAAATCTATCAGAAAATTAAAATTTTGGTTGAAGTAAGTGTATAAATGAAGGATGAAACACATAAGAAGCTATGAGAAGGTGACATGAAGCTAATGAAAGGAGGCATCTCAATGATGTTAAATCACAGGGGATTCTCTTTGTTCCCTACAATGGAGTGAGCTAATTTTGAAAGTACAAATAGATAATTTTAACAATTTATAAATTCCTTCACAAGATGTAATAAAAACACTAGCAAGGCATGAGAATTGTATAACAAAATGCCAAAATAGTGGTGTCTCATGTAATGCTGAGATGTTTAGTTATATGCAATGTTGAGATATTCAAAATATTGTTGGATAAATAGATAATTTTAACAATGTATAATGTCCTTCACAAGATATAATGAAAACTATGGAGTGAACTATGTTTGTCTGATTATATAACTATTATCTTATGTCAGGTATCCCACACAGTCTCATGGATTGTCAGGTACAAGTTAATACACCCCATAGAGATCAATGTATTTTACCATTTGTAAAATATCTCTCTCATTGCTACTTGTCTTTCTCATTGCATGAAGTATAGGTACCAGCAAATAGGTATTTGTTAGAATTGTCTTCCTTAAGTGAGGAAAATCTAGGAATGGAAGAAGAAAGTGAGACATTTAGTATGTGTAATTCAATGAGATCAACTTGAGGTCAGAAGATCAGAAAGAAATTCAATCAATGCATGAAATTTTTCCTTTCTCAAGGGGGGTCGTGTTCTCATGATGATGAGAGCAAAGGTGACTTCGAGCTGCCCTTTAGGTACAAACATCTATAGAAACAATGGATCCCTGATGAAATTCTTTTAATAAACACTAATTTTTGTGTTAAAGAAAGGATATATCACATAACACCATCTTCATTACATGGTTTACACCTATTTTCCATGGATGGCATAAAGGTCTTTTACAAAAAAGTTGTCGAATTGATGGAGTATGTCAGACCTTGTTATGATTATAGTAGTTGGAAGCATATTGTTAAATATAAAAAAAGTATGTGTAGGTATGCACTCGCGGAAAATTATATAGAACAAAAAGTCAATGAACAAAGTAAAATAGTAGCTATATATGTTGATGGAAGACCAAAAGCATCGGTGAATATTGCAAGTTTTATAAACAGTACATAGTCGACGTCAACTAAGAAGCAACCCAATTGCATATTTGAGGTGCGTGAGGGAAATTGTGTATTTGTATGTGTGATCAAATCAATACGTGGAGGTGAGCAGCTGCTTATTGATTACAATTTGAATTGCATAGATACAAAAAACCCCATCACTATCATGGACAAGGTGGTACACATTTTGATAAGTGTCTATTATTCAAGGTAACTTAGAATAAGAACACATGTTTTAACATGTCTGAATGATATTTTTTTGAAATACAGAGCTATAGTATGGATCAATAGCCACACGATACGTACAGTGGTGATAGTTCTCATGGGACTTCTTCTTCCTGACATGTAAAACTCATTGTTGTTGTAGAAATGCACATACAAGAAAAATGTTAATGCATATTTTATGTTATGTTAATGCTTATTTTTTATTGTTCTACTATTTTGGATTGCTTTTAAATAAAGGGCTAATAATAATGTTCTCACAAATGAGTGTTGACTAGAAAAAGGGAAAGGAACAAGTAGTCCATGAGGAGCCATAGAATGAGCAGGATCCATGTGATGTTAATTTTTTATCAGAGGTTAATCCTATGGTTGCACTGGAAAGGGTCCTTCATACAATATCAAAAGAGTTAGCTCAAATGGCAGATATTCAACCTCACACTCCTGAAATACAAAGGGTAGCGGATATGTTGATTGGTCATGTTCAGAACTATAGAGTAAGTATTAATATAGTTTTTAGTTATAAAAAAAGTTCAATAATGATTTTATAGTATACTATTTTATTTATGTCATTAACTAAAATATATATGTGTTCTCTATACAGGGGATACTAAATAGATTAAAGGGCATGACCTCATATGCAAATACTTCGGGTGGTATATTGCATGTTTTATCCTCCATCTTGTCCATGGTTATCCATATTTTTTTATGCTCTAACAATATTCTTGTTCAACACATGCTATTGAACCTATGTTGAGTATGGCACCTGGTACAAGGATCAAATCCATAGAGGTAGTTCCACCTACAATGTTGGCAACACATAGCATGACCACAAATGCAATGGCAACAACTACTATTGGTAAGTAGACTCCTCTTTTTATCTCTTATTTATAATGTGTTTATTTCACTTGAACTATATATTCTTTCTTAGGGGGCATTTTGTAATATTGGATTCATTTTATGTAGGAGGCGATGACGCAATTCCTGGATGTACTCATGTTAAATGTACGGGAACAATATAGAATTGTGATCAATTGCTCATGAACAATGAAGATGGACTTCCCTTAAGAGTAGCCCAACTTCTAGGTACTTTAAAGACTGATCCTTTCTTTTACTATACAATATAATACTCATAATGTAATGCACTAACCCCCTATGTGGTCCCTTGCAATAACTAATTATAATAATCTCATAATTATCTTGCAAGGAATAATCTATTTTATGAAAAACTTAATGATGAATGTTTGCACATTTTTGGGCTGACCATACGTACATGGTATCATATTTTTATTTCATTGTAAGATTAGATTTCATTTCATCCCTTTCTTCAAGTATATTAAAAGGTAGCTTCACTTCATTTATGAATCTAATAGCTTTTTTTCTTAAAAGGTGGTCATTACAAGATAAAGGGTTAAAGAATAAACTCATTGACTCTATGACAACACTTTTGGACCCGAAGTCTTTCATAGACTTAGACTCCTTGACAAAGAAGGCACTATTTTCAAGTATATTAGGGATAACTACATGAGCCAAATAGAATACAACTCTTATTATGAGCGGCCTCCCTATATTCCTATTAATGAGTGGGAGGATCTAAAAAAGGATGCACTTGAGAGAAGTCCAATACATAGTGGATGAGTACTATCACCCATTGAAAGAAGGTAGGTGATAATGTTAATAATGAAATTATGTACTATTTACTCTTTGTACTTATGTGATCTAACATATTTCAAACATCACATAGGTTTCCTGAGACAACAAAGGCAATAGTAGCAAGAAAACAAAAGCACAAGCAACACAATCTTGGCTCGGGTGGATATTCAAAACTTGTTGCACAAGTTGTAAGTATTAGTAAATGAAATATCGTATGAAAATATTTATAATTAAATTCTGATCAATTCAATTTTGATGAAATTCACTACAATAAAAATTCATGATACCAATAAAAATGCAGGCCTTGGAGTTCAAAAAAATGATTACAAAAGAGGACAAAAAAATAGGATACAAACAAGGCTATAAAGTCGTGGCTGAATGATATCGAGCAATGAGTGCACAAGGTTCTTTTGCTAGATATGTTTATCAGGTAAATAAGCCAATTGATTTTAATTTCAAGTTGAAAACTTTACCAATTACTATATTTGATGTTAAGTTCCAACATAAAGTGAATATATTTGTTTTAAGTGAGTAAACACTGATTATATATTTGTTTAAAACTTTAAAATGAATATATTTATATGTATTAAATTGAATGATTAACATTTCTCAGTATTTTTCTTGTATTTATATGTATATATTGTCGATAAATGCACTAATTATTTACATTGGAATGCAGCCTACCGATATTAATACTGCACCAACCAAGCATGACGGAGGCATCAATTCTAATGTGAATTATAGTAGTCAAGGTATACATTTTCTATTTGAATTTGAATTAATAAATATTTAATACAAGTAAACATGTTAAATTGAATTTGGCATAGTAATAAAAATTTAATTATAATGTGTTGGGATTAATAAAACATTTTGTATTGCAGTTGCAGGGGATGTAGAGGTTGTTCCTAATGAGCATGTTGAGGTTCAAGCTATCGGGTGTAATGTCCCCACCACGGAACCCACAAGGAATCAGGTCCTATGACCAAAAATTGCAACTAACAAATTTTTTTCTAACATTACATCATTAGTACTTCACATTTACATTCCTTAAGGTTCCCTTAATGAATTCATTTGCTAACATAATTACATTAATTATCCAAATTGAAATTCCATTTCCTTTCTTTACTTTCACATTTAGAACTTAAGAGATAGGGTAAGAAAATAACATTTCATTTACAATTATATTCCTTACTTAACATACTAATTTCATTTCTCCCTCCTACACATTGAATAACTACAAATTACATTTTAACCTTAGCATAATAAACATTTTCTTTTATTGCAACAAAGGAGAGATAGAAAAGATAATTTCAATATGACATAATATATTTCCAACTTTGATCTTTCAAATAACAACCCTTGAAACAAAAGCCTAAAACTATCCCTCCCAATTACATGGCTTTTCTTTTTGAATTACATCTTTCTGATAATAGATCCCATTACAATAACAAGTACATGCATGGCCCAAAGGCATTACAAACATATCTTTTCATCTTTCCTTTTTGAATAAAACATAATACAAAATACAAATATCTGCATCAATGCATAAATTTGAACGCATCCAAGTCACGAGCCATGAACAGGACCTCGAAAGATTTTTTCCACCCAACCATGTGGAACTGATGAGGTTCCACCCCCCATTCTAGGAGATAGAACCAAGATACTCACAAGGCCCTAAGTAGTCTAAGGCTCAAAGGATAAAGAAATTCGAGACTCAAAAGAATATAGAATATCATCATACTATAACATAGAGGTCAAGGTTCTAGGATACCACCTAAGTGTGTGTCATCACACAACCTATATATTGGGATCCTTCCTGGCAACCATGTAACCCCGGTCCCCCCTTTATGAATAGGGATCCATCATGGAAGTTATCCCTAGTCCTGATACTCCAATCAGGTCTATGTGGCCATTATTATATTCTCTTTCATTATCTTTTGAATCCCCCCTTCCCAGGTTAATTTTTAAGGTTATCACTTTTTACAAACCCACCCATAGGATCCTCTAGCAACCACTTTAGGGTTCCAACATCTATGGTGAGCCACTCACTTAAGGTTCCTATTCCCTTACCCCACACACACACACATTCCATGAAAACCTCAAGTAATCTCAAAAAGATCCATCTCTTAGGTCTAGGGAACCCTCTGGTGCACTCAGGCCACGCGAACAAGTTCTGACCTTATATTATGGACTCTACCAAAAGCCAAGTATGAACAAAAGATTAAAATCAAAACCATGTATAGAAATTCATTAAACACAACATAAAACTTCCCACATGCATTTACACAACATTTCATAGCTTATTTCAAAAATCTAAGGAAATCTCATGTGGTTGAAATTTGGCTCAGTCTGAATTTTTAAGAAATCTCAAAATTAGAAATTGCATCATAACTCCCATGAATCTGAAACCTATCCCAATCATCTCAGAAGGTACCTAAACCCTTTATACAAGTATAACTTAAAGTATAAGAAATTAAAGTACATAAAATAAAGCCTAAATCCTGCAGCTTAAAAGCCCCTAGAACCCTAAAAAAACTCCAATGACTTTCCACAAAGACTCATAAAATAGTGTGCATTCCCATATGACATTTGACCAACTATCCTATGAGTATGGATACACTGTCGTACAATAGTGTAAAACACTCACATGAAATTACACTTTAAACCACCCCAAAAACACTTAAAAATTGATTTTTGACCCATACGATTTTGCATTCATTCCCATACAACATTTTCCAAAGTGTCATATGAGTATGAATAAAATGTCATACAAGTATGGATCAATGTCATACGACTCTACAGAATACTATACAAAAATAAATTTTTAAACTTCCCAAAAACATTAAAAACTAGTTTCTTTAGGCATGGAGAATGCCTAGGAAAGGTTCCCTGAGGTCAACCTGATGCAGGGACCTCAACACCACATCTATAGCACATACTCAACATTACCTAAGCCTCAGATTAAATAAAATAAAAACAACCATTCACAAAGAAGCCTGCAAATGGAAAAGAGTATGGAAAAAGGACTGTATCTCAATCCTACACCTTCATGACCCTTCCTGATTCTTCCTAGACTTCCCCATTTCATTCAATACTAAATAAACACATTCTCCCACATGACCACAAGTGTTCCTAACTTCACAGGAATATTTTTGAAATACAAAGTAAATAGAAACTATATAATCATACATAAATTAATTCCTGGTAACACAGTAGAATACACAAAGCATAAAACATTTACATATCATTTTGGATACATAGAAAAAAAATTGTATAACAATTTAATATCATATCATATACACACACATTCATACACAATAGAGGAAGAATGGAGATTCTTCCCAGTTTAGACCCTACCTTGGGTCCTGCGGAGAATCCTCTTCCCTTGGCTGGAAAATCTCTGCAAAGCTTCAATCCTTGAACAGATATCCTGCTGGAAATCTTCCTCCAAGCAATCCTCACACACTTGAATTCACAAACTAGAGACTCTCAACTCACATAAACTTTCAATAAAAAATCCTGGAGAAATCAATTACAGACAACTCAAGCAAAAATTAATCCTCCAAAATTATCATCTAAAATTGTCATCCCCCTTGACACCAAAATCTGCACTTATTTATCCTCCAACTATGTGGTTGGAGGAGTTTCTTTACGGGAAGCAACTTCTCCAACTTCCATAGTTGGTTGGAGGGAGAACCAAATAATTCCTGTAAAGACTTAATCAAAGTTTTAATAAATTTAATTAAAATATCCTTCAAATAAAACCATAACAAGAATTATTTACAACTACCTTTCAAGAAAGACACATAGCACAAATGGAAAACAAGTAGCCTAACTTCTAGGAGGTCTCGAGTTCAACTCCCTCCTAGCTAGTTTTACTACATAGAGAATTTTTCCTTATGATGTTATTTTTACTTTTTATTTAATACTAATTCACTTTATTTATTTATTATAAATGACATGCCATTAACATAATTAATGAAAACACACAAATATTATTATTTATATAAGCATGGATATATGCGTGTGCACCCACATATACACATACCTATATAAAATACAAACAACTATAACATATTTATAATTATTATACATATAAAACAAATTAATTCTAACTCATAACATACACTTAGACCAACAACAAATCAAGTCCATAACCTAAACTGCACTCTACTACCCAACTAGGATAAATTCCTAAATAGAATTCTAAGTCCATGGGTAACCTTGAGAGTATCTTGGTTAGATGTCCATACATCAACAATTTGAGGATTTTAAAGGCATGCTCAGACATGTGTAGCTAGGTGGAGATGATGCCTGGTACCTGCATCATGTATCACCAACTGATATGCATATACAAATATATAAATATAAATAGATAGTGGCAAACAAGGAGGCAGAGTGCGACATCATGTGGACCTCCCATAGGAGTAACTATGACTGCCCCTCCTCATCCTACACTCACATCAACCAGTGAACATCAAACCACAATAGGGTCAGTGGGTTAGATCGTAATATAAACATCATAACACAAATCAATGTAAAACATTTTACTAATAGTTCATTTCTAGCCATTCATCATTAAATTAAAACTCATTTAATATGTCCAAATAACTACAATAACCAAATATATATGCTCAAATGTCTCATAAAATGCCAACTAAATAATAATCATAGTCCATCATAAAATCCCAAAGTGTCAAAGCAATAGTCCTGTCAGTCTAACATAAGAAGATGCTAGGGGGGCATTACAGTGGGAAAGATGATGTGGTTGGACAAGGTAAAGAGTGTCGCATTTATGTTTTTTAAAGAATTGAAATGCTTGTAACAATAATGAATATATTTTTAAATTAACCCCAATTATGATAATATATTTTTAATTGGCACCTTTTATTTGTTATTGCAGAGAAACTACCTTTACAAAGGACATTGAGATCATGTTCACGGCTGAAAAGAAATGATGATGTGGACACAAATACGCCTCTGCAACAATATAAGGAAGCAGAAAAAAATAAAAAGCCAAAAAAAAATGATTCTCATTTATGCAACTTATTTGATAATGACTGATGTTTATTTGATAATGACTGATGTTTATTTACACATGTTTGAGCTTAGTTCCATGTTTTCTTTCATTCTTGCATTTCAAATGTTAATGTACTACATACAGAGTCATAAGTCTATAGGGTTTTCTCCCTCCAAGCATATTGTTTCTATTATTGTTTCTTCTACTCTTCTCAAAAAATCCATTTATCACTACTATAAACATTGAGTTTCCTTTTATACACTATTGAAATGTTGGAGGGGTTTTCGCTAAATTTTAGTGGATTTCATATTTTGGGAGAAATTAGTATTAGAATGTTCAATGGGTTCTTTCCTAAAACACACTACTTGAACAACAAAAAAACTTTAAATACAAATGTTGATCGCAACTACCAAGTTAGAAGCTTCACAAAAAACCTTAAATCATCATCTTGTCTACAATGGTTAATCAATTGTTTAAGGTGGATTAGTTGTGAGGATGAGACGTGTCATTCTAATTCTTGGAACTTGATTTGTAACCATAAGTGATGGAGTTGAGGGGAGATGAAGGAATACCAAACAGTGAATTTGGAAATTTTCATCAGAGAAATTGCAATGGAGGTATGATCAATAGAGAAGATAGTAATGACCATAGGAGAATGAATAGTGGTTATAGTTGTAGTGAGGAAGAAAGTGGAGGCCATCCATGAAGAAACTTTCCAACAAAGATGGTGTACAAGAAATAAAGGAGACTAGTGTACTTTTTAATAATAATAAAAGTTTAATAATGATTTTAGATGTTAACTGTGATAGTCTCTTGGTTTCAGGCAATGCAGAAGGAGAAGCCTAGTTTAATATGCAATCTCAATTCAAATACATAGGATATTAGGTGGAGTTGAAAAATAGAATAGGGTTGCATTTTTTATAGAGGTCTTTAATTGTGTATTTTAAGTTATAGACCATCGTGAACATTGTAATTTTGATATATTAAAAAAATGTAAACATGTTGTGTTTTCTCAACTCTATCTGCTATCCGTGCATATTCTGCTTGTGTTGCACGCACATTCTCAATTCAGAGTAGGAAAATATTATTTTTGATGCGAGGGAGAGAAGCCAAACACATAAAGAACATGTAAATAAATACAATAGCTACAAAACATAAATGCAGGCATCACAATAGCTAAGAAACATAAATGTAGGCATCATGGTCACAATTATTTGGAGACACAACATAATTTAATGCTATACCCAGAGGATGCAACACAACCACTACTCGTGCAGTTCTAAGTTGACACTGTGAGATCCAAAAATCATATATAAATTCCTTATATTTGGTTTTTGGATCCCGCAGTGTCAAATTAGAACTGCATGAGTAGTGGTTGTGTTGCATTATCTGGGTATAGCATAAAATTATGTTGTGTCTCCAAACAATTTTGACCATGATGCCTACATTTATGTTTCTTACTTGTTGTGTCCCAGGACCCTTTATGACCCTTTGCAATCCCTAAGAATACATCTTAGAGGTATTAAAGTTTCGTAAAGGGTCATACAAGGATCCTAGGAGGGGTCAGATGAGCTTCCACCTTTATGTGGTTGGCCCTGTTAAGTAGAGAATGTTAAACTATTATCGAAACAAAGAGAAGCTCAATAATTTAAGATCTCAATCAACATACAACAAATATATATTTCATTTTAAAAAATAGTGTGAGTTGTCACAATTACGATGAAAAGAAAAGAATAACTGATGATAAAACTAAAAGAGATGGCTATCTGTCAGAAACATCAATCACTTTAAGGAGAAATGATCACTTTAGCTCACCTTAAGAAGTCTTGACCCAAGATCAATTCATATCAATCCATCTCAATGGCTACCAAATCAATAGATCTCTGCCAAGAACCCAATCGCAAAGAAACACCATAGACCACATTGTGAACCCACTGTGAAGAGGCATCTAATGTTTCATAAGTCACATGAAATGACCTGATTTCTATAATCCAAGTCTCTCAGCTTGGTTCACCAAGAAGAAGACTTCTCTAAAGTTATCATGGACACCATAGTGATCTATAAATTTCCATTGTGAAAGTTCTGCAAGTCAAGTCACTACTGTACTCCATAGGAACAAAGCAAATCCAATTCAGACCAAAGAAGTCAAGAAGTAGCTCAAACTAGATCTGAATGCAATTAGGTCTACATATATTCCATGAATACATCAGTAAGAATGCATCTCTGATCACCACACTAGCTTCTTGTGTTGGAGTAGTTGCTGTTACAAATCTTGATTTAGTTGGATCCATTCCAAATCCAAGTCTCTAGACTTGTATCAATAATCCATGAACCAATATTGAATCTACTACAAAGTCATCTCCGAATGACATAACCAAATCATGAGCATGAATAAAAGACCTCGACTCACCAAACCACCATGAAAGTTGATTGAGATCCAAAAGTAATACAACCAGCTGGAACCAGCTCTACAAGAACACCATTCTGAATTGATACAAACTCAATCCATATATATATATATATAATTTTTTTAAAAATGTGAATGTTGTCACAATTATGATGTCACTAGAAAAGCGATGACAATCTATCAGAAACTTTTGATGAATAACTTTTGTAGCACCACATTTCTATTGGTAGATAATTTACTAATGATGGTTATCCATCGAAACATTAGGATGGTTAACTGTCACATGTACAACATTTTCATTAGTAAACTAACTACGTCTGATGTCTACCCATGAAAATTGGGACAGCTACAAATAAACTTGACGGTGTATTCACTGTGTTGAAACCCCATTTTTGCGATGGCTATAGTCATCTTAATTATGATGCCAATTGTAGACATCATTTTTTTCAACTGCAAAACTATGATGATGGGTGGTGTCATTATATCGATGTTAAACTGTCCCAATTCTGATGACTTGCCATCGGAAAAAGGTCTCAAATGTACTAGTGGAAGGAGACCTTGAGGGACACTTCTGTAATACCCCAAAATTGGCACCTATTTAATTTCATCAATTTTGGTGCATTATCTCGATTTTACATCACCAAAGTCCTAGTTCCCTAGGCAATTTTCTCCCTCATATCTGACTTAATTTGACTTGATGTCAATTGCAAAGACCATAAATTGCAATAATCAAACGCTAAATTAATTCCTAAATTCTTAGACTTAATTGGCTAAATTATCTCTATGATACATTAATTTAATTGTAAAGTCCTATGTGCTTTCTAATTAAATTAAAATTCTACCCTCTTTAGCTAATTACCCATAAAAAGGAATTAATAATTGCTTGTTATTTGAATGGACACCTTTTCTTGAATTAATAATTTGAGATATTCGAAAGGTCCTCATGTGGCATTTTCCATTCTTTTAATAAAGTAATTCATGCTTATTTGTCCCAAAAGGGATATGAAGGGTCAGGAGTTTCGAATCAAGAAACTCTTCCTCCTCCTCTTGGCTCTTCTATTTACTTGGGCTCTTTTTCTTCATTAGAGAGAGCAATTTTTGAGAGCATCTACACTATAGCATTTTTTAGTCTCATATCTCATTATTTTCAAAGCTTTTTATTGCATTTATTAGATTAATATCTCATTATTAGTATAATCTTTGCATCACATTTTAGACTAAATTTGCTTACTTGTTCTTGGTCTAATATCATCTTTATTTCAAAATCAAATAAAAATCTGCATTTCATCTTTACTTTCAAGCATCCTTTTTAGATTAATTGCATCTCATTTTAGTTTAATTTCAATTAGATTTCTCATTTTCATGCTTTTGAAAATCCTCCATTGTTGAATTGGTCTCTTGGCTGTTGGCTCTCGTTCTGAGAGTATTCAAACACCCCATTCACATAGGAGGCAACAGGTCGCCTCACCATGGAATTTGGATTGAGTTCTTCATACTCTCTCTCAAATTCTATCAAGTGAATAATGAACATGTTGTTTTGTGCCTGATTTAGAGGTCAAATTCAGTCACATACATTTTGGCGCCCACCGTGAGGCAGAAAAGATCAATTTCTGGCCTCATTCTTGATTGGTTTTTCAGCTTTAGTGTTGGTTTCATGCCTTTTACGGCCATTTACAGCTTTAAAAACTTTTAATATAGTAATGGATGGATATAATGATGAATCTTCTTTCTCATGCTTTTGGTTTGGTCCATTTTTATAAAGAAATGAATAAGTTATGATCATTTTGGTGAAATTGGGTATTTACAGATTTGAGATTCTCTGAATACAGTCAGATTGAAATGTCTGGTGCGGACAAATTATGAAGAATCAAGATCTCTAATAATATTGAATGGAAAGATATGTGAATTATATTTCATTTCCTTTTGATTTGAGTCATTTTTATTCATATTTGTGAAAGTTATGGGCATTTAAGTGAAAACTGGTTTTTAACAATCTGCATTGGAGTTGCAGGCAATGATTTTCTCTTAAAAAATGATTTATGAATGAGAAACATAAATGGATTACATATTTGGAAACTAGATCCATTAATAGTTACTTTGAAATTGGTTTGGTTTCATTTGGATTCTTTTTGAAAAATATATGTGATTCCCTAGGCAGAGTTTGGTGTTTTAAATCTGATTTATGACAGAAAAATTGCAGTCTGAAAACATTATTGGTTGAGGAACCAAATTAAATCATAAGACCTTGTAACTTTGGGAAATGGTAGTTCTTGATGTTAGCTAAAAACTTCATTCTTTCCAGAAATTTTAATATTTTGATTTTATGGGTCAACTAAATCAATCTTTAAAGACTGTCTTGAAAAAAGCAATGTTACATATCTTACAGTTTGCCATTGATTTATCTTGATTCTATACTTTCGAATGTGTGCTAAATGCTGGATTGCAGATCTTTGGACCTAAGGTGAGTTCTTAAAATCTCTAAAACATTTAGACTTTGGGACTAAAATTGAACCTCTCATGTGTTTGGCTTGAGTGTTTACATGCTTTCATAGAACACATTTTTTTTGCTCTTAATGGGAAATGAATGAACATAGATTTTCTTTCATACAAGTTTATGTAAGTGAATGCTTGTGTTTAAACCATAAGTAATTCTTGGTTCCAATATCAAATATCTCATTGAGTAATTGAGGGCATGGATTCATTCCTTGTTTACATGAAGAGTTAAATGCACCACTTTGTGGACTCACTTCATGTTTACTTGGAAAGTTAAATATTCCATGATTCAAACCCTCTTGCACTTATGAGTAGTATTGATTAGCAGTCTTAGATTACTTGTGATTGATCTAGATTGCTATCTTGGGTTATTGGACTCGCTAATCCACCGGCCCCTCATTTCCGCCCTGTGGTTGCAATCCCAGCGCCACATTAAAGGGGAGGGGTCTATAGGAAAGAAGCGTTAATTGTTCCACTTGGCAACCCTTTTGTGCTTTTTGGAACTCACTTGTTTTCTAGGGTGTGGACTCACTTTGAGTTTGTGTGAGGAGTTAAATGCACCACTTTGTGGACTCACCTCACATTTACTTGAAGGGTTAAGTGTTCCACCTTTAGTGCTTTTCAATACTTTTTGATAGAGAATTACTTACTTTTCATTTTTTTTAGAAGGCCTGCTTGGGGATTTCATCACCTCAAGGGACGACCTTAACTCCCGTGTTTCGGTGGAGTATAAATATCAGGAGGTGAATCCAAAGACACCTCTCTTGAGAATGAGTTAGATTTCACTCTTGGCTAAGCCTCAAAGAACTTTATACCTTTGAGAAGTGGAGGAGATTTGGGTTACCGTCTCCCCCCGACTGTGTGATTTCAAATTCTTCTCATCTACAGATTTGTGCCTCACATACCTTGCGTATATCAAGGAATCCCTTTAGAAAAGCCATGTATATCCTTGTAGACAACTTGCTAGGATGTTGTTGCGTTTTAAGTGCCTGCTAAAACATTCTCAAGAACATACACAAGTAGAGTACTTAGGGAGTAGAAATACTAAGTCACTATTCATGTTCATGCGCAAGGTTGCTTTGTCCCTTGCCCATTGCTTGAAGACTGTTTGCTTGAACTCCTTGATTGTTGTCTTATGTGCTTGATCAATGACATAAATCTGATTTGCCTTTTTGTCTGTGATATATTTTTCTATTTTCCTGTTGTTCACCGTCAGAAACTGGTTGTCTTGAGTTAGGAATCGATCGATCTTTGCTTTGACTCATATTATCTCTCATTAGTTTACCTTATCTCTTTATGCCTTTTGTACCTTGCATTGCGATTGTCTTATCTCGGCTGTTCTAGCCATCTCTTTTTGACAATTCATACCAGGTTCATCTTGCATCTTGGCTGTTCTAGCCATTTATCTCCTTTTCATTATCTTAGAGACAGAGTCTAGCTTTATCCCGAATCTTTGCTCATTACACCTTCGTCTATGACTGTCACGACTCGAAGTGGCAAGACTTATCCCATTCAAAACGCTGATCAAGATCAAAGTAAACCTGTAATAAAGACATAGGTCATCCTGAATTTTTTATGAAATCTGAACTTCGTGAGGAATTCTCACATTCCTCCTCATTCCAAGAGCATTACAATCCATTGTTTCAGATACAGTCTGACTTATTATTTCAAGAATATTATAACCCATTGTTTGAAGACCAACAAGACTCTGAAGGGTCACTTTCTAAAATTAAACCTATTGATCCTTTTGAACCTATCAACTCTTTCACGATCTCTCATAATACTACCAACAAGATGGGAGATCCAAAACCTTCAAAGTTGGTTTTCAATCTCAGCTCTAACATGCCAAAACCTTCAAAGTTGGTTTTCAATCTCAGCTCTAACATGCTAAAACCCTCAAAGTCTATCTTTAATCTTAGCTCTAATATACAAATGATCAAAGCCACTGAGAAGGCTATGACAGAAGCTCAACCGCCTTCTAGATTTGCTAGAAACAAACCTTGGATCCCTCACTGTGACATGATCATTGCTCCAGGGAGCAAGGATACTCCTAAACCCAAAACTCCCTTTGTCTTGCGAGGCCCTGCACCTCCCTCTTATAACTACACAAAATCTCCAGCTTGTGCGAATGCTATCCCTCGATCTCATGCAAAGATCATGCTCAAAGGTCCTGAACCTTCGACATCCAAACCAAAACTATCTATGGATAAAGCCCTCACTAAGGAAAATGTCCCCAAAGATCTTGATCTCAATCAGTTCCAATCTATGGTGGGTCATTTAACTTCGCCTCACTATTTGTGCTTTTCCAAAGAAGATGATCATTCCTTAAGCCATCTGCATGATGCTCCCCTGTACACTGAAGTTATGACAGGCCCCAAGAGTATCCCCCGCATCCTCATTAACAATAGTGCTAGCCTAAATACTTGCTCTGCTAAGATGCTTACCCAAACAACAGACAGCTTTGTTCCTACCAATAGAGAGTCCATTGAGTTCTATGATGCTAAGCTCAAAGAAATAGAAAAGACCTTGAAGATCAAAGATATTGGCATGGGGGAATATCAGATTGAATCTATCTTGTCTTTGACATCTCTCCCTCCATCTCCACATTCTTGTGAGGAACCTTCTGAAGACAGATTTGGTATTGGCTATCAGAGCTATGAGATTGACCAACCTAGCTGCAGCTTGCACTCTCATGCAGATTTAGACGATGAAGAAACACAGATTCAGCCTATGACATATGAAAGATCTTTGAATGTTCAAAATTTTGATTCAAACTACCAGAAAGAGTCTTATCTACCTTCTCAAGTGCTTCAGGAACATGATCTTGGTCCTCACTAGGAGGATTTTATACACTCTACTGAACAGATTTCTACTACTACAGCTACTACTGAATATGTCATTGCCTCTAATGGCACACATACTGATTGGGAGAAACTGTTGGATGCTTCCCTTATCTTTGGTATGCCTCAAGGTATGCCTATTCTAGATTGTTCTACCACTTCTACTGTTGAACAAAATCCTACTACTGTCGATTCCAATGATACACATACTGATTGGGAGCAACTGCTGGATGCTTCTCTTATCTTGGGTATGCCTACTCTAGATTGTTCTACCACTTCTGCTATTGAACAGACTCCTACTATTGCCAACTCCAATGGCACACATACTGATTGGGAACAACTGTTGGATGCTTCCCTCCTCTTGGGTATGCCTCAAGATATGCCTATTCCAGATTACTCTGCTGCTTCTACTACTGAACAAGATCCTACTATTGAAGAAATACTTCCTATGTTAGATGACAACAATGAAGAAAGTCTACCTCTGACTATGTCTCTAGCTGAATCAGACTCCATATCAGATGCTACTATAGAAATACCAGTTGATGCTATGCACTTATATGCTAGTCTTAACAACTCAGAAAGAGGAGAAAGTTATGATCCTCCAGATCAAGCTATTGATGATGATCCTTTCCACCCTCCTGTGGAGATCATTCCTATGGCTCCTAGGCCATCTACTCCAAGCTATACTCCTACTACTCCAACAAATCATGGGTATGTAAGACCCCATTCTGTTACAGCTTCATGGAATATTGGTAGATCTAGAATTGAAATGGTTCCTATTCGTGCACTCTTACCACCTGAAAGGGGACCTGACTCTTGGAATAGACCATCTTGGTTAGGCTCACATAATATTCCTCCAAACTTATCTGACTCTTCTAAGACTACTCACAATCAACAACGCTCTACAGAAGATTACTTTCTTGATCTATCTAATGCATTCATGAATGATGAGGATGATACTGATATATTTTCACTTGAGTCCATCCCATCGATTTCTCTTCCCTCTTCATCTCCCAGAAAAGTGGCCCGTCCACTTCCATTTCCATCTCTCCACCTAAACTAGTCATATAAGCCTTTTTCATCCACAATTCCTGAGTCTTTTGGAAGTAACTTGGATGTGCAACATAAAAACAAAAATAACAAGAATCCACTTATATCTCAAGGTCACCATGTCCCATCTAATCAACATGTGACTATGAAGAAAGGAAAGCAAGAGGGGTTTTCAAAAGACCGCAAAGGTCCTCAAAAAGAAGAAGACAATCAAAAGCCAGAAAATAAAATAAAAAATGGATCTCGAAATCCATTCTATAGGCATTGTCATCAAAAGCACCTCAAAGTAAAGAAAAAAAAATTCAAAAGCTATGTGGATTCCAAAGAAAGAAAAAATCAAAGTTGTCATTCGAGCTTCCAAAATTCTCATGCTTCCCTCCATTCCATCACCCTTGCCTCTCATACTTTACACTCTTCACTCCATCTTTCCTTTTCCCAAAGTGCATATCAGTATCTCCTTATTACTAATGACATGAGTAAGAGAAATCTAGAATGTACTCTCCCTAAGCATTTAGAGCATGGGAAATCTGATAAAGAGTTAAGATGTGTCTATGAGGATGTTTGTGGGTCTCACTTAAGTGATCTTTCCTTGACTATGGATCTCTCAATAGTTGGACACTACTGGTTGGATCTCCTATTACTGCTACAACATCTGGTTCTGATTCTGCAACTTCTCAGCTGGCTACTACTACAAATGACTGTGTTCTCAGAGATTCCTACTAAAGGAGAGAAACTCAAAGAGCCCATCAACGCTCTTCATCTAAGAAGTTCTATAGCTGACATTCTCTATGTGCTCATGTACATACTTATTGGTCCTGAAAAATCCAAAAAAAATTGATATATTGCAAAAAATCCTAAAAATTGCAAAATGTCCTGAAAAAATGATCATCTTAGTGAAAACCTGGCAAACAGGCGCTTTGATGTATCTATTATCTTGGTGAAAACTTGGTAAACAGGCACCTTGATAATACAAAAAAAATAGAAAATGTGAAAAATACAAAAAAAATAAAAAATTTCAAAAATACAAAAAAAATGAAAAGATCAAAAATACAAAAAAATGAGATATTCAAAAAATACAAAAAAAAGAGAAAAAAGAGAAAAGTACAAAAAAATTGAAAAAGAGAAAAATGTGCCATTGATGAAAACCTGGTAAACAGGCGTCATGGTAGCAAAAATAGAATCTCTGCCAAGATGGTGAAAACCTGGTAAACAGGCGCCTCTTGTTTTCCTGAAGTAACATCTCATCTCAGTGTCGCTTGGCTCTTAGTTTCCTGCTTTAGTTTCCTTCCTTTCCTGCTTTAGTTTGTTTTCCTGCTTTCCTGCTTTAGTTTGTTTCCTGCTTTGGTTTGCTAGCTCATGCGCTTGTCTTTGAGTTTTCCTCGACTCTTCATAGATTGGAACTGGTTCACACTTGGGGACACCTGCCTGGTCTAGGGGGCATTGTCCTATCACTTTCGAAAACTCTTTTGAGCATTGGTCGCCAGTGGTTCTCACTATGCCTGCCTGCGGATACCTAGCTTTCGTTCGATCTCTCTTCTTCAGGATTTCTCCCTTTTATCAATCACCAGTGATTCTCATTACGTCTGCCTACTATCATTATCTCATTGAGACTTTGAATGTTATCTTTCTGAATTGTCTTCAATCCACTTGAACACGAACTTGAACTGAAACTTAAACTAAATGTGTGTTCCTTTGAGGCTTGCTGAGCTTTGTTTTCTTTGAGTGCTTGTTTGTTTGCTTTGCTTTCTTTTCTTTTTTCTTGTTGGTTTAGTTCCAATGATCCAAAGAATTCATTTAAGAGGGGTGTCCGTCTGTAAGAGCCTCTATCTCGTATTGGATGGCCATGTGTACCTTGACTCCTTTTATATGGATGCTTTGGTGAGGTTGGTTCTTCTCCTTGTCTTTTGAGTGACTTCTTTCTGCTACTGGTGAAATTGTAAACGCTCGTCCTGTTAAGTGAACGTAGGAGTCACTGCGAGCACTCTTTGGCAAAAGAAAGATCTCTCGCGTGTTTGGTGTGTTTGTTCGCAAGAGACATTTAGGTCATTCTAGCAAATGTGCTTTGATGCTTATGTTAACTTGCTAAATTAAAAGGAATAGGTGTTCAGGTCATTCTGGCTTCTTGTGCCTTAATACTTACATCTTATTCCGACAAACCTAAGACTCATGTCATATTCATATTCTCATGATAGCGATATTAGTGAGGATTGTATGGCATCTTGTGATTGTCCCATGCTTAAATGAACTCAATGATGATAAATACGATGAGTCCAACAGCCAAGTCCAGAGGATTGCATTTGTTCATCCTAGGCCTGCATTTAGACTTGCATCTTTCATTCTAGGCTTGCATTTGGAGCGCTTTCTTGTTGCTCTCTTGATTGCTTTCTTTTGGATCTACTCATCAAAGGTTCTCATCTTTTGTCCCAATCTCATCTTGGCTGCATCCTTTTTCGGGATCGAAATCAAAATTTGACATCTCTAAGTGGCTCAAAATTGCGTGTTAAATATTGGACTCCTTCTGGATCGGATGCTTGTGCAGTCAGCCTTCTGGTGTCATCTTCCTGCCAAATCCTCATCTTTGTATCATGTTCTCAAATCTTTGCTTCTTTTCATCAAGTCAACCCTAGTCAAAATTTGGTCAACTATGGTCAAACTTGGTCAACAGGACCTCTGCTTTGCTCCGTTTCACTTCTATAGCTTCGCGAATCTAGTCTAATTTCTTTTGCTCTGCAATCTCTTGTTGTTTATCATCCTTCTGACATGTCATCTTTCAATTTCACTCCCAAGGGGGTAGGATGATTACATCATTTGAATCTTGTCGAATCTATTCTTGAATCAGTCTGATTTGAATCATCAGTTCTCATCACTAGGGGTATCTTGGTGCCTCGCATCTTGTTATCTTATCATCTATCTTTTAGGTATCTGAGCAATCTAACTCGGATCCTCAAGGGCCAAACTTCATTCTGGAGATGGTTCTTGAAATCTTTTGGGTATTGGGGCAATCTAACCCTAATTCCTGGGAGTCAAGCTTCGTTCTGGAGATGACTCTCAAAATCTCTTTTAGACCGTTATCTGGGAAATCTAACCTGGGTCTCGGATGACTAAGCTTCGTATTGGGGCAATCTAACCCTGATTCGGAGATAGTCCTAAATTTTCATCTTCATCAATTGGTATTGGGGCAATCTAACCCCGATTCTGGTTCTCTTTTAAGATCGTTGTCTTCGCAATCTAACTTAGACTTCAAAAAATTCATGCTTTGATTTGCTTTCATCTATCACTTCAGACTATTCTTTGAATCAACGCGCTGTTCGCACATCAATTCAAAGAGGGGAAAATGTAATACCCCAAAATTGGCACCTATTTAATTTCATCAATTTTGGTGCATTATCTCGATTTTACATCACCAAAGTCCTAGTTCCCTAGGCAATTTTCTCCCTCATATCTGACTTAATTTGACTTGATGTCAATTGCAAAGACCATAAATTGCAATAATCAAACGCTAAATTAATTCCTAAAGTCTTAGACTTAATTGGCTAAATTATCTCTATGATACATTAATTTAATTGTAAAGTCCTATGTGCTTTCTAATTAAATTAAAAATCTACCCTCTTTAGCTAATTACCCATAAAAAGGAATTAATAATTGCTTGTTATTTGAATGGACACCTTTTCTTGAATTAATAATTTGAGATATTCGAAAGGTCCTCATGTGGCATTTTCCATTCTTTTAATAAAGTAATTCATGCTTATTTGTCCCAAAAGGGATATGAAGGGTCAGGAGTTTCGAATCAAGAAACTCTTCCTCCTCCTCTTGGCTCTTCTATTTACTTGGGCTCTTTTTCTTCATTAGAGAGAGCAATTTTTGAGAGCATCTACACTATAGCATTTTTTAGTCTCATATCTCATTATTTTCAAAGCTTTTTATTGCATATATTAGATTAATATCTCATTATTAGTATAATCTTTGCATCACATTTTAGACTAAATTTACTTACTTGTTCTTAGTCTAATATCATCTTTATTTCAAAATCAAATAAAAATCTGCATTTCATCTTTACTTTCAAGCATCCTTTTTAGATTAATTGCATCTCATTTTAGTTTAATTTCAATTAGATTGCTCATTTTCATGCTTTTGAAAATCCTCCATTGTTGAATTGGTCTCCTGGCTGTTGGCTCTCATTTTGAGAGTATTCAAACACCCCATTCACATAGGAGGCAACAGGTCGCCTCACCATGGAATTTGGATTGAGTTCTTCATACTCTCTCTCAAATTCTATCAAGTGAATAATGACCATGTTGTGTTGTGCCTAATTTAGAGGTCAAATTCAGTCACATACAACTTCAACCTGGAGTCGTCGGGGCAGATCGAATGACTATGTGTGGTGAATGAGGTTTCCACTAGATTTTACCCAACCATTTAGAGCTATTGGAATAGATGGCTTGATGCTATGACAGACGATTGGAAAGATACGCAACATTGGCCATTTGAACTGAGGAACACTTTGAGTTCTAACATCAACCAAGAATGTGTTGCCAAATTTAAATGAAATTGAATCTCTGAAAGCTAAGATAGGCTATTGTAGGCCCTAGAAACATGGTCTCGTACCATCTGATGGATCCATGCTACCTCATATGAGCTCTAACATATGACCCAGTAAAGATCACCGATTTCATGCTGAAGGGACCTTGAGGGACACTTCAGCCCAGAGTCATCAGTGTCATTCAAATGACTATGTGTAGTGAATGAGGTGGCCACTAGCATTTACCTTGCCATTTGGAGCTATTGGAATAGACGGTGTGATGCTAGGATTGATAGTTGGAAAGATACACAACATTGGCTGTTTGAATTGAGGAACACTTTGAGTTCTAACCTCGATCAAGAATGTGTTGCCAAATTTAAACTAAATTGAATCTCTGAAAATTGAGATAGGCTATTGTAAACCTCGACAACATGGTCCTGTAGCACCTAATGGATCCATGCTATCTCACATGAGCTTTGAGATATGACCCCATAAAAATTGTCAATTTCATGCTTAAGGAACCTTGAGGGACACTTTGGCCCAGAGTCATCAGCGGTGTTCGAACAACTGTGTGTGGAAAATAAGGTTTCCCCTAGCATTTACTTAGCCATTCAAAGCTATTGGAATAGATGGTTTGATGCTATGACCAATGGTTGGAAAGATATGCAATGTTGGCCATTTGAACTGAGGAACACTTTGAGTTCTGACATCGACTGAGAATGTGTTGCAAAATTTAAATGAACTTGAATCTCTAAAAATTGAGAGAGGTTATTGTAGGCCTTGGCCACATGATCCTATAGCACCTAATAGATCAATGCTTCCTCACACGAGCTCTGAGATATGACCCCATAAAGATCACTAATTTCATGTCGAAGGGATCTTGAGGGACACTTCATCCTAGAGTCGTCGATGGCATTCGAATGACTATGTGTGGTGAATGAGGTTTCCACTAGTGTTTACCCAGCCATTTAGAGTTGTTGGAACAAATATTTTGATGCTATGGCCGATGGTCGGAAAGATAGGCAACATTGGCCGTTTGAACGAAGGAACACTTTCAGTTCTAACATTGACTGAGAATGTGTTGTCAAATTTAAATGAAATTATATTTCTTAAAACTGAGATAGGTTATTGTAGGCCCTGGCAACATGATCCTATAGCACCTAATGGCTTGATACTATGTTGCACGAGCTCTGAGATATGACCCCATAAAAATTAGTAATTTCATGTTGAAGGGACATTGAGGGACACTTCGGCCCAGAGTCATTGAGGAGGATCGAACGATTATGTGTGGCAAATGAGGTTTCCACTAAAAAGTATCCAGCCATTTGAATTTGTTGGAATAGACGGTTCAATGCTACGACCAATGGTTGGAAAGATATGTAATGTTGGCCATTTGAACTGAGGAACACTTTGAGTTTTGACATTGATCGAGAATGTGTTATCAAATTTAAATGAAATTGAATCTTTGAAAACCAAGACAGGTTATTATAGGCCCTAGCAATAGGCTCCTGTAGCACCTAATGGATCTATGCTACCTAGCACAAGCTCTAAGAAATGACCTTGTAAAGATCACTAATTTATGCTAAAGGGACCTTGAGGGACACTTCGGCCCAGAGTCATCGACGGGGATCAAACAACTGTGTGTGGTGAATGAGGTTGCCACTAGTGTTTACCCAGCCATTTAGAGTTGTTGGAACAGACAGTTCGATGCTACGACTGACAGTTGGAAAGATACACAATGTTGGTAGTTTGAACTAAGGAACACTTTGAGTTCTAACATTGACCAAGAATGTGTTGCCAAATTTAAAAAAAATTAAATCTCTAAAAATTGAGACAAGTTGTTGTAGGGTCCAGCAACATGGTCCCATAGCACCTGATGAATCAATGCTACCTTGCACAACCTCCAATATATAACCCCATAAAGATCATTGATTTCATGCTTAAGGGACATTGAGGGACACTTCTACCTGGAGTGGTCGATGGTGTTCAAATGACTGTGTGTGGAAAATGAGGTTTCCCCTAGTGTTTACCCAACCATTCAGAGTAGTTGGAACAGATGGTTCGATGTTACGACTTCGGCTCACTATTGGACCTTGAGGGACAGTTGGATCAAAGTGCAATCTAAGACCAGTGAATTAAAATGTTTGCATAAAATGTGATTTGGATTATTCTATGATGTAAGTAAATAATGACTAGATTTGGGATCATGGTTAGTGATTGGGAGAGCCTTGTTTTGGCACCTGTCATGTAGTACAAGCACTAGAATTGAGTTTTTTGGCAAGGGCTCGAAAATTTTTGTATATCAACATGCGATAGAGATTGGGGATTTTTTAGTGTTTAAATACATTTGTGGGATGTATTTCAAAGTTCAAATATATGGGAAGAATGGTTGTGAAAAAGATATTTATGTTTTTCATTCTGAGAAGATCTAGAGTGATTTTGAGTCACATAGGAAATGCCCTAATCCTTCCACAAATGCTATTCCAATGAGCTCTAATCACTTGAGGGACAAAAAATTATCTATTGAGTTGAAAAGAAAATCAACAAAAGATGCTGAAAATGAAGTGAAAATTATCTCTATTATATTACAATCTCCTATACTCTGCAAGTTTGTTTGACAGGGGTTCAAGAAGCCAATCTATTATTATCTAAAGGATATTTTGGGTTTCTATGTTTTGTTACATGTTTTTTAATAACAGTGTTTAGATGGTTCTTAAGGTAATGTTGCTTATTTTATGTGAGAATTTGTTTTGTAGACAACATTGAACACATTTGTAGATAAGCTCAAATTAACAAGAGAAAAAACAATGGTGACTCTTGTGGATCCTAATAGAAGGGAACAACCTGTACGATTCCTTGAAGATCTCCCTGAAGCTTCCTTGATTCATGGATGGAGGTATTTTTCAATTGCCAATAATCTTGACGATGGAGATGCTTGCATTTTTTAGCAGGTAGATGATAGAGCATATTTTCCCTATTGTCAAAGAATGTAGTCCTTATAAGTATATTAAAGGAGGACAAGTGCATAATAGCCTTCCATCATGTATGAATAAGAAAATACAAGTCTTATGCAATAATTTTTTCACCAATTTGCCAGCAAACGCATATGGACCTAGAAACAGAAAATGTGTGAAATAAGGAATAGAACAGTTGCAAGGGAAGAAGGTAAAACCTAGTAATGGAAGCAAATGTATAGGTGTGAATAGAGAAGTGTGAGGAGTGTAGGGTAGATTCATAGGCTATGTGGATCAAAAAGACTGTAAAAAAAACCCAAATGGATAAAGATTATTGATTAAGGAAGTGTTGAAGAACCTAGCCATTTCAAATCTTTAAAAAATACTAATTTGATATCTCACAAACAAAATTTTCTGCCCAAAAATTCTCTTGCATTAAATGTCATCCCTCCCAATGCAGCAACATAGGACCCAAATCCATAAAAGGTACACAACATTCAATTCCACACAAGCCCACAATCTCTTCAAAAGATATTGGGAGCCAGTGAAAAATCCTTGTAGGTATGCTCTTAATTACCCACAAACAATGATTTAAATCAAGCCTTGTATACAATCCAATCCCATACCTGTGCATTTGGGAATTCTAAGAAAATTAACCTTTGAAAAATTCCATTCAGTTGTTCATACTAGCATAACATCCATGGCTCCAAAAGCTTCTAGGGATTCCACAACTGTTAGAGTAGATGGTATGAAAGGAGAGGATGAAGTAAAAGCTTCTCCAAAGTAGAGAAAAGAAAAGAAAGTGATGTTCAAGCCCACAAAGGATTCAAAAATCAAAGCCATGAAATCTGAGAATAAGAAGAAGAAGAGGAAGAGAAATCTAGAAAGTTACAAGAGGTTTATATACAAGTTGTTGAAACAAGTGCATCCCTCCAAGGGAATATCCATTGTTGCCATGGATATCATGGAGAGCTTCATGATTGATATTTTTTATAAGATTACTCTTGAGGCTTTTTCTCTGTTGAAATATAACAAGATCGTGACACTTTCCTCTAGAGAAATTGAGACTGTTGTCAAGTTTGTTCTGCTTGGAGAGCTGGCTATGTTACTTTTGAAGGAAGTAAGGTTGTTACCAAGTTTTCTACTACTTTGGGTTAGGTTTTTTTGGAAGATTTTAGGTTTTTTGTACATGGTGTTTTTGGCAAGCTTGTTTAGAAGTTGGTTTTGGCTTGGGTTTATGTTAAAATGGGCTTGTTGAAGGGTTAGGGGATGAAGGAAGTGTTCACTAGTTAGGTTGTGAAAGTTTGAGAATGATATCAACTTAGTAACTCTGAAAAGGGTATTTGAAAGTGTAAAAACATTTCTAGGTTGTTTTGGGATATTGTGAATGAATTGTTGATTTCAAGGTTTGAAGGGCTACTAGACATGCCTAGAAAGGCTATAGTAGAAGAATGCTAAAGGATGAGTGGATAGGAGTGAATGGGAAGTTTTAACATGGAAAATGTACCATATTGAGATGATATAAGGTGTTAGGATCAGGGTGTGAAATCTTGTTTGAGTTTTGATGTGGTGGAGGCACTAGGTACACTAAGTGGCCTAGGAGGGTACAATATTTGGATAAACCAAAATGTAAACCTTCCATTTCAGAGAGGGATAAGTTGGAAAGGAAATGAGATAGTGCATCCTTGAATTAAGTCAGTTCCTTAGGGCTCTTCCATGGCCTTCCAAGTATTATGTGCCTGCAAGTCATTGGCATAACATCAAAAAGTTTTTATTATTAATAATGAGAAATATTTTTACAACTCATTTCAATAGGAGCACCGGAGGAAAGAGATGAGAAAAGAACACCTCTGCTATCACCCCAAAAAATAGAAGAGAAAGGTTGTCATTAAATGTTACAAACTTCCCATTATACATATGGGGTAATGCATGAGCAATTTATAGTCCACCCAGTTTACAGTGCTATATAAATTTGACATGTTACAATATTTTGTATCTCCATTTAGTCCAATGAAGTAATTGGATTTGCCCTACACTTGATTGTCTCAAGTATTTCATCATGGTCTGACTCGTGAACCTTCCAAAGAGTTTTATTATGCTGTCTTCCCCCATATCTGATGAAGTGGACATTTGATGCAATGACAAGGTTTGAATAATGAAGAATCTTTCTCTGTGTGTCTCAATCCTCAAACAACCACAACCTAGGGTTCTTCATAGCATACCATCTAAGCCATGTACCAGTTACAACCACTACTCCTATAGGGTATTCTAATTCTTCACCATCGATAACTAAGTGATCCAATTTCTTTTTTGCCTCAACACAATGACACAAATGATAATTTGTCCCTTCTTCATTGTCTTCAGGTGCAATAATAACAAAAACATGGCCTATAATGATATAAACATAATGAGTACATTATTTTACTGAATATTTATGATAAAGTACTAAATTTGAGATCATTTGTATATGGAAAATTTTACCTATTTGTACTAGATCAGATAAGTGATCATAGTCAATGGATGATTCCATTTCTATTAGTTGAAGTGATTCATAGGGATGATAGGAGGCAAGTGGACTCAAAATATGTGTATACCATTCATTAGCCCATTCCTTTGACTCACAACCATCCCAATCTTCATCTACACATGATGAAAAAAAGCATGCCATATGTCGTGTGTGGATGCTCCATGAACCCACATTACAACTTCTAAAAGAGTGTAGCTCACTCAATCCTATCAATGTACAATAATCCTCATATGGTGCAATGTTAGTTTCATCTATCAACCAGGAAATATATGAACCGTAGACTCACCTTCATTACTTGGACCCATTGTTGCATT